>OU860782.2:12812908-13312909 GCA_917862395.2 Heliconius sara | reverse complement strand
AAACAGCAGGGTAGGCAGAGGGAACCTAGTGTTTTTAGACACTCCGTTCCCCACTTTCTGCCGAATTGTGGAGGCATTGCGTGTTGAGTGGCAGAACTCAACGCCGCGCTTTGCCTCGGTACCAGAGCGAAGAAATGGAAATATAAATTTAAGTAAAAAGAAATAGAAATATAATTTAAATAAATATTTCATTACCTCGAGTGGGGATGGAACCCACAACCAGTCGCGTTTACGATTACACTTTGTGCCCCTGCGCCACGAATGGCCTCCTACTGGATATAATATAAATACCCCATTCACGATTCGAGCCCACTATATATTCTATGCTATAAAGACTTAACTAGTTATACCTAATCAATTACAGATAACGAAATTACAAGAAGAGAAATCACAACAGCGCAGTAGAGGCATTGAAGCATTGAAAGGTGGCGGCAAACAGTTCGCCCCTCTATTCAAAACGCCCTACTTCGCGTGGCTCGTGCTGCTGTGTGGAACCCATTCTGGCTGTATGTTTGGGTATTTAGTGCTTTTGCATTTATTTTTTATAATTACCTAGTATTTACTTGCAGCCATTAAAACAAGCTGTACTGGTACCTACATTAGTAGCTTCACACTTTATCCCGCACACAGCAGGGTAGACAGAAGGAACCTAGTGTTAGGACACACCGTTTCCCATTTTCCGAATTTTGGATGCATTGAATGTTGAGTGGCGGAACTCAACGCCGCGGTTTGCCTCGACACCAGAGCGAAGAAATGATAATATAAATTTAAATAAATATTGAACTTCACTTGTTTAATCTTATTTACTATATTTCAGTTGTAACAGTATACAGTAGTTGAGAGTACCTACTATAAGTAACTCAACGCCGCGCTTTAACTAGTTAGCACATAAATTTGTATCATTTGTTTAAAATTATTTTGTGTATTCCAGTGCCAACACAATACGTCTGTGGTACCCGCAACTGGCCGCCATGATAGATTCTGACGGTGCGAGCCTCTGTTCCGCGATATCTCCGCAACCTAACCCCGAATTTAAAAACTGTGTTCCCATTGAGACGGACATGTTGACGTACTTGCAGACTAGCGTCGTTGGTGCGGGTTCGGTTCTCACTTATAGTATCGGTGGAGCTTTGATTAATAGGTTGGTATATAAATATTGTAGTTTTTGCATTTATATATATATCAAAATTTAAAAATCAAGATTATCATTAAAAATATTATCGTCTTAATTCATCAGTGTTTTCGTCCCTGTTATAACCTGAACCCTTTCTTGCAGTAAAAGTTTCTTATATAAATATAGTTTATATTATTAACAAATATATAACATATAATTATAAATAATAAAGCACGATCAAAGTGGAATTCACCGCTGCGCTTTGTTTTGTTACCCGAGCGAGTATGGGAATTGAAGTCACAACCGTCGATTACAGTCAGATGTTGTGCCGTCACTATATACTGAAAGTTTAATTATTTCAATATATTTCAATAGAAAATTAAAGTATTAGCCATGTGTCTTTAGTTTCCATATTTTAAATGCAACCTTCTTTACCCCCTTCTTTTTTTTAAATTTTGTTTTCATATATTTGTTTTTTTATATATATATTTTTATATTAAAAAGAGAAGCTGTTGAGTTTCTTGTCGGTTTTTGTCAGCAACACTATCTTTCCAGCCGCTGGTAGTGAGTTCTTTTTTGTATGTCCCTTCGATGATTCAAAATGTAAAGTAATAGTAATCATAAGTTTAGTTTTATTTCCACATCTTCGCCTGTTCAAACTTATTGTTCTGTTATAGCCAACATATACAGAATTTGTACATAAGTTTTTAACTATGTGTTATTTGTTCTGTATAAAGTCTCATGTAAATCCATTATGTAGTTATTTACGTGAAAGAGTAAGAAACATTCATCTATAATAGTATAAAGAATATATTTATTATAAGTATTTAGGTTATATAAAAAATAATTTATAATACAAGTATCATCATTCTAGAGTATGAGCTTTTGCTGAAATATCTCTTCCATACATTTAAGATGTGGCAAAAAGCTAGTAGCGGGTGTGTGCGGGGCGTCGAGCGCCGTGTTCATAGCGCTGCTGCCGCTGGCGGGCGCGCGCGCGGGCGCCGGCGCGGCGCCCGTCGCGGCGCTCGTCACCGCCGCGCTGGCGCTCACGGCGCTCAGCGGCGCGGCGCTCTCGAGCATCGCTGTCGACTTGTTCCCTACTTCGCTTAGGTGCCTTTTTTGTGTTTTTATTATCACATAAGTGAGATAAGTAGATACAATCTTCATGATTGGCTTCAAGTTTCAATCTTTTAAATAAAAGCATAAACTATATTTAAATTTTACTTAAATGTACTGAGATTTGAACCCGCGTCTATTGGAAACCGTCCAAGTGATACTCAAAGATTATCACTTAGAATTATCATTTGGCAAAAGTAAATGCTATTTATTAAATATTTTAAACATTTTCAAAGAGTTATTCTACGTTAAAAATGAAAAATAGTTTATTAGAAAACGTATTTTTATTTCAGAGTAATGACAATGGCGATATTTTTGATGACGGGTCGAGTGGGGACTATAACGGGGACGGTCATCTTCCCAGCGCTGATCAATTACGGGTGTTTACCACCATTTTTAGTTATTGGAGCTGTTCTATCAGGTAATTAAGTATTTCTTTTAAGTTCATGCTGTGTTCCTCTTAAAGCCGGATATGCAGCGGGAACCTAATGTTAAGACACTTTCGCCCGCACTTGGTGCGCTTAGTCTTGTTCAGAGATTAAAAACAGTTCATTCTCTCGCGTTAATATCGAAATTCAAACCTACTACTTCTGCCATCTATAGGAAAATAAACTAACTTTTAATGCGCATTTTCATATCATGGCAGCATTTTTTACTTTTTACTTCAATGATTAATTTAGTTACTTCTTTTAAAAATAATGTTTCCATAACTAATACTAAGTATAAAAAATTGTTATAAAAAAATGCAAGTATATTTTAAAATAATTAATCATAAAATGTCAATGTGTAGTGAGATTCGAACCCACAACTTTCGTAACTTTGTATAATTTGAAATATTATAATAATCTCTATTGTTTACTTTCAGTCTGTGGCCTGTCATGTTTCTTTCTTCCCAATACAACGTTGAAGAAACTTGAATAATATTAATAACTAGTATTTCGCAAGCGGCTTTGTTTACACTATAGTATAATATGGTCTATTAGTGAATACCACAATAAAATATACTACGTTCTTTCAATTATCTTAGCATACATTATTTTTAATTGTATTTAACGATATTTAATGTGTAAATATATATTTCTACCTAAACGGAATGGTTAACAACATACTATACGTTGGGACACTATAATCCACGCCAAAAATATACCTATTCCATGTATATATAAGAAATGATTTTCAAGATACAAACAGAATTTTGTCAAGAACTTGTGATCTATTTTAAATAGTTTTTGTAAATATATAAATGAAATAAACGCAATAAAACGAACTTCGTTAATTAATATATAAGTCACAGTACAAATGTTTTGATAAATAAAAATACAGTATATTGTATGTATTATTAGTTTTTCTAAGATTTTTTCGTTTCAATATCTTACATGTTTCAAATTCTTTCGTTACCTACAATATATCATCATTTTGATTTTTTAAAATAATTTTGTTATATTGCATTCTTCTACAGTTACTTTGGTTTTTTTTAAAAGAAAATGTATATGCCTGCCTTATATAGATTTTTGAATTCTGTTTTTATAAAAAAAATATAAAACAGACTTCAAAAGAAAAATCTTGGTTTACTAAACAATTTTTTTTGCTTCACACTGTATTCCGCACATAGGAGGGTAGGCAGAGGGAACCTGGGAATCTAGTGTTAAGACACTTTCGTTCCCCACTTTCCGCCAAATTCTGGAGGTCATGTCGAGTGAAGAAACTCAACGCCCACTTTGCTTGCTTGAACCAGAGCAACGAGATGAAAATATTAAATATTTTATTTCCTCGAGTGCAAATTGAACCCACAACTTATCGGGTTTACAGTCGCGCGCTTTGTACTCTGCATTACGACGACTACAATATGTATAATTCTCTACAAGTGTTTTATTAAATTTTTTTTGTAAATATTGTAAATTGTCATTTGTAAAAAAGGGTGTCTGTTAATAAAAGAAAAACAATAAAAAATAAAAATATTCTCTTTGTTTATTTATAATTTATCCGTATCCTAATCTCATCCATCTCAGCCAGACACAACTTATCGATAATCGGCGAACTGGAGTATGGGTCTATTTACATTTATTATACTGGCAACATATTTTTAACATTTATTAAGGAAAATAACTATTTTAAGTGTGGTGTAATTTATAGATATTTAATAATAAATACCACCATTTTGACAAACACAAAAACACATAAAAGATATATTATTTTAATAGCCAATTTATGTATAAAATAAATAGCCACAAATAAATATTTCTTTTCATTTTGGTTTGTTGTGACAGCGAGTTAACGCATAGAAATCAACACGTATTGAAATCAACAGCCTAGTTATTTTTTTTATACAAATAAAATATAAATAAATGTTAAAAATATATCCCCCCATTTTAAGGCGCTACATCAGTCTAAATTAATGACTAAACCGCGTAAATAAATATGTACTTTACTTATATTATGTGACGGATGGGTGAGGCACTTGTGCTTAGACCAGTATTTTACATTTAATATTAATTAGTAATCACTTATAAAATTGATCTTTTTATACGTAATAGTAATTAAAAAATTATATTACATATACATTTATATTCCCTGATTTTTTTAATTATTGAAATTTCATTAATCTAATTATATAAATTGTTTTTAATTTAAAATCACATAGATTCACCAAAAATGTTACTTTAAATCATTTTATAGATAAAAAAACACTTAAAAGTTAAATAAATTTTGCCATATCCCATAGAAGTGATATATTTATGCATAATTATTGTTGTTACATTATATCATTTAATTAAAACAAATGAAACTGGCCTTAACACCCAACAAAGCAAGATAAAAAACGGACTAGAATGATATCTTATTGTCAACTCCACTCGCTTTGTCTTAAATTCGAGAAATAATGTATATTTATATAATTATAATGTCTGAATTGACTGATTTACCCTATATTTTGGATTATATTATTAACACAATATACCATGAAGAATAATATTTAATAAAAATATATACATATACTAATAATAATAATTTATCACTATTTTACGAAATTGACAGTTCAAATACAGATTATATAAAAACATTTTGACGTTTAAGTCACTCAAATAATTTATTATATATTATATTTTATAATTAAATATTATTCTCCATGATATGCTACAGTGCAAGGCACATTTAATTACAACTATCGATTGCAGATCTTTAAACAAAACTAGTTCTATGTTGATTTTGCTCCCTAATTTGAGATATCAAATCGGCTAAGCTTGTAACGAGTTCTGTAACTTAAAAGAAAATAACAGAAAAATATTTACAAAATGACTAACATTCAATGAAATTTCATAACATGATTACATAGTATTTTATTAAAATCATATTCTCAAAAACACCTAAATTCTTTTTGCTATAAAAACAAATTGATAATTGAAACCTTCCGAAAGAATGAAATAATTAAATTTTATAAATAAAATTTAACAGAACTTAAATTCCTCGAAAACGTACTCAAAATAAACATAACATTTGACCCATGAAAAACCATCTAAGAGGAGCACGTTTAAGTCCTGTCCTGTTCAAATGTTGCAAATATATTAGTTTAAGTTCTACTGCTAACAAAAAAATTAAAGGTACTAGCTTTGAATATACGTATGTATGTGTATATGTAACTCGTCACAAGCTTATTAAAATGCTTTACACAGCCATTCCGGACCGATACAAACTGCGTCAACTTCACGTTGTTTTTGTACAATAATGAAACTTAAAATAAATTACAGCTAAGGGTAAGGCATTTAAATATTTATAGATATATTTAATTTTTTTATACAGTCTCGCGTAACTTAAAGCCGAGGTCTATACATATTATACAATGAATATATCTGTGTTTCTAGTTAAAAGTGTTATAGGTTCAAATTCTTACCTATAAAAGTATTTTTTGCATAATAACGGATTATCTTTGTAAGATATGTATTTTGACTCTGTTTTAATAGTTCGAGGGGTTAAAAATGTTATTATATTTGTAATAAATTTTCAACAAAAACGGGTGTATTCATTTTTTTCTAGAGACACAGATATCAAAAAAATGCTTACATTGAGACGTCTGGACGTTTGTCCCAATGCCCGCTATTTAAGGCCGATCACGTTAACATTAAACATCAGTGCCATTAATATTTGAAAAAATGCTAAATGTAAAATTGAGACATCTCTTGTTTGGTAGTGATTAAGTTACAAATAAAATAAATATATAATAAATTTGATTTTTATACGGATTGAATAGTGAGGGGCCTCTTATAAATAATAACTATTTAAAATATTTACATTAACAATGTACTTATTGTTTAAATAAATATTTTGTCTGTATACAGATTTGGTCAATCGCCTCCACCAAAATGTTGTAGCTAAGAGAAGTAACAAAAAAAATGCGAAAACTCCATAGAGTCTACAACACTCAGTAGTATTGAAAACGTTAAAAACAACTGCCGTTTCAGTGACAGAAAGTTTAATACAAAAAAAGAAAATTCTGTCACTGAAACGGAACCGACCGCCATTTTGTCGACAACAACAAAAATAACCGTCACTAAAGTTCATTGTCCTTTTAACACTGACACTGACAAATGCCACAGATTATTCAATAGTTCATAGATAGTTTAATCACTTTGGTCCACTTTGTCTTAGCGTCAGCTTGGAGGTGCCAGAAGTACCTCCAGCCAGCAAGGGCACGCTGTAACATCACGTCTCGAGTACTTTGGGCCCCAACCCTTGGCGAACGATATTCTTACTGATCGGGGGTCAACTGGACCCACATGGGGGAGATTTATAGCTGGTGGAGGGGTTGAAGGGTCAAAGATACATAGACAGTGACCGGGCGCCACTCGCCACACGAGTAGGGCTTTGGCCGCCGCCGCGTCTAAAGCGGGGGAGCTGACGAAAACGGGTTCCTGGCTTCGATTGTAAAGCCAAACCCCGTCTGATTCGAGTGACAATGTCACCCCTAAGCCTATTTTCGCTCGAGTTTTCCGAACCTGGAATAGAAGAAACATTATAAATTAATATATTTTGTTTTAATCACTAAAAGAATTTATATTACATTTGTTTTTTTTTTCAAGGTGTAATTCTTAATTTGGAGGATTCGTGGTTATTTTTAAGGATTTAAATTTTGTCAATTATACGTGTAACGCTTTAATGTTTATGTAATCTGTACAGTAACATACTGTAATTGACAGTCAACTTTAACTAAACCTACACATTTAACTAGAAGTTTTTAACTAGTAGACTACTAGTAGAATAACCCATTAAGAGTATCTAGTTTTAATATTAACTACAGTTTTAATTACAGTTATTTTCCGTGATTTTCTTCTAATGTAACGGAAAATTTTTGTTCTTCACTTGTGTAAGTATATAAAATGGATGTATTTATTTGTTTGTTTGAACGCGACGCGCAATTTGTTCCATTATATATACAATCATAAATAAAGTAACTCTATACCAATATTATAAAACTGTAGAGTCTGATTGGTTGTTGATATATATACTAGTCTCAGAAACTACCAGTTCAAATTAAAAAAATCTTTTTGTATCTATTTGGCTATATTACACGAAAGTAATCATTTTGATAGATGTAACTCAATAGTTTCGCTAATAGAAACTCGTATGTATATAGTTGTATAGAAAACTAACTAAATCTTGTCGATGAAAATACATTAAATTTAAATGTATAAAGATTTTGTCTGATGAAAATCTAGATGGCTTACTAATTCCGAATTCTGGACTGAAGGTTCCGGCTTGAATTGATATTCACAGGTATTTAAGTAAATTTTAAATATATTTGTCAAAATTACTATTAATCATTCAGATCACAATGGAACAGGCCCTTATTGTCTAAAATATAAATTATCAAACGATATTTATTATTAACAAAAAAATCCAAATAATTATAAAAACCTATAGTTATTAGTTAACATATAACTAAAATAAACTTTACTAGTAAAATTGAATGTAATTTTTCATTTTAACAAGTATATTTTCTAATTAAATTCTACATAATTCTCAATATTAGTACTAACTGTTAAGTATATGGTATGGAGCATCTCGACTCAACGATGTTATCACCAAAGGTTATCGCGCACTCAACGCTAAATCAATTTAGATATATACAATTTATATATACGTTCGAATCTTAGGAGATTTATTTTGACCTAATAAATATTGTCTACATACTTATTTAAATAACATTTTTGAGGTAACCTTTAAAAGTTAATAATTACTATTGTAGGAGTGGATGGATTTTGGATGGAAACTACAGAAATGGTCTTTTAATATTAGATTTTTGACGTTATTCATTTTATTTAAATGTAGATTTATATACTATTTATACTATTATTAACAATCTTACAAAACGAAAGATTAGGATACGCCATTCAATACCCAAAAGTATAAATATGATAAAAAATTGGAAAACAGTAAATGAACTTCAAAAGACTTTAGCAAAACGCGAAGGATATATTGGATCGATAATGCAACATAAACAATATATAACACATATATAACTATTTTATATATATATATCATATAGATATATATAATTTCAAATTAATTCGTACGCATAAATTCGCACGTAGGCACGCTATGTGAATCACGTACGCAAAATTTTGGCAAACATCTTGTATGGATTGAAACCCACTGACCCTTTTACGTGCATTGATTAATTATATGACGTGCTATTACATACGGCTTTGCTCGCGTAAATAAATGGAATGGAATAATAAAGGGTTGTAAGTCTGATTGCAGGTTAAAAGATTTAATATATATAGCCCATAGAAAATAAGCTATCCAATACTAAATTAATTATAGAGTAGAAACGAGTAGTTCCTGAGATTAGCGTGTTTAACCAAACAAACTCTTTATATGTATAATAGTAATTTTTTTTATTTATTTTCGTGATATATATTATATTTTTTTTATTTTTTTCTTATTGTCCTAATTCAAAGTAAACTCTCGCTTGATATATAAAACTTTTAGATAAATTTAATATTTTAAATTTGATAGACATTACGAAAAACCTACTTAAAGATAACCTTTTATACAATCTTAACCATACTTAGAGACATTAATCACATTTTAAATGATGTACAATTACCTACTTAATCTAAAATTTAATCAATAAGTATTTGCTGCATTGTAATGTATTTTTTCGTTAAATTTCACAAATATAATGATAAAAAGCTAATATTTAACTCTTACCTGTTCAACCTGTGGCTCTTTACTCTCGAGCGCGTCCAGGCACATGCCATGTCGCCCCGCGCAGGTGCCCCCGAATACGTCCACCGCGCGTACCCTCACACTGAACTGCCTCCCCACACGCTGCGTCAGCTCCCAGTAGGCCAGCCTACACCACTCTGTTTCCCAGTTTTGACGTTCTGGAATGAGAGGAAAATGACATTAAAGATTAAATAAGTGAAGAGAACAGCAGCTTAGAAGGAGAGTGCTTTAATTTTTGGCTAATTTGTTTTGGATTAAAGAGGACAATTCGCTTTGTCATAATAGTGTTTAAACCTTAAATATTATTTAACAAGCCATTGTAATAAGTATTTAATAAAAAAACAACACTGAATTATTTTCATTTTCTCGCTCTGCTACAAAAACAAAGAGATGGCGTTGAGTCTCGAAAATAGGGTGGCGCGTGAGGAACAGTATCTTACATATATCTAGAAATTGTAGGAAACCGAATCAGTTCTACTTTCGTATGATGGTACAAAGGGCATTAACAGGCTCTTAAGCGGCTGAGTATTTCAGCCATATTACATCATTAATTGTTCCAGAGTTGGCTCGAGACGACGCGCAACTGACGGACTGTCACATCAACTAGCCAAATTAACTTGAACATGACAATTCTTGGAATATTTCGTAGAAATCTTATTAATGAAAATAAGAAAAGGAGTTTTGGAATCGTGGGACAAATACGTTAATAATTATAGAAAAAGGAATATTTTTGCTTTCTCTAAATTGCGGATAGTAAGACTCAAACAATCAAACATACACACATTGTTTCACGCGACGCACGCAGTATATACATTAGTCACTATGCCAGTTTCATACACTGTAGAATTCAAGAGTTAAAACACAAGAGAAATGGAAAAATTGCTTAATATTATTTATAATATGCAGTTCCTGGGAGCAAAACAAACCTACAACCATCACATGTAAAGTAGCCACTTTTAGTTGAATAGGTCAATAATTTGGCCAAAATTCAGGTTTACGACCTAGAACCTTGTAAATTTCTAGAAAACACCATCAGATGTCTGACAAATCCCATGAAACATGGCTGTATAGCGCAAGCCGGCGCCAGGCAGGCGGGTCGAATCGATCGTCAAGGTTATAGCAGACACGTGAACACCATGACGCCATACCACCACGAGGAGTTGTGGTGGCGAGGACACTACAGGAGATATCGTTACTACTGACATATCTATGTAACTTTCAAAAGATTCAAAAGTTCTTGTAATTAGGCAATTAGATAAAGGATTGTCTTTTGTGATTTTATCAGGAATTTAGACATATAAATATTTGTGATTAGAAATGAGCGTTTATTAAGAGGATTAGCAAAATTATCTTATTTATGCTGGGTCACCGTATTTGTTGTTGTTGACTTTACTTTAGGGTAGCATAAAACTTTAAGATAGAAAGAAGGTGGCGTTCAGCAAAAAAAATTCATCTGCCAATTTGTTGCGGTGGCCATTTTGAATTAACAACAATATTGACTGTATGTCATTTCATTCTCATCAAAACTGCAGTCGTAATCTAAATTCATCCAGCTCATTCGGACACCGGGAAGTGGGTCAAATTGAGCTAGTAAGACTTCACATACCCTAACTCACATTCTAACACGGCAAGTTGAATAAAAGCTTTTCGTAAAAGATTAATGTATGAAGATATTTTTTCTAAATTGCAATGACAAAAAATATAACATATATAAATATAAAAAAACGCATTATGTAACTTCGGTATTTTTTTAGGAAATCTAGTCTCTCTTATGAGGACAAGCTATAAAATATACATACCACGAACGTGTGGAAGCAAATCGTAGCATAAAACTGTACGGTTCGACGACCCACGTAATTGTGGCTAATTGACCACCACAACCTTCGCGTTTGTTTCTTTCAGGATTTTATTTGTTATTGAAATTTCAAATACTTTTCATGGTTTCTTTATGTTCAGAAATATTTGGGTATGTATTGAAATAATTTATAGAAATTAAAAGTAGCTTTCGGTATTTTGGTAGTCTAGGGCGCAGACATAAACCAAAATTTTAGTTTTTTTGAACATCCAACCAAACCAAAGGTAAAAAATCCTAGAATATTAGGAAGAATCCCAAAAACTGAATACTTACAAAAGGCTTAATAACAAAGATACTAAAAAATTAATCCAATAAGGCTGAACAAAGCCAATGCCTCAAAAGAAAAACAAAAACGAAACAAAATCATGGATAAGAATAAAATAGACAGTATATTTCCAAGTCATGCAATGAGTATGAGCATATCGATTGTACCTTCGCCATCGGTAGCTAGTGAGCCCGTAGTCAGCCGCTCGTGGTCCGTCCTCCTCGCGTCTTGTGGGTTGTCGCCGTGTTCTGTAATAAGAGAGATTTGATTAGCGAACATTACTTAAGATACGCCAACGACAGGATCATGCTTGTGCCTGTGAGGGCGACGGCTTTGGGTTTCATTCTCACATGGGAGAATAAATTATTTAATGTATTTGTTGCTTTGCCCCGGTAACACAGGGCGGCGTCAAGTGGCGGCGAAAACAATAAACAATACTGTGAATCGTTAAAAACAGTTGACCCTATCACAATAAACTTTTTTTTTACACAGACTTAATATGTAAAAACAAAAAAAAGAAAGATATTGTAATTTATTTTCACATAGTTTGTGTGGTATGTAAGAATTATTGGTACAATTTCGTGATCAATGTCTCGAAACTGCGTTCTTAGGATTAGGACAATCCGGTCCCCACTCTGCACAATTTTCATTCACTACGAATAGAGTGGTGAAATTTAACGCCGCACTCTATATCGAACTGCAAATCATATTCAAAGTCAAATGTTGTCTACGCCTACGCCACTACGCCTTGATGGGCAACAGCATAAAGTAGGCCAATGGTTACCAGACTTCTAGAATATCTAGAAAAGCAGTAGATATGTGGCAGCAAAAAAAAAATGCGACAGCATGACTAACTTTTAAATTTCCAAAGTTTTTCCGTGTTTCAGTGAAATCGTTTCATGTATGAAAGTTAGTAAATGATATGTAAATAGACCACTATAACTCAATCAACCTTTGAAGTTGACTAACGACGTACTTAACCAAGAATTTCGGTCGATATTTTTCTTCGGAAAATATTCAAAAAATTTATTGTTCAAGCCTTTAATAAAATGGGTGTATTTGTTACAATAAAAATATCACACGGTTTTATAATGGTGTTAGTTTAGTTGGTACAAGTTTTGGTGTGAAATTATGGGGATATGTGATAAATTTTAGCGTCACTTATGATTTTCTTTTTTTTTCTCTTAGTTTAAAAAGTTTAATAAGCTAAAAACGTAAAACAGAGCGACTCAGCGAAATCGAGGCGTCTAGGTTAGATATCCACTAGGGACTATAAATTATTTTTGCTTTACTCTGGCAAGATATAGCTGGTGGCATTGAATACCGACACTCGTTGTGTCAAAGATGAAATCAAGAGACCGAAGTGTCTTGACACAAGGTCCTACGTTTATCCAGGAAAAAAGCGAAGCTTAACAAAACTAAGAATATCTTCCTTTACATATCAAAAACATATAAAATTAAAACAAAAAAGAGCCTTATTTATTAGAGCCTTAATAGAGCTATAAATGAAAAAAAAAACAGTATTTTTCCTACACTAAGTATGTATGTACATGACGGTAATTAATATACTAATGTGTACGACAGCCTTGATAAGGTCCATCTCATTATGTGAGTACGGACACGCCTACTGGATTGCGAACATTCTATAGGTATACGTACCAAATAGGTCGATGATAAAAACTCTTTAAACACGACCTAACTTAGCAACGTTAGCTAGCTTAGCTGGTTAGGTGTATTAGATACCTATATTACTTCACAAATTTCTCGATAAATGGAGTATCCAATATAGTTTTTTTAAAATTCAGACTAGCAGTGCCTGAGACTTTCTCGTTTAATCAAATAAATTCTTCAGCTTTGATATATTGGGTATAGATATTCAACCAAAAGATTCAAACCCACAATCATAGTATACAAACAGACACCAGATCCCCATGAGATGATTAATAAATAATTAATTATAGTTCACAGTAACCAGCAGACACCACCGTCGCCACAGGTGTCCACCGATGACATCATGGTGATACTGACTCAAAAATTTATAACCTAATTTCGGGCCTCTCATAACTTGCGCGGATTTAGATACTAGTCTTTGCTCAACTTTGTTTAATTTTTTTTAGATATTAAAAATATTATGTCTCTTATCTTAATGCATTTCCTGCGATATGGCACAAGAGACTGTGGCGACGAACGTCTGGCTGAAGATGTAGCGGTTTTGGGTTCGATTACCGTGGCGTTGAATTTCAACCATTCGACACGCAATGTCTCGAAAATTGTAAATAGGTTCCCTCTATCTAACATGAAGCCGGTATGAACGTAATTTAGAATACTCAGTCAATGTTGCTTTTTACTTGCAATTTCGACGACATGTATAGCATTCATTGAGACAGATACTAAATGTGTGTGTAAAATTGTGTAGGTGTGTGTTGTAGGTAGTTTTCCTTAGTACTCTTAGGTATATATTGTTTTTTTTTACTTCAAGCTACATGTGTATAAGAAAGTCAAACAGAAACCTAGTGGTGTAACTCAACACTAAACTTAATATACTACAAACCAGACCAGAAAAATGGAGATATTCTCAATAGAACCATTGCCTCAAACGGAATTCGTATTCACGACTATCGTCTCAATACATTTAGGCTCGTTCCACTTGAAGTTCATTTATATATTAATTTCTCCTAGAGCAGTCTTCACATCTTTGATCCTCTCGCAGCCTCCCGACCTGCAGGTGTCCGCTTATGTCATCCGACTAGTATTACTGGTCTGCGATACTTATAACCTATTTTTTTTGCTTAAACCTGTCGAGTGACGCCTTCAAACTTAAGTATCTTCCAACGCGGTGAGGTATCAAGTTTCTTGTACATACATATGTTAGGTATTTTTCCGAGAATAGTACAAAATTTTTTGTAAATTTGCCTCTTGTTCTTGTATCATAGGAAACCTGCTAAAAAGTGTTTTTTTTTACTAATTTTTAAGACTTTTTGGCTTTGTTGGATTTCATTAATTTGCATAGCGTCTCTAATTAGATGATGAAAGAACGAATATAGATTTCGTAATTATAACAATAATTCAACTACTGAGTTAGCAAGTGATTTAGGCGAATCTGTTGATGCATCAACAGATTTTCCTACAGTGTTTTACTATAAACGCGACTGTAAATTCGATTCCAGTACTAGGGAATAAATTATTTTCAATTATTACTAGAGCGAGGCTAGTAAAAAGATAAATCTATTATCCTGAAAATTGGGTATTGTGTGGAAAACGTCACTTAACACTAATTTCCCTTTGCTAACAATCGGGATACAACATGAAGATAACAAGGAACCGTATCCCGGATATGAGAAGGCAGAGCTTAGTGCCAAGATACTCCAATCACAACATTCCACACATAAGTTTTATAAGTAAATATTCTCCACAACCTTGGCTGGGCTCGTTCAAAGGATCACTAAGGCACACAACGAAGATGTTGTTACACGCTAACAAAACAACGTCCTCCACGTGTAATGTGTTTTGGATCCGAAGCGTGTTTCCTATTGTTAACGGGATATTTAAACTATGCAAGTCAAATTATATAAATTACAAAATTTGTTTTTGTACGAATTAGATTAGAAATTCAATGTTTTGGTAACAGAATGTATGTGAAAATAGCTATTGCTTATCCTGTTCTACAAATGTTTTATAGATGTATATAGATCTAACTAATAGCTAATATATTTCATACAAAATATAGTCCGCAAAACAAAAGATAAAATCCCGTTTTTATCCCGTTCCCAATGGAATTCCGTAAAATCCAATTTTAGTGCACACAGCGTTCCATGTTGTTTCCTCTTAGTTTTAACTAAGTAACTAGAAAAACTGCTACAAAATTAATGAATACATTTTGTTTTAATTTCAATAATAAACGTCATGTCTACGTATTGAAATATTAGGAATAATGGAGAGAAATCAATATTTTCTTACAAAACTATCGCTAAAAACAAAAATAAAATAGACCAACACTCGTACATACACTTGTACTACACACGTACTCAAGAACTAAGTAATACCCACTAATTTAATCATAATTAAACGCTAACAGACATCTCCGAGTGCGCCGTGCCTGTCTAATTTAGCTATAAGTAATAAGCATAGCTGGCCAACCATTAACCAATCTAGCAACATCAAACATCAGATTCCTAAGTATTAGAGAGGCGAGCGTTCACACGCACCGCCGAATAGTTAGCCGCTCAATGACACCGGCCGCTTCGACGTTGCGGGACGGATACGACTGATGCGACCGCGGATACGTCGGTAAATATGTCGGTAAAGAAAGGATGTTTTTATAAAAAATATCCAAGGATAAATCAGCTTCACACTGTATACTACACACAACAGGGTAGGCAAGGGGGTTTTTTTTATCCAAAGATACCCTGGACCTAGAGTTCAGCCATTCCGTTCTCCGATTTCTTTCAGTTTTATGAAGTCTTCTATTGAATAGATTTAATAACTCAAGTCAATTAAGTCATAGGTTATAATTATAATTTTAGATACAATAAAATGTTTTTGCAGCATCACTGAAGAAAAATATTCATATTTTAAATGTATTTACACACTTAGGATTATTATTTTTAGAATAAGTTATATTAGACAAACAACAGGCCAAAACTACTGCGGTCATGTAAAATAGTTAACAAAAATTTCGTTTTTAAATTTTAATTAAAAATCTTTTGAATCACTTGGAAAGTGTCATAGTATAAACAAGCTCCAAGCTGCACACTAACGCATTCACCGAAGCGATGTTTACAACCACCGCGTTGTGTTACCAACACAAATAAATATGTATATACAAAAATATTGAATTATTCCATTAATAATTTACTTTAAAACGTTAACATAACAAATTATTGGGCTACGTACGCGAATGGATTCAAGTATCTTAGGTTCTTCTTTCATTCTTTATAAGAATTCTTTCTTTAACTTCCTATTTTCTGTTTCTAGTCTTATTAAACATAGTTGGCTAGGATAAATATCATCAGCTAACACACAGTTGCTTAATAGGAAAAGAGTGTAGAATGAGAAAGAATTATAGCTACAACAGCGTTATTATATTTTAGAAGTAACCGAAACCACCGTGACTCTGCGGCATGGCCTCTATGAATGCAACAGTTGTGGAACGATCCCATTCGGGAGTTGTTTTTTAATTAACTAGCTCTAGTAAAATTTCCACAGTAAGTGGCGGACGAAGTGTTTAAACATTAGATTTTCTCTCTGTATATCCTCTTATATGCGGAATATAGCATGAAGCATAAAATAAAATAAAATAAATATACATAACTATTATCATTTTTGAATAGCCAATATAAAAAAATACATACACACAACAGATCACGCCGCCAGATAAAAATATGGTGTTTAAGCTATTATTATTTAATAACTTATAAAGGAAGTCTTCCATTAATTATAAATCTACTTCTATATAATAAAATAAATATGCTAAGAATTCACAGCTGGAGAAAAGATTTACAACAGATAACAAAAATATTGACATATTCATATTCCTGTATAGAAACAAATGGAAAAACATTATACATATTCAATTATGTACAATAAAAATTTAATTACCACAACGGCCGTGGACGACGGAGATTTGTGAATCAAAACATTATAACGTTTATTTGTAAATTATAATATCGATTAGTTTTGGTGTAAAACCGATATTTACATGACATTGGCTTCCGCATTTATCCCATGGAGTCAAAAGTCCATTAGGACAAAGAAAAGAGAGACAAATCACTTCGCTTTTCATTTTCTGCTTACTTAGAAACAATATGTTCCATTTAACTGCTGAAGATAATAAAAACTAATGTCGAACACTTTTTTGTGTACTAGTGTTAAGACACTCCATTCCAGACTTCTAATGTTCAAGACACTGCATATTGAGTGGCTGAACTCAACGCCGCGCCGTTTTGGACCAGAGTAAGAAAATAAAAATCTATCATTCCTCCTAGTGAGAATCTTAATGGTATATATATACGTAAAGACAATGAACAAAGTTTCAAATGGTTTGTTTAAGTAAATGACATAGCCCTTGGCATGTTTATTAGAGGTGTGTCTTCGCGTCGTTGCGTGATTTACGGCGTTTCGATGTACGTTATAATAGCGAAACAATGACACGATCTTGTCTTTACGCGTCACGCTGAAACTTTATTGGTAATTTATGATACATTCACCATTTTATGAATTTCCTATATTGTTCTATACACTGTCATAACTTACAAGAAACTGAGGCCGTTGTGGCGCTATAGCCCAACCTATGACCGTAAATCATTCGGAGGAATAAGTTCTTTATTTCTTTGCTTTGGTAAGAAGAAAAGGCACGGAGTTTAATAACGGTATTTAAATTTAGATGGTGCGTGGAGAACGGAGTGTCGTAACACTAAATTCCCTCTGCTCACCCTGCTATATGCAGGATACAGCACGAAAATAATATAAATTATATAAATACATATATACTGTAATATCTGTATGTATTAACTACGGTACGAAGCTGTATTTTTTGATCCTAAAAAGATATAAATATTTCTTATTTTAATAAATATGACACAAAACCTATAAAACTCTTATAACCACCAATCAAATACTAAAACTACAGATATTACCGCAAGTAGAAATATGAAAGGGTGGAGCCGATGTCCAATGAGAGAGCAATAGCAAACACTGACCAGTTATATTTGTGTCAGGCGAGCGGCGCCGGCGCCTCGATAAGGTGACGATAACATTAATGGATACCATCTTTATCGCGACACTCGGGCGATACCCGCGAGTCACTTAAAACAAGTAACTAGCGGAAATTCAAAAAGCCTCTGCCTAAGGTCGAAACTCCGGTATCAAAATTTAAATTTATTGACTCTTTAGGATCGCTTGTAAGGAATGAATGGATTCGAGGAAGCACGTGAGAAAGAACCAATCGGAATGTCAATGCCGGGTAAGTATATCAGAAAAAAAAGGGTATCTAAATTGTGCCGATCCATTCAAGAGGCTAAAACCGACGGTAGTTTTATCTGCACCGAATAACATTAAGATATCGCCGGATCAATTAGTAATGTTGCTGAAATGCCAATGTGGGGTAGGCTATGTGGCCCCAAATTTTAATTAAAGGAAGGGTTTGCGTAGACAAATTGATTGGCAACAAGGGTGGTATCTGGAGTACCGGAAAACCCTATGATGAAGGCTGGAAGGGAATCCCGAGGTAATACAGCCAAGTTTTGCACCCCCTTAACATTGATTGTGGAAAACGGAAATTCCTGTGACGTATCGGGATATATCATAATTTTAATTAGCATTTTTATGTATAGGAGTTGTTATTAGTTATTATCGATACTTAATATTGTTTGTTAGGTTTTAGATTTAGATTTTGCTTCTTGCTCGATTTTTGATTATTCTTAATGAAAAATCTCATTTAGAAAAAAGGATCAGCACAATGATGTATAAATAAATCGTAAATTAAAGCTGCATCTAAGAAAAAATAAAAGTATATTGCAGACGAAAAATTTGAATAGGGCCATTAATACTAAAATATAAACAACAAAGATTCACTTCGGCATGTCCGGACATAGCAGCTTTTGTGAAACAAGATTCTTAATTTGTTACGCTACAAAAATAGAAGACCGAAATTAGGGTCTAAAAGATCTTGAAAATTGAAAACAATTAACACAAAGGCTAACATAGCGTTTAAAGTTGAGAACGGAGTGATGTAGGACTATGACAACTACAAATTCGAAAAATATACATCTTCACGCTTTATACTCCTATATGGCAGGGTCAGGCAACAAAATATTAAAATTTGTATGAAATTCGTAACGTTTAACAAAACGTTCTTCTAGAGAAAAAAAAATAGCTTCACGCTATATCTCACACACAGCTGGGTAGGGAACCTAGTGTTAAGACACTCCGTTCCCCACTATCTGCCGAATTTTGCGTTGAGTGGCAGAACTCAACGCTGCGCTTAACCTCGACACCAGAGCGAAGAAATGGAAATATAAATTTAAGTAAATATTTCATCTCCTCGAGTGGGGATCGAACCCACAACCAGTCGGTTTTACAGTCACACTTCGTGCCGCTACAAGATTTCTATAATTAATAAAATATACTAAAAGGAAATAAACAAATCTAAATTTTTTTTCTATTAATACCTAGTGGTTCAATAAAATGCATTAGAAAGCCATCAAGCGGCATTTTGAGAGTCGATCTCTTAATTGTCAACTAAATCGACGTTACAAGCGGACACTGTCAATACAGAAATATTATGAAGCTCTTTATTAAAAACAAATATTCCTCTCCCGCTGGGCCACCTCGCGTCCCAACATAAAAACATACTATGGTAAAAAAAATTAACCGCACTCGAATTGGTCCCTTAGAAAGTTGAAGAATTCCATTACACATATATGATGTAAATGGTAATATAATGAGCTTTCAAAAGGTCAACACAGTTTGATCTAGAACTGAAAATGATTTTTTTTATAAAAAAAATCATGATATAAAAGCTTTTGGCATCAGTTAAATTGTTTTCTACAATATCCTGATTCTTATTAGGATTTCTTACGTAAACTAGATAAAATCCGTTATTTTAGAAATGAGCTAAAGATACATACATACATACATAATTAGGCATAACAAAAGAAAGCACTAACTTAACAAAATCTTAGCTAAAACACGCCACCGTCCCAGGGTTCAGTATTTTAGAAAAAAACTCGCTGTGATGTTTGCCGTGCCGTAAGCATTAATAATGTAGTTTAAAGATGGCGTCGGTGGAATGCGCGCGACCGGCCGCCGATAGAGCAGTGCTTTACTCGATAAATGATATCTTATTTTATCATTTTATATATATTTTTTCGTTACGATAACACAATCAATATGTCATTGACTTTATACAGTGCGACGATTCTATACTACTTGGTCTTAGAACAATAGTGCGCTATCAGCATTCTTTGCATCTCTCGATATTACCAAGAATATTGATTAAGATATACCATTGTGGATATTCATCGAATACATTCTTTTACATATTTATTACGTCGCGTCAGTCGATCGACTCTGCCGCTGTTTAATTAAATATAAGTGTGTTTGCTAAAAAAACATTATTTGTCGTTGATAATTTTAGTTGTGATCATTTTTGTTGCATCCTATTATTCTAATCGTTTTGACGATTTACATTTAACTGAAATTTAAATATCACAATAAACCAGTTAAAAATATCAGTAGATATTTAAAAACCAGATAAATATAAACGAGGTAAATAAGTCATCTGATCAATCAAAATATCTGTCAAAGTAAAAAGCTTTAAAGAATTTGTTAAATTAATGATTGCTAAGATTTAACATGACATATCAAACGAATAAATAATATTTTTATAAACTGCTTGTAAAGTAATTCTAGTAAATAATAATAATAATTTTATTTTTCTGCATTTAACAGAAAACGGCCGATACGATCGCGTCTCTATTATATTATTCCTAATTTCCAGGAAGCGGCGGGCGCCGGCCCTCGCTCGGATTCCTCGATCTCCCGCGCTTTTCGACGCCATCTACGTCACTGTACGTTTAAAACACTACAATATAAACACTACTACAATATAAAATACAAATTATTGCTATATTAATGCTTGAATTGATTAAATTGAAATCATTAATTGTTAAAGGCAATTAATTTGCTTTCAAATATTTTTCATTCATTTATATTAGGAAATACAAGATTAGCTACCATTTCCGTTTAGTTGTGATTTATTTGTTTTGACAAGACATATCATGGCTAAGAATATTATTTACCGTGCCTAAAGCTAATGTTTACAGATTAATAATAAAAAGATTATGACACATTTTTTTAAAATATAAATCTATAAAATTACGTATATACCTTGAAAACAAAGTGGTCTATCGTTATGTAAATAAGTAAAAAATAACTAAAAGCACAACTAACCTTTAGGTTTAACGTCGTCCATTGCGATCCGACTGTAGGGAGGCGGAGGGGTTTCTGTAACAAAATTACCCTTATTAGTTTATTAATTCATATTGTAAATTATGATTTATCAGATAGCTTAAAAGTAATTGTGATTTTACAATCTCGATAAAGTTTTTTGTTATTGTATATCACAATTTGTACATGTCACGGAACTTTCATACTAAATATGCTATATATTTCGTATGAAACTACTTTAGGTTTCATTTTCCATTACTCTATAATGCCTATGATGAAATTAAATTATTTATAAGAAAAATGTCCTAATCCTACAATAATATCTTAGTATTCTATACTAAAAGGATTTGGGATTAATTTCCCAGAAATCTGACCACAAACGAGCATTAAACAAACACAGCAGGTAAAACAATTATGTGGGATGCAACCTATATTTTGACCTCATGATGTTGAGCCTCTAAATGTCAATTTTGTATTTTTTTTGGGCAATTGCGGTTTGGACAAATAACAGAGTGGTGTACGATCAAAGATGTTTAAGAATTTTGTTTCAGACCGAATCCAGGCTCTGGATGAATATATGATTACATACTGCAGAGGAAGTAGATAGGTATGTTTTAAATTGCTGTGAAATTTGTTTTAAACAACATTTCTCTTAATTTCATTCAGTTGGCCCATGTCATGTTTATATATTTTAAAAAACTTTCGTTAAAAAAAATAAAATTATATAACATAATAGAGAAAACATAATTTATATTAGAATAACACTAAATATGGGTTTCAATTTGCTGTATCCACATATGACATGTATTTAATCAGAAAATGGTGGTATAGAGTAACTTTTACTTCGATAATACTACTATCTGTTAGAAACGACGGTCCAGTTAGTTAACACCGCCATTTCACAGAAACAAAAAACTAGAGATACCTATTACTAGAATAAAATTTATAAATGATATCAAGAATGAATAATCTTTCCACCTAATAAGCAAACACGGCTCTAAGTAAATCATCAAATTATTTCAGAGAAATATCATTTTATACCACTATTTTTGTTTTAACCGGATCTTGCTTATTTAAGGAACACAAAATGGAATAACCATAAGTGGAAGAAACATAAATGTATGTAATTTAACATTAAATACAATATTGTCTATGCGTTTAAAAAGTACCAACGTTAAAAGACGGGGCTATAAGAACATATTATAATATAGTAAATTGCTATTTAAAGTGATGATTAGTACCTACTTTAAATCCGTACAGAACAAGATAAAGCGTTCAAGAGTCAAAATTGCTAAAAAAACATATAGCAATAATAAGCAAACAAATATACATAAAACCATTTATAGACCAGAGCACAAGGCTGCGACTGTAAACGCGATAGGTTGTTGGTTCGATTCTCCCTCGAGACAATGAAATATTTAATATTTTCATTTCTGGTAACAAGACACGCATAATTAGGAAAGGGAAGTAAATTAAAGGGAACGGAGTGTCTTAACAATAGGTTTCCAGGTTCCCTCCCACACCCTGCTATGTGCTAAAAAAATTATGTAAATGCATCGCTTTCTTCCAACACAAAAACTGACTTCAAATACAAATCATAAGCATGTATGTAATATGTATGTATTGCTTCAATACAAAAGTGTATTCATAAAAAAGTATCACACGCTCAAATGAAACGATTTCAATACACAATAGCGTATATCCTATTTGCAAGCAGCACGCGCTACTGCCGTCCCCGAATTTTGGGCGCCAGCCTACGTTTTAACCGACTCGAGTAGTAAATAAACGCATTCCCACAAATGGATATCGAACCTATAATTGTCACGTCTTCAGTTACACACAGTGTTTCTGTCCCATGGCCTCAATCAATAAGCAGAGAATGTGAATTAAATTATAAGGCAAATTTTAGAGACAGATTGAATTCAAATTGAAGTCATTTTAGAAATCTTCAGATTGTTTGTGAGTAGGAATCATCCATTTAAGTCTGCATACAAAGAGCGGCATATACACAACCTAAAAAGGTACAAAAATCTTAGTTTTTCTATTAAGACTAAATAGACGCTTACGATTTTATTTACGTTTTAATGTTACCCCAAGTGGTATTCAAACTCAAAGTCATTGGTTATCATAACACGGCCCAAATGTATCAGCAGTGTGGCATCGCATTGCCAAGCATTATTTTTAATTAAATTTAATGAAATAAATGTTTAGAAAGGAGGGACGTAACACTACATCATTTCTCCTATTAAATAAAACAATATAAAATCTGAATATACAAAACAGAATAGCAATTTTATTTCTTTTTTGTGTGTTAAATGTCAATTTTCCATGTGTGTCTGAACTATAAATGAGTACCATTTGCGATTCGGCGCCGGCGGCGGCGGACGTGTGGAGGTAATATTTCGACAGTAATCGAATACAAATATATCTAAAGACAATGGCGTTTTATATGGTGTTTCTAAGAAGTTTTTAACGGCGAATGCTTCAGAAATATCTAAACAGCGAATGCACATGCATTGAATTGAGAGGCAATAAATATAATAAACTTATTGAGATTTATTCTTAATAATATAGCTTCACGGTTTATCCTGCATAACAAGGTAAACAAAGATAACCTTGTGTTAAGGACACTCTCTTTTTCTCTTCTTAGCTTTGCGCCACGCTTATGAAAGAAAAATAGTGTTTCAAAAACGTATAACTATTCGAACATAGCGGGTTTAAAACTCGCACCTCCTGGAACTTGTGGCTTACCGGTTAGAGCACTTGGATGGTTTCCAAGAGATGCGGGTTCATATTCTGCTACATATTTTTTTAAAAAACCTAGGTGTCTATCGATAATCTAACAACCATAGACAAAAAAACATAAAAAAAACGTAATTAACAGCATCCACCGATAAAATTACGCTAATCATCTTAAATAAAGATAATATAATGTTTAAACATATTGACAAGCGCATTCTTTCGGCTGTCCATCTTACGGCCTTTGACAAACCGCAACGTCAAAAATATCTTCTGACTCAGAATGAAATTCCAACGCCTGGATAATGATCGACAACAATGTGTTAGATCTACATATATGTATGATATACGTTACATGTATATCATTAATTACGTACTTAAGCCCGCTCTCAACTCTAAGATCTTAGAGATAATTGTCTAATTCTAAGCCTAGTCATTAAGTAGCAAAAATAATATTTACAATTCCATACTAATAGTATAAATCGGAAGAGTTTGTTTGGTTCAACGCGTTAATCTTAGGAACTTCTGGTTCGAACTGAAACTACTTTTTATAATAGATAATCTTTTTATCGAAAAACGTTATCCTCCTTTTATCGTGTCCTTTATCCTTATATAATCGGTACATCGTTTCTATATAACACTGTCTGCGGTCTAAGTTCCTTCTATAGAGAGATACAGCGTGAAGCTAAAAAGAAAGATAACAATAGGTACAGATCATGCGCCTATAGTGGTTAAATAAAATAATAAAAGGACGCATGGTATAGTTCTTAGAGTACTAATAAATTCAATGAAGTAGGCAACGTATTCAATATTTTAATAATTGATGTATAAGAACAAAAAAATATTTCACTTTTTTTTATTGTAAGAGTAATTTAATATTAAAACACTTCGTTCTCCACCGTGCATCATTTTCAATTATTCAGTTTATTTAAATACTTTTTGAAAAAAAAAAAGAAGTTAAAACCTCAATCTCTTACATAAAAAGTCGGGTTACATCACTAATTTCTGTTTATTCCACGAAGAAAGAGAAAAACAAGAGCAATTTTTTCTTCTTATTCTTTAATTTCGTACACACAAATGACAAATGTGAATTATAAGCACAGTAGTTAGTACTAAGTGGCGTGACTGAATATTCTTTCAAATATTACGTCAGTCACAAATTTAATAAAACTAAACCCTAAAACAATAGCCATTAAGTTACTTTAATAAAATAATGAACACATGGACCCAGATTATGTAAGTGGTGCAGTTCAAATTTCGATATGTATCACTGGAAATTGCTATAGAAATTAAAATCTTATTTTAATAGTTTTAAAGTTTAAAATTATTTTGCAAAATTCAGGAACTTTCTGTAAGCCAGCTATGTATGTTCTATTGCAAGGGAATAAAGTCCAATTTTCGATATGAATATTATGTACGATTGTAAATGTGGTATTATTCATTTTAATTGATAATAATTGATAACTTCTACGATAAATCGATGTAGTAAATCAAAAACGCATAAGTTTAATTTCTACGAATCATATTCAAACATCAGCATTTATTAAAAAAAAAGAAAATATTGAAAATAAATATATGTCATAGAAAGATTATATTTTTAATGGCGTCATTTAAACATTTCCGATACGATCCAACTATAAAACGTCCACGTGTCGCAGAGCTAGGCGAATAATAATAAACAAGCGATAAATATTCTTAAATACACTATAAATCTTTAAAACTTCATTCGATGTCACAACATCCCTCCAAGGACACGATTAAATGAGAAAATATTGATAGAAATTATTGTCAATTGATTGACCCAACTAAATTTTAAAACATAAACTAAGAAATATTACAATTGGCAATTGGTGTGAATTGAAAGATCAGTATCTAATTCAAGAAGTCACTCATTGAGGTACCCAATAGCCTTTAACATTCAAATATTTTTAGATACACAGATTAACATAAAATTTATGTTATATAAACAATCTTTGAACTCAAAACCACAGAGAATTAGTTAAGAATAGTAAAAAAAACAACCACAAAGCTATGACGCGTTTTGAATGTCAAGGCGTTTTCAATTAACAAGACATTATCATTTATACCAACAAAAAATTCAAAAAGTCCCAGCGTAACAACTAAATAGACCAACAAACGATAAGCATTAATTGTAGAACAAGCGGGTTTTGAAGTAAAATGAAAAAAAAAACCACATACGCGAGTGAATCGACAGAAATAGCCCGACCGAATTATAACATCGGTGGCGCCGCTCTCGGCGCCGGGCGGCCGCGCGCCGTGCCCACGCCGACAACACATTAATTCCTATATTTTGGGCATTTCTGTCACTTATCATAGCTGAAACTGACATTATTTGATTGGATGCTAATATGAAAACACATTTTAGATCAACTCCTGCGCATACTACGGTTAAAATACTAAATAATTGCCAAAAAATCTACAAATATTGAACGCTATACAAACTTGTTAGTTGCTATTCTAACGACATTTGACCTATTCAAAGCCAAAAGTCAAATCGATTCAATCTTTTTATCAGTTGCGCATTAAAAAATAATACCTACCATAGTGTGTGTGGCAGTAAATTATGTTTTAAATACGTCACGATTTTAATTAAACATCCGAGATGATAGACTCGACGAAAACAAGGAAATAAGAAACAAGAATTTCGAATGGTTGACGTCACAGAGCCGACCGAGGAGGAGTGGTCTCGGATTCGAAGACGGCAAAGTCGTACGTGTGCTAACATTCCATTTAGCTCATCAAGCTAAATTTAATGTAGGCGGAGAAACAGACACACCTCATTCGTCCGATCGTCACATTAATACACATAAGTACTATGTTTTATTCAAGGCGGCTTAACTATGTTTATATTTTATAGTATAGTTATATAGCATACTGCATACCCAACGCTCTGCATCCCTAGGAACCTCAAAAGCGGGCGACCATTTTGAATTGATTACGCTGGTGGCCATTACGTTTAATAAATATATTATCATCAGACGCAATGGCATTTAACTGGCGCTACATTATGAGTTAGATGTACTAAATACGATTTATTATGCTACATGCTATGTGGTAGTGCAGTTGTTAAAGGTCTGATTGTATACCTGATCTAATCTATTCGGGTGATATTATAAGGGAGCCGTTAAAATATAATGAGTGACCATTTTCATTCATAGATTATAACGTCGGAATAAAAACGGCACC
This sequence comes from Heliconius sara, assembly GCA_917862395.2. NCBI lineage: Eukaryota > Metazoa > Arthropoda > Insecta > Lepidoptera > Nymphalidae > Heliconius > Heliconius sara. Next base: position 13,285,438 of record OU860782.2, on the reverse strand, counting down.
TCAAGATCACTCTCCTTTTGAGAGCAGCTTATAAATATGGGCTTTAGTCAAAAATTATCATTTCGTTGTGACCCTCAGTTTCCAAAAAATTGACATACAAGTACATAAAAACAATTGCGAAATTACCAAACTGAAATAGATAATCATATTTAAATATCCAATTACATACATATCAACACACAGTTTAAACTCATAACTATCACTTTTTAAGTCAGTTAAAAATTACATTGTAACATTGTATAAAAATATAACAATATTTTACAAATCGTCTTTCAGAAGATAACATGTAAGGGCTTAAACATAAGTATGTATGTGATATCAATTTGATGAATCAACAAGTGCTCTAGTGGTCTATGTTTAGAAGAGTTTCTAAGAACATTCAAGAGTCGATTCGGCAGACGTGACAAAAAATGTGGATAAGGGAGAAATGTCTAAAGAAATCACGTTAATTATTGACGTTAAAATGAAAAAGAGAGTGAGTGGTAGTGATAGTAAAATTGTAAATATTTGTATAGGTAGAGGACCAATTATTAGGTTAGCGGTGTGTAAGTTTCCTTAAAATATAAACACAAAGTTATACAGAAAAATCCAATTTTTAGTTATTCAATATCACAGGTACTATTAATGATTGAATTTAGACGTTTACAAGACAATATACATTTAAAATTCTATTAAGAAAGGAGAGTGCAAGTGGTAAAAATAAACAATATCGTTGTCACCGATTGACAAAATGACGGCAGTCTTAGATTGAACCGTGAACGTGCTCGCGATGACGTCAAAATACGTTACTTGGCAGAGTTTCCGAAATGACGATGGGAGTTAATAGACTTTTAAACATACAAAGAGTTGGTTTCCTGTTATAATTTATTATGTAATTGATATTACAATAAATTAAAATATATATATTTCAATTTGATTAAGGAATGTAGGGATAAATCCTCTTTTAGTGCTCACCTCACCTACAATCACCAAGAAGTTTAGCAACTTTACTTTTATATATCTAATTTTTTTTTCAAATAGTGGTCACTTTTCATCTTATTAAAAAAAATATACGTTTTTCACAAATCTAATTATTGAAAAAAATTAAGAACTCGATAGATAAACACTTCATATAAATTAGAAATTAGACTTGATGAGGGATTTTTTTTTATGGAAAAGACACGTGACTCTACCACACGTACTTTAGTCGCCTCTTACGACACCACCAGTACCAGGATGATCCTATTCTAGGCCGGGATCACACGGCACAAAACTCATACTCAACTGATGTCAGCTTATATCATTACAGAACTTGGCTTGATAGTAACCATGAAAATAGCGGATTCGACTCTCACTTGGGCAAAATTCTAAACATTATTCTAATTCTCTGGCCTAGCAGGGCAAAGTGTGCCGTTTAATTCCACTACTCAACACACAACTTCTTAAAAATCTAAACAGAGTGTCTAAATTTTGTTTGTTCAGTGGCAAATTTTTTTAGGAATGTTACAAAATAATAAAATTTGAAGCTATTTTTATCTGGGTCAAGAAAGTAACTAACAACCTTTCTTATAAGAAATAATATTAAAATTTGAAATCAGAATCCAGGGCAAATGTACTGAAGTCGCCATAAAATATTTTATCAATTATGTAAGACACGAATAATTAACATAAAACCACTGTAGCGCCAGCCAACCAGTAAATAATATAAATTGCTCAATTATAATATAATAATACAAACAACATTCCTGTCATGGAGTTAGACATATACCTAACAAGATTTGTTATACCGAATTATTCTTCAAGACCGTCTAGTACTTAGGTCAGAGGTCTTATTAGGGACTTCTTACTTTTTAACTTCCAGCCCTTTTATTTATTTTATGTATAAATATATTAAAATTGTTTTATATATGGTAATTTTAAAGAACGAAGACTAAATCAAAATACGACGTAAAGCGTGAAAATAAAACCAAAATACAACGAGTTACAAAGCATTTAACAATTTAAACTGACAGAACTCAAATACAAGTCGAAAATAAATTATGTGCAGTACGTTCGACAAGTCGTGGCCGCCCCGGAAAGAAATATTGTACTCCGGAAATTTCTGAACTTTTCCTTACAGTACACTCGATAAGCTTTTAATAAAAAAAATCGAATCTACAACTACCTTTAGGGCGCCCGGGACTCATCGAACGTGCCGTATATCGGCATTTGTTGAAATCGCCGGCATCGTACTTAACATACGTATGTATGTATACAAGTAAGCGGCGTCTCAGAGGAAATGATTAATACTCATTAGAAGCACTTGCGGATCATTTTTAATAGTAAGAATATTATTATCTTGGAATAATTTATTTCGTTTTTTGTTAAGTGTTTCCTGTTGTAGTTATAAGAAATGCAAAATTGATATTCCAAACGTCGAAACAAAGATAAAGATAAAGCCGAAATGGTCTGCCTAATTTAAACGTAACCCAGCTTCACGCTGCATCCCGCATATAATACGGTAGCGAGTAAGAACCTAGTGACAAGACACTCCGTTCCATAGATATCACACAACAGAGACAACGTGACGACAGTGAGAAGTGTCAAGTGGCGGAATTCGACGCCGCACGTTGTCCTATTAACCAAAAACATAACGCTATGAGTTAGTTAAGATATATAAAGAAAAAATACAGAATGACATAAAAGAAGCCATTTTTCTCTTTACGTGAGAAAAGGATACGCAAGACGATGAACCTGAATTTAAATATTGTATTAAATAACACTTAATATGCTTGTTTTGATTTAACCAAAATGATTTTGATTAAATTAATGTAATAGTGATGTAATATGCGCGTCTCGTATTATTATTAGTCGGGATCCTTTTAAGGCCTCTATTTATACAATATTAATAACAGATATTATTAATAAGATCTTTGAATCGCTTTTTACACATTTTAAATTAAACTCTTAAACCGCATTAATGATAAGCATTTTTTACTTTGTTAGCTTTCTAAGGCCTGCTAACGTCATTTCTTTAATTTTTATTAGTAAATCGATGATAAATGAAGCTTTTAAACTATATAAAATACACTGTGAGCAAAGTTCCAAAAACTCGGCGGTGTGAGAGTAACGAAGTGTCTTAACGTTAAGGATCCTCTGCATATACTGCTTCCTATATATAAGAGGGGTACAGAGGCAATCTAAAAAAAAGGTAATAAAACTGTTATCTACAAAAAAAAAACCTCGTACAGAAACGTGAATGGAAACTTTTTATCATTAATGATTCACATACATATACTCCTAAGCTATACATACACACAGTAACAATACCGCGAAAGTAATGGTTTTATCTGTTATATCTAACTAGAATAGGTGTTCTAGGAACTTTTTTGTAAATTTTGAGTATGTACTTGGCTGTGGTGATATATATACTTAATGTGATAAAGTGGAAGTTTGTCATGTAGAAAGCGCTAATCTCAGGAATTACTGGTTTGAATTCCATAATTCTTTTTGTGTTGGATACAAGAAGGATATATGTAGGTTATATTCTATCACGTTATGATCAAAAGAAGTGGAGTAACAATAATATGAAAAATCTGTATTATTTTAATAACCGTAGAAAATTTAATATCTTAAGTGCATAAAGAAACTGGATATCACACTTTTTTTCGTAATGAACTTATGAATGGCCCTTGTGTCTGTTGTGTCTTGATCTGTATATCATAAATTGGGACGAGGTATTAGGCGAATTGTATATCATATCTAATTTACATAAAATAATAAGTTATTGAGATTCTCTCATCGAGTGTCAATCTTAAGACACTAACCTGGCCACTTTTCGGATAATTTTCAAGAAGCGATTTTCAAGATATGCGAAATCGAACCTTTAGCGATCGACGTTTACATTCATATGCTATCCTACTACTCCACGGCGGCCCCTGAACAATATAAAACCATTAAAAACCTAATCATTCACTTATCTACCTAATTTCAACCAAAAAAAAAATGCCTTACAAATAAAAACTTTTATTCACAAATTTGTAGATATTATTGAGAAATGAAACTTATATATACGGCGGCTGGTAATTTAGTACACAACCAGTTCCGCGAGAGCCCGCGGCCGGTGCGACCGGTCGGCGCACAGGTGCCGCGGCTCAGTGGTGCTGAGTGTGTGTGACACGCGGAGCTGTCTAGTAAACATACAACGTACAGTGAGATCATCGTTAAATTTGATTTGGACAAGCACGAAACGGAAGAAAGCTGACGAGAACGGTCGTAATGCAATAGCCTGTCTTCCTTAGCTCCGATTGATTTGAAATTATAGCTTTTAACAGCGTTTAGGCAAAGATACAGTCTTATCGAAACTATAAATAGTTGTTAAACTAATAAACAGAACAAAGATACAAAATTTCGTCAAAATCCTACGTTTCCATTCAACATTCATTACACATACCAAATAAAAAAATGCCCGCAGACATAAAATACCTGTTGCCATTCACAAATACAACAAAAGCAGACCAAAAGCGGTATATAACAGAGCGAATGTATAAAAAACGTCGATCGTACCTGCGCGGGCGCACCCCCCTCACGGCGCGACGTGGCGCCGGCGCCGGCGAGCAATTATGGCTAAATAAATATCCAACAGATATAGGCTAGACGACATTATACTTATACGTTTTAATGTTTTCGATGCACCTGGTCTTTTGTGTATGAATGTTTTTATTTTATAGGTACTAGCTTTTAGCCTGCTACTTCGCTTATATAGCTCAATGGCAATAACCGACAGATGTGTAGCCTATCCTAGATAAATGGCCTAACGCGATTAATGTGTTCAACTAAATAATTTTTATATATATTATATATATATTATAGTATATTGTATCACTAAACCACGGGGTAACAAAGCTAGGATTTCCATTATTCAGAGTGGCGATCTCATCCGAGTCGACGCGTCGTCGCCTGATAAGATAACGGAGTACCCTAGTATGAAAGGTTGGGTACACAAATAGAGGCCGGCGCCAATACTTAAACATGAAACACGTATGAGATGTACACGGTATTTTACATTCACTTTTAACTGGAGTCATGACTCATTGAAATACCGAGTGCCTTAGTAAGTATAGGGAAAAAATTACGAATTTCTTTTTAATTTTAAATATAAATAGTAAATTTAAAATGCCTAAACTGCTCGGCTTAAAACCTAAATACATATTAGACATTAGAAAATAAAAATAAATGTATAAAGTTCTAAAATTAGCGAGACGGCCATAGACTGAAGATAATTAATTACAACAAGTAATAAATATGAATTGGCACTCGACAAACACGTTGAATCAAACGTACCAGGTGCAAAAATAAAGCAAAACCAAATGGCCGAAGTTAACGACGTTTTTACAACTTCAAATGGCTACCAAAAGTTAGGGATTAGATTACGTTCTCATATCTTGATGAATAAAAACAAAACACGCCACAATCTTTCGCATCTACACGTACATTCAAAATGTTAATGTCCTGAGTGACAGACAATGACGCTATTAGTAACACCTAGAAAGATTGACAAATTTTATAATTGAGGAAAGATCATTAAGATAATTTCACAAATAATAAAAACACGAAACATAAAATGGATCTACTTTTGATAGTTTACGTAATTTTCTTTTTTGGTCATTCATGACGTTTCAAATTCAAACACATGCCACCGTCGAAGTGAAAACTTATAATATGTAATAGTGTAGTTTTATTTTTATATTGACATATTATCGGCGTTAGGCGCTGCGTTCTCTCCGTCTACCCCGCTAGGGATAAAGCGTGAAGTTAAGTAAGTAACTAAGTAAATTAAAATTTGCTCGTGTTACAAAATTAAGTAAAAACTATAATTATCAATATATCGTATAAAAAACATATTTTTACGCAATTACGAAAAAAAAGTCATTAATATACAACCTGGATAACGTATAAGGGAATTGATAAGTTAAAATATAAAGAATGCCTCTCTGTGGGAAGTGTCTGCGAAAGTTGACAAAAAAAAACGGCGGCGTCGCGTCGCCCCGTAATCGACGAGACGGTAAAAAACTGCACAGGTGAGGTCCCAGTAACACAGTCGCCAAGACCACTGCACACTACATAATATGTAGGTACTATACCATATATACATATACGAGTGATTGTTTAAAAATTTGTAATTTTAGTTTTATTTGAGCGTCTTTATGTATAATATTTTTACGTTTTATGATCGAGACTAGGACTTTATTATATACTGGTATACATTTCTTTTTTGGTTAACTCAGTGACAGTCATTTTGACAATTGCCATTCTAACCTTGACTTTATATCTTCTTTATATAATCTACATTTAGTTATTTATAACCTGTTCAAGGTAATGAAGGCTTTTTAAAATAATAAAGCCATGTATTTTCAAGTCCCATGAATATCCATGGTATTACACCATATAAGATGAAGAATTAACATAAAATTTTGCACCACCACAACATTGGGGACGAATTTAATAAACTTAGGAACTCGCGGTATGCCCGCAAAAACCTGATCTGCAATTACGACCAGTAATGGGCAAGTTATTTTGACTTAAGAATAAAACACGATCATTTATTTAGTTGCGAGTTAAAGCCTAAAATGGAGAATAAATCATATTAAAACGGCGGCGATTTTTTGAATAATGGCAATCATTTATAAAGTTTGCTTTAAAGAGAGTGTAAAGTATCTGTCTGTAAAGTTGAATGATATATTGGAGTATTAAACAAGTAATCCATTACAAGCTTGTATGGTTATTTCATTGAGACATGTTGTTATTAAAAAAGTCTACAGGAAAAACTTCTGAAAACGATAGCTTTGTGATATTTTCACTAATTCAGTTAAACTTGTGCAGGCAAAAACACGATCGCGTATAAAACTCAATAGAAAGCGAAAGTTAATAGACATTACACAAGGATGTTAGAAATGTAAACAAACATTAATCTAAAGTATTCAAGTTTTTTTATAAACGCTTCTATATTAATTTACGTAATTAATTATACCACTATCTGTATATTAAGAAAGCTGTAACGGCGACTGACATTACAATATTATTTATAAAAAATAGTGATTGTTTTGTGAGAAAATTAAATGTAAAGCATGGATCAGTTGTATTTAAATATTCAAAAAATTGTTTGTAGCGATCACTTTTAAAGGTAAAGTTCTAGACAATAATAGCCATTTTATATTTTTAGATAGACCTAAACAGATTTCAGATATATAAAATGCACAAAAAATATAAAGAGAAGACAATACATACACGTTTAATACAAATCACATTCTGTCAAATAACGATTATATGGTTTTAAATACGTGACTAAACTAACTTTAATGCCCATTAAACCAAAACGGTTCGTGAGAAACGATTGATTTTGTATGCTTATTGGTGTCTCGTGGTGAAAGATAGCAATGATAACTGAAATCTACTTTAAATGGTAGAAAAATATTTTTTTTGGAGCATTACAAAATGAGTTTGGTTCGTGGACAACGGTTGTTAAGACGGCAGGCGCCATGACGGATATGGAAATACAGTGTACATAAAAACACATCCTGCTTTGCTTTATAAATATCGGAAATTATACTCAGATGTAGCATATAGCAGAATTATGTGTCGTACAATTACAAGTTAAGAATTAAATAGGAAAAAAATATTGCAATTAATAAGAACCTAACAATCAATTCATTTTATTAGATCAGTTAGTGCCATTGCTTCATTGGTACATCACATTTACTAGTTAAAATTAAATATTTAGTGGCTTTCTTCTTAATTAATATGCTAACCGACATTGTGAACACGCCTACATACCTTCCTAAGTACGGCGGTAGAACGTGTGGGTGGCTGTAGGCGATGTCACGGACGGATATTACCAAATTTTATATAAATATTGGGATAAAAGTAGCTTGCACGCTAGAACGGGTTACTACGTGTACGCAGAGTGTAATAAATTTATACAAAATGGTTAACTTGAAGTTGTTAAATGATATAAAACAAGCAACGTCAATAACAAAATAAAACATGTACTGAAATGTTGTTCGGATTCAATACGGAAATTATTTATAAATATACATTTCAAAGCATCTAAATTGATGAAGGTATTAAAGGCTGTCGGCCGCCATTGCGAATTAAAAAGTTAACGGGTTGCGCGCGCGTCGCGCCTCGCGCCGGCGTCGGCAGTCGCGGCACGGCGGCGCCAGCGCCGTGACCTTGTCTACTTATCGAACGAGTGACCCTCGCGACGGCAGATTAGCACTTCACCTACGCCACTCTACCCGGCGCCAGCCGGCCCGTAGATCTATGCGCGTTACTACCGACACCAAAACAACGCCTCGCGCCCGCCCTGTACTTAGCTGAACGGTTGCGCAGATTTGATATAAGGATGTTCCTTACTTTTCATTATTGGTTTCCGCTTCCGTGTACAAAGCGCAAACGTCCAGAAAAGCTAACTTTATGGCGGCCACGACTCGTCGGCCGTGCTGTAATTAGTATCCACCGTCGCCCGGCGCGGCCGCACGACGCACGGCGACGCGGCGACGCGCACTGCCGTCAAATTCGGTATGTAGATTTATCTTGAGCACGATAAGAAAGTAGTTTTGATAATTGAACGACTTAGCGAACGTTTGCCGAGGCGGCGTGCAACGCTACGGACGAGGAACGGAATCAGTGACCTTTCCATGCACACTCTTAGAGGCTGATGTCAGTGTCTATTTATAGTGTGTTTACATTCGGGGGGTGGCTGGTGGCTGGCCGCCTCAGCCACACCGATACTGCAGCACTGGCGGCAACACTAAGATAACACTGTCGTACCGGGCTCGCACAGGCGGCTGTAGTGGTAGGGGTTGCAGCAGGTGGCAGCAGCAGAGCACAGGGGCAGGCGGCGCAGCTCGTGCAGGCCGCGCAGCTCGGGGTACCGGGTGCGGGCGGCGGCGAGGGCCAGCGCGGGCGCGCCGGGCACGCAGGGCGGCGCGGCGGGCCCGGCGTCGAGCGCGCGCGCGAGCTGGCGCAGCTGCGCGTCCGGCACGGAGGGCGCCCCGGCCGCCGCCAGCCGCCGCCGCAGCGCGCGTCTCCGGAACATCACATGCCGTCGTCGTCACGAGTCGCAAGGACACGACATCGCGGGTCGCGTGCGGAGTGCCGACTGACGGTTGTCGGGCCGCGCTGCCCGTGGACGGTGGACGGTGGCGGGTGGCGACATATGCGTGCCTTCTTTTCCCTACTTCTTTGTATTTGGTTTTGAATTTTGATGTACACTTATTTGAATATTATCTTTTGTACGTGATTGAGTTACTTAAAATAATTATAAACTAAATTAAATAATTTATTTTATGGTACTTTGGTTCTTTATTTTACTATATAATGCACTGCAGTGGTATGTGTAATGTATTTGAAGTTCAAATATATCAATCAAATTTTGAATATAATTAAAAATACATCAAAGCAATATAAATTATAAATAATACTTCCGATTACTATTCTCAACATTAATAAAATACAATTATGCATGTACGAAATTATACGGCTTAAAGAAATTCTATATTTAATTCCATTATCCTATATCATTTTTAACTTTATTCATCATTGAACATATACTCCAAACACATCAGTAACTTCCTAAATCTGCCCTAACTCCCCACACTGGCAACACAGCGCGGGGCTCGCGGGGGGAGACTGGCGCCACCGGCGGCGTCAGGTGTACGCGCGTGTGTGCGTGCGGCGCCACCGATACACGGTTGTTTTGTCTGATTATAAAATATATGGTGAATAATAGACAGTGACCTCTGGGAGACACATTTTTGTTGTTACTATGTGATGCTTAGTTTAGAATTAGATGTAATAATGTAATTGATTTTCGATTAATTTGCAATTGGTTTTATGGTTATATATTTTAATATGTTTTAAAATAGACAAATTAGTTCCAAAAAATAAAATAAAAAACCACTTAACCATATAAAACAGTAAATTTAAATAATTATATTTTTTTACTTTCAACACGCACCCTTCTATTATCACTCACTCACACACTCACTAACAATCAAAAATTTAAATTAAAAAAAAATAACAAACATCACTAAACAAAAACCAAAAAAAAACTCACCTCGATAAAAAAAAAACCCATCAGTCCTACTCCAGTTTCCACCTACCACCGTCCAGCACATCTGGTTAGACGTGCTGGTGTTGTTTGGCGGCTAGGCGGAATGCGCGCGCGAGTGGCGACATGCATCAGCTAATAAATAACATTGCTAGATAACACCGAATCTCTCTCATCTCGAGAGTCGAGGCCCCACCACCCGACCATTGAGCAGAAATTACATTCAAATCCTAAATCTAACCTATATCTAGACTAATTCTCATTTAAAATGTAAATAAAGTCCCTCATAGACGTCAATTTACACTAAATAGCCCTTAAATGTGCTTAAATAATTATTAGTTAACAAAACTCCACTCGTATATCTGGCTGGAGCTTGAGTTACTATAGAAAACGTCATGATCGCGTGTATCGTCGTTAATTAAAGATTAACTGTCCATAAAGTGACAAACGTATGTCTGTCTGTCTTATTAATAATAATGCGAGATAAAACCGAATCTCTCCCACCTCTGGGCTCAATTGAGCTCATACAACAAAAACTTCTAATCTTATAAATCAGCTTCACGCTGTATCCCGCACACCGCAGGGTAGGCAGAGGGAACCTAGTGTTTTTTAGACACTCCGTTCCCCACTTAATCTTATCCACTTAATCTAATCTTATAGCTAGTCTAATTCTAATTGAAAACTAAGTGATCCACTCATAGATTTCCATTTACACTAAATATACCCTAAATGAGTAGTTAATGCGGCGTTTTTTTCCGCCACTCAGCACGCAATGCCTCCAGAACCCGGCGGAAAGTGGGTAACGGAGGGACTTAACACTAGGTTTCCTCTGCCTTCCCTACTGTGTGCGGGATACAGCGTGAAGCTGAGTAGTCAATTTAAACTAAATATACTCTAAATAAACAGTCAATTTATATTATATTAATATATTTATATTTATATAATACACCTTAAATAAGTATAAATAAATATTTTAATTTAAAACTTAGCTTCAAATAATATCCTGACCAAATTGTTAAAAATTAGTAGATTATTTACGTTTAACGGATTTTAACTTAATAATCTTAAAAACTACTAATTCTCGCCTATTCATGTTCATTATTCGTAAAAAACTATTTTCTAATCTTAATTCTTTTATAAAGTCGCCCCCACAGACGTTAATTAAGGTTTAACTGGCCATTATTTTAATTAAAAAATAGAATTAAACTCCGTAATCCATTTTAAATACTGAAGTAAACCTATATCTTACTACCAACGTAGCAATAATCGAATATACTCAAAGACGAGGAAGAAATCAATGATAAAAAATTGAGAATAAATATTTATAGTTAAATAATTTAAAGGTTTGATTCCCATTTGGTGGAACTATTGTATTTATATTTTTATCATCTCTTCTTCTATTATAAAACATAAAATTTCCAACTATATTTAACATTCAAGTCATCTATTGGGATTCTAAGGCTATTATTTTATTCTTATTTATTCATTATATTGTTTTATCCTGAGTCTCAATGTGTAGTAAGAATGTGGCTTTGGGTTTTGCCATTTCGGGCAAAATACGGGATTTCTAAAGAGAAGAAAGATGGGAATAAACGAACAGTATTTTCTTTTATTAATATACCACGCAAGATATACAATGTATACTGCTTTTTTATCTAAACGGATAAAAAATACTTATATTTTTTCTATAGCTTCACGCTGTATCCCTTATACGTCAGGGTCCCCACTTGCTGCCTAATGAAAACACTTATTCCCCGAGTGAAATAAGAACCCCTCAGCCGCCGCGTTTAAAGTCAGACGCTGTGCCACTGTGCCACGACGGCCTCAGTTATGGCTATATTAAACAAATGTTTTAAACAGACTGTAGACTAGACTTCTTTAATGTAGGTAAGGATAAGTAATTGGTTTAAATTACCGACTTATAAAAAAAAATAAAACGATACAACGAAAGAAAAATGTTTCGCTTTTGTACGTATCTCATCATTCATCATTTTATGTGTTATGTATAATTTATTTATTTAGTAATTTTTATCTCATTTTATTTAGATCTATAGTCATCTTATCATTCCATCTTGTTCTATGTATGTTCATTGAACTTGACGATATGGTGACACATTCGAGGTGTATTTCACTGCACTTGGTGGTTTTAGTTTCAAATTCGACTATAGAAAATGTTTTGTTTTTATGTTAAGGTCAGAAATAAAATTTAAATATCAATAAATATTATTGATAAAATTAAAAAAATATATATTTTTTTTAATAGTCGTTTTAATACTATGATGATTTTTACAAGCATAAGTTTAAAAAAAAACAATTAGTAAATAATAAGAAGTAGATAATATTTTTCGTAAAAATCAAACTAAGCTATCGAGAAGAAAGAGAGAAGAGAAATTTGTAACCATAAAAGTTGTTTCGATTCTTTTGTGATAGTAAAATAAAAACTAAAAATATATAGGTACGGTAATCGTCGCTTTTGAGATAGTGGGTTAAAAATTATTAACTATTACGTTTGTACATGAATTGTAAAAATAAATTCATTAAATTATTAGTCTTTCATTATAGTTCAGTTTTGTTAGTGAGGAACGGAAGTGTCTTAATGGTAACGGACCGTCTTACGCCTGCTATTTGCGGGGTACAGCGTGAAGCTATAAACAATAATGTACAAGTTTTATAATTATCGAATCCTAAATCTTGTTATAATCTGAAGAATGTTTTAACTTATAAGCTAATAAATGTAAATTATTTTATTTGTGAGGCCAGTCGTAGCGCAGCGGCACGAAGTGTGACTGCAAAACCGACTGGTTGTGGGTTCGATCCCCACTCGAAGAGATGAAATATTTACTTAAATTTACATTTCCATTTCTTCGCTCTGGTTCCGAGGCAAAGCGTGGCGTTTAGTTCTGCCACTCAACACGCAATGCCTCCAGAATTCGGCAGAAAGTGGGGTGTCTAAAACACTAGGTTCCCTCTGCCTACCCTGCTGTGTGCGGGATACAGCGTGAAGCTTGATAAAAAAAAAATATTTGTATTAATATATTGCAACCTATGTATGTGACGAGTTATGAGTGCTAGTTTACCTAGTTTTACGGTTTTATTCTAGATGGCGCTGTAAAATAAAATTGACAAATATCGTATAATTAAATAAATATATATTCTTTATTGTAGTGTATTTGTAGAAAAGTTAATAATGGAGTGCCGTATCATTCTACTAATTTACTGAAAAACTGAATTTTTAATGTCACGTTTTGAAATGTAGCTTACGTAACTTTGACTCGACTATGTATTTTAGGAATAATTAAAACTTATTAATATAATCGTCATATTTGCCATGTTGACGTTAAACCCTAATTTACTATAAATAATTATTTTATAAACTTTTAATTTTTCATCGAGTGATGATTACACATTCTTTTATTATTTTCCAAGAATTTTATGATAATTCAATGTCATAATACAAAAGTGTAATTATATTGAAAAAGTAAATTACTATATTAGTATTATTATTAATTTTAAACTATACAATCACGTTATTTATATTATTTCATAAAGGGTAAGAGAGCGGGAGATAAAAAAATAGAAGTATTTTTTTTTCAGCTTTATGCATTTAGGAAGGTTAGGTAGGGGGAGTCTAGTGTTAACGCCACCGCCCCCTATTTTTCACCGATTTCTAGAGGTATTGCGTATTGAGCAGCAGAACTTAACATTGCGCTGTCTCGAAACGAGAGCGAAGAAAGGAAAATATATATTTTTTTGATTTCGTCGAGTGAAATCGAACCCAGGACCTGTCGCCTCTCTGTCTCTGCCTCAATCTAATATATTATTTACTTTTAAAAATATTTTATTGCAATATGCTTACAAAATTGTAGTGTAAAGCAGGACTATTGTCTTAAATCTAATACTCTTGCATTCTTTAGTAAATGCAGTATATACGTAAAAAAAAACATAAAATTTCAAATCAAAATTAAAGGAATAAAATTATAAATAATTTGTTTATACTTTTGTAATGACAAATAAAAAAAAACAAAAAACAAATTAAAAAAATATATATGTTTATTGACAATAAAAGAATTTACAATAAAATATAATATAACATAGCATAAATATTTTATTTAATTATAAACATACCTAAATCATCGGCCGCCATCCGTATGCATTTACTTAAACTTCCAATCAACGATTACAGTCCACATAACCATTGTAAAAAAAAAGTCAATCGATTTATTAATATCCATGTACCATAAAATTATAATATAAAATATTTTTATTATTTAACGACATATTAAAAATATTTTTATTACTAATTTTTATTTTTAATATTATCGTCTAGTTTTCACGTTTATAAGGTCCATTTAACAACATGGCCGCACGTCGTGATGTCTTGTACGGAATGGCGCGAATTTGTCCGCGCGCCTCTATATATGCTTGAAACTGTGAATGAAATTTCGTGTTTATCTGATGTACAATATACAGGTATTAATACAATATAAATTTTATTTCTGTTAGTTGTTATTTGTATAGTAAAATTTGTAGGTTAGAATTACTTTACATATTTAGTTTTATAAGTAATGATCTACATATTTAACAATAAATACTAATTATACCTTTTAAATTAATTTATATTAAATAATTTGTGTAGTGCTTTTATATTGTATTATATTTGTGTAGGCCATATAAATATGTACCCAATTGGGAATATATTACAAAAAATACCGATATATTTTGCTATATGGTGACTTTAACATAATTTTCAATATAAATTCAAAAATATAAAAAAAAAATACTATATCAATAGTATATATTTAGTTTTTCTAAGGCACCTACGCGCTCTAATGTACAGTTAGAGCCTTTAACTATTGAGTCATGGTATTTTCTCTTTGATTTCTGTTTATAAAATGTCTTTAAAATGATATATTGTTAAATACGTACACTTTTCATACACACTTACATTTACTGTTTATATAGTTATAACGTATTTTATTGAACGATTATCATTCAAATGTATATTATACCAGTAGTTTTATAGTTTACTCTCAGCTAAGTACTTCTATAAATATTTTTTACTTACAACATTACTATACAAAAAAGTTCGAAAAAACTTCACATAATAATGTATTTTGTATAAATTTAGTTGTAGCGACAAAATTTGAAATTTTTCTTTTATAATTTTGTTTACAAGAAGTGTATAATCGCCTTATTTTAATTTAAATCATTCAGGAACTTTGTAAGCAGTAGATTCAAAAACTCAACTTAAAGTCTAATGGACTTAGCACCTATTGGTATGTCCATTACAGTATTAGTTGAGCCACTATGAAGAATTGCATTGTAATTATTTTGACGAATTCTAGCTTGTATGTCATCCGAGTATTCATTTCGTGAAAAAAGTCGAAAGATTAATTGCTACATATTTAAAAAGGATTTTTTTAGTCAAAAATAGAAATTCGGCGGGGAATGAAATAAATTATATCTTATTTGACACAATTTACATATTTGTCAATTATGTATTATCAATATTCACAACATGCATCGGTTGTAATTAATACACTACTAATTTAATAAATTATTTATTGATAAATTTTATAAACTAAATCATACAGTAAAAGTTATATCTGTAAAGGTCAATAATTGCAAAAAAAAACTGCTTACGTAATATTTGAATCGCCCCATTCAGCGATAAATCGTTTTGTAGTCTTTTTTATGTCTAAAAGAAAAAAAAATATTTAATTATAATAACAACAATACCAAAAATCTTTGTATCTAGGGAATTTGTCCTGAGATTTAACCTTATCACAACAATATGAATTTAACACAGTTAATTACAATACAATATGTATAACTTTAAGAATAGTTGAAATATAGGCAATAGTTTATACAAAAACAGTAGTATATTTGAAGACTAAGAAACTGTTCTGAATAAATAAACAATAAGAAAACGAACACTATTTTATAAAATACAATTTTTCTTATAAGAGTGCGCGAGCCGCGATACTCGTTGAAATCTTATCATCCAGCCGGTAGGCTTTTCCCTAGCTTTTGTTTATGGGGATCTTTCCTTATTTGTTTATGATAATCTCTGAGACTAATCTTATTTTTATACACAGTGTTATTTTTACATCAATATTTAAATTGTATCAAGTGCCTCGATCTGGTGCCTTCTTAACATTATAGAGTCATATCAAATATTATAATATGTAGAGTCATCGTCTTTTATTTACAATTTACAATTTTTTATCTTTTGTAATTCCACGTATTTATAATAATATAATTTGAGACATATAGTATGATTATTAGTCTTAAGACAAAGTAAATAAAAAAAAATTAAGAATCTACACCACCTTAAAATAAAATAATATATAGAAAAAAAATTTAGTACTCGTTTTTTTCTCCGTTTCTTTAAATTAAAAAAAATATAATTTATAATATAATGTAATAGCATTAAGTATAAAATAATACCTGCGATCTAAGATTGGCAGGCGATGCGGTGCGTCCGCGCGGCGCCGCGTCGCCGTCACGCCGAGACTCCATGTAGCCTATGTGTTGTATGAAAAATTCGGTTTTAGCACCAGGAAACACCATCAAAATATGACCAATTATTCAATCGGTTGTGTGATGTGGTATTTATATATATATATATGAATTAAAATAAAGTTTCTTGTTTCACGACTGAAGGAGACAAAAAAAATAATATGTAGATATTATTTATTGCATATTGTAAAATTAAATAATTTTTAAATAGTCGTAGCATATCTCAATTTATTTGATAACGTGTCGGAAGATTTTTGTCGTTGTAAATACATTTAATGTAATATTATAATGTTTTGCATCAAATGAACGAAAATTATAAATACAATTACATATAACAATAAATTATATAAGAAATGTGAAGATATTTGTAAATATTTGTAAACTTAAAATTTTAGTTATTTATGTTTTCTGCTTGTTAATCATAATTAAGTTACATCAGAAGCAACTTCACGATTTTCCCACACAGCAGGATAGGCAAAAGGAACTTAGAGTTAAGATACTCCGTTCCCCACGCGCCACCTGAGTTTAGTGACATAGCGTGTTAAATGGCGGGACTCAACGCCACATCCTGAGCGCCATATGAGAATAATTTTAATATATAAAATAATTTAACAATTGTAACACAACATAAACATATACACAATGAACACTGCGAGTATAATGTAGAACTACCTGCGATCTCAGATTGGCAGGCGGTGCGTCGGCGCGGCGCCGAGTCGCGTCGCCAGGCGTCCGGTCGCCTCAAATTCACTATTTCATCAACTGGACAACTGATATTTACTAATATATGTATATATGTCATATATTGTGTATTTGTTATATGCTTTTATTTGTATGTAAAGACATTATTCCTTGTTAGTTGATGGATAGTGGTAATAGTGCGTATACGGAATACACTTTGCATATAGCATCGTTTGTGTTTAAAATACTTTGTTACCAGGTAAATCTGGTACAGGATTTTAAAACAATAAATCAATATGTTAATTTAACATATATGTGTATAAGGATTTATAACTTTTTAATTGTTATAATAAACAATGTTGTAGAAATCTTTACACATCTTAGGCGGTTGAAAAAACGGAGAGACAATTTTGTTTCTTTTATAAAGTTAATCACAGACTATGTTAAATACATGCAACTTAAGCTTGTATTTCTGTATTTGTACATCTATTTTATTTTTTAACTAATACCATACGTAAAACTCATCAATATTATAAAATAAATCGATTAGGGCAAAAAGTACTGAAAAATAAGACAAGGCGTCGATATGCATCCGACATAGCGCCGCCGGCATGACAAATTATCATCCCTTCATGTAAACAAACTCGGACTTCACCCTCGAAGCACTTTGAACCCCATGTAAATTAATCTTAAAACTACACTCATAAAAATATGTTACGGTTTTTGATTCTTTATGAATTGGTACAGTTTTAATAAAAATATATTTGGTGTGTGTTTTTTTTTTCTAATATTGTTACTATTGTTCAGATAGAAAATATTAAGTTCAAATTATGAAACAAATACAAAAAAGCACTAACTTGTAACAATTGCTATGTATTTCAAAAATACAACATGTTAAATTCTTTTTAAAAACATATAAAAATCTATATGAACTTAGTCGGACTCGAACTCGTGGAAATCTAGGAGACTTGGGTTCGAATCCTCTTTCTTAAAAAATTTATATATGTTCTAAAAAAATAAGTGGAATCACATACATTACATGACATATAAAAATGTAAAAAAAAACATAATAAATATAGAATTTACGCAAAATTTTTGTTTAAAATTATAAATGCAAATGTTACGTTGAGATATTTTCAATGCACAGGCGTCTCTAACGTTTTAATAATGACAGAGATAAAGAGAGAACGTATATATTATGCCGATTTTGAGTTATTGTGTGTTTAACTCTTGTTAACACTTTTGTAATGGGATGGGTTATTGATGGGATAACCATCAGATTTGGTTTGGTTAAATGATTTTAAACTTATATTTTTTTATCTATATCCTTTACAGCTTCTAACATAGTTCTTCGTTCTAGATAAGAGATGCTGATAGATAAATTCCTGATGAGACCTGATGAGATGAGATAAGTAAAAGTAACTACTATCGTATTAGACTCGGCTTACAACAAATTTAAACTTATAAAATGTAAAACAAATCAATCGTAATTCTTAATAGATTCTAGCGAAGGGATATATGAATGAAGTCCTACTAACTGTTATGCAATGCCAATAGATGAGCGGAAAATGAAAGATTAAACAAAAAAAATATATAATATTTTTTTATATCGTTATTATAGATTTCTCCATATATGTTTAATCTGGAAAATGGAATTCGGGTAAGATTTGGAACACAGCGAATAATCTTTTTATAATAAATATAGATTTATAATATTTTAAATAAATATAGTTTTAGTATTTCCCTATACACAATTATTTTATTCAAAAGCACGGTTTGATTGATGCGCGTCGGATACAGCTTAAGTCGAATCTATCGTCAGGTAATCATTTATCATTTACTCTGAATTATTCATGTTGTTTTGTTTTAGATTTGTTTCACTAAATTATGTTAGAGGGCGAACGGTATAATAACGATGTGTATTTTTTTCATTTATTACCGTCTAGCCTCGGTGTTGCCTGCTTCCGTAAGAATTTTAATAGTCAAGGTATATTCAAATTTTATTTGGAATTGAAATATATCCCATATTTCAATTTGGGGGATGGATTATTATCTTTTCTCCGCTGTTATAACATACTTTCTCACTGTCCAGTTACAATGTCTCGAATTAGGGAGGAAAGTAAACAACGGAGTGTCTTGACACTAAGTTTTTTCTGCCTACTATTTTCAGTTTTTTTAGCTTACTAATAAGAATCAATAAGTCGCAATGTGTCGCAAAGTGCAAATTATTCGTACAAATATCCTCCTTGAGTTCATATTGTATAATCTTAAATATTTTTTTTATACTTTCACATATAGCAAAAACAGAACAGAGAGAACCTAGTGTCAATACACTCTTTTCTCGAGGTTTTTCTCATTTTTTAATTTTGTGGGAGAATATAACATCGCACCAAAATTATACTAATATTTTTATCTTCATAGCTGTATTGTATTTTACGAGAAAATTTTCAAAGTATATGTTTCTTTGTCATTAAGTTGTTAAATGCTTACAACCAGTTATATTTTAAAAGTCAGCAAAATTTTTATCAAGTGGGTCACCAACATTATTGGAGACTAGCGACCCGCCCACTTCTTCGCCCGCTTAAATTCATGATTATTGATTTAATAAGCAGAATCGATTGACAACTATTATGACTTCTAATATGATTTTTTTATTACTTTAATCTGTAATATTCTAATATGATTTTTTTACGATATTATCGTAATTTCTATAAGAATTTTTGATTGTTTCGATTTAAAAAATAAGACCAATGTGAATATTTGATATACAAAATATACATAAAGCATATACAAACATATATATATTTATTATATGTATATATTTTTGTAACATTACGTTCTTTTTACCTATGTTATGTTTTTTAATGTAATGTACTAATTATAGCCTTAAATGTTAAATTATTTATTTGAGTAAGGATTCATAATATTCTTTGTAAAATAACTGTAATGATTAACTCCTGTACAGTTTTTAAAATAGTTACATATATTATTAGTAAATGTACAATTGGTAAATATGTAGTTACTACAGTGTACACGTAGAAAGAGTGTTTTTAGACATTTTCATAGATAGATTTATTTCAAACGACTGAACCAAAAAATCTTTGTATTTGCTTGATATTTCTTTCAAGATCAAATCGTTCTTTATCTCTCTTCTTAAATTTTGTTTACTTTATTGTATAAAATATTATGTAATAGTGCTTTAAAAATATATATTTTTACTAACAGTCCTACTTTACCTAGACGTTTCGAATGTCATTTTTTAGCCAAGTATCTTACCAGCGCGATTGTTATATAACATTCGCAGGCAAACTAATACCTTGAGTTCATTCAAATGACGATAACTTTTTTTTAATAAACCCATTTTGATGAAACAAACTTTAATTTTTAAGTTGAGTTAAAACAAAGCAATTGGTTAAACTTTTAAGTAAATCGGTTCAGTACTTTCAGAGGAAAAAGTGACCATACATATCGACAGACAGACAGACAAGAAATTTAAAAAAAATCTTTTTGCTTTCTATTATTCTTTTTAAGTCCAGTCCAGTATCCATTTCAGCCAAAATTAATAAAAATATACAGACAAAACATTTTTACTGTCTTATTATATATAGAGATATCAGTTTTTATAATATCCATTTCAATTTTAAAACTAGATATCATATGATATAAGCATTTATTAATAATAAAAAGAATTTAGAATAATAAAACCGAAGAAAAATGTAGTCTTAGTACAAATAACATTGCCTCAACCCGAATGTAACATTCAGCACAGTAAGTAGAGAAAATCTAGTGTAAGACACTCCGTTCTAACGCACCGCTCAATTTCCAAGACATTTAGTGGTGGATCTATTGCTCTTCTTACCAAAGTGTCAATCATTAGCGTATCTAGAGATATTTCCTGGTACAAGCCTGGGCCTTTGAATATATGTATGTATGTTCATGTAAAGTGGCGCAGGAGCGCAAAGTGTAAAAGTAATGGCAACTGGTAGTAGGTTCGATCCCCACTCGACAAATCAAATATTTGTTTAAATTTATATTGTCATATATTCACTCGTGTCGCGGCCAAGCGCGGCGTTGAGTCCCGACAACCAATATGCAAAGCCTTGAGAATTGGGCGAAAAGTAGGTAATGGAGTGTCTTAACATTAGGTTCCCTCTGCCTATCCTGTACCTTAATAAAACAGTAATTTTGGTAGCAACTTCACAAAAAAGATATTTTAAATTAATATATTCTAAACAAACACTAAATATACGGAAAAAAAAATCAGCTCACGCTGTATCCCGCATACAGCAGGGTAGGTAGAGGAAAAAGGAGGTTAAGAGACACTCCGTTCCCAACTTTCTGCCGAATTCTGAAGGCATTGAGTGTTAAGTGGCAGACCTCAACGCCGCGCTTTGCCTCGAGACCAGAGCGAAAAAATGGAAATTTAAATTTAAGTAAATATTTCATCTCCTCGAGTGGGGATCGAACCCACAACCAGTCGGTTTTGGGTTTAACAGTCACACTTCGTGCCGCTGCGCCTCGACCAGCCTCTGGGAGTTAGTGCAAATACAATTGCAAAAAAATAATTTTAATCGATTAAGCCGTTTCTGAGATTAATTTGTACAAACGCACAGATATGGCGACAAAAATTTAAAAAAAATGTATTGGGTTCAATTACATATATATGTATATTAAATATTTGAATCGTCTCCACTATATCGCTTTGAACTTAAAAAGTTAAAACACTTTAGGAGAATAATTAATCAACCATGAAAATAAAAAGAGATGGTAAACGATACAACTGTTTACATCTTAAGCGACGCGCATTTGCTACTTGTCCATCCATAATAACACAAATTAAACTTTATTCACCTATAATAAAGCAGATATTTATTTATATTCACTAATTCTAATTATTAAATAAAAACTAAATTATTCTTTATCTGCTTCCGATAGAGTTTATTTTTTATTGAATCTGTGGAAATTCGTGGGAGACGAAGACAGCGCCACCGTGACGACAACGTTTGGCGCCAAATTCAGGCGCCATCTTGCTTCATCCACATGATGGCCGACAATAAAACAATTTTGGTACGTTCTTCTAATAGATGATATGTAAAAAAATATCAATATTAATGTAATTATAAGTATTTTTAGTTTGATTTTAGTTTTTATAATAAATATACTTTTAATTGTCAGGTACAAATGCACTATGCTGCGCTTCATCTGAAGTTGTATTTTTTTAATAATTTTCATTTCTTATTTTTAATTCAATTTTAAGGTATGAGCAAATCATTAAGAATAAATATATTGAGGCCCGTCGTGACGCAAGCGTGTAACTGTAAACTCACGTTGTGGGTTTGATTTTCACTCAAGGATATGAAATATTAAATATTTTTTTCTTTTGCCCTGACAACGAGACAAAGCGCAGCGTTGAATTCCGCCACTTCCAACACGTAATACTTCCAGAATTCGGAAATTGGAGAAAATAAGAGCCTAAATGAGAAGGGAGTTTCTTAATACTAGGTTCCCAGGTTTTCTCTATCTGAAATTCTGTTACGGATACCTGCCTGAGTACTCGAGCGGGTTATGTGAGGCTCGCGGACTGGTAGATGAATACCCACTAAAATCTCATGATGTTGTAAATAATTACCAAAAATCAAAACATCGAACCATTTTATATCAATTTACTACTCTATATATTTATATATAGAGTAGAGCAGCACTAAAATTCGACATCTAGAGTCCGATATTTATTATTATTATTTATATAAATAACGCTGTGAAGCAGAGTGACCCGTTATCTCCGAAATTCACCAGTGTTCTATAGGAAGTATTCTTGATCTTTGACAAATTCATAGAAGTCTCTCAAGGTTTGCCAACATGTGAAGGAACGCAGTATCTAAGATACTCAAAATTAATAGATAAAATCCAAAATATTCAAATTCAAATTATTTTCAACTATCATAAAAAAAAACTTTCATATTATTTCCATCAGTAGCCCATTTGAGCCGCGCTCACTCCGGAAGTGGCAATAGACAAGATCAATATATCCCCTAATTTATATCAGTATCTGATGCCGTTGCCACTCGCCGTGCATCGCGATCACAAGCACTTGCTCGGACACTAGTGTGGCCGACAACGTTTGTGTGTGACAGTTTTATTTCGATTTTTTTTCCTTTTATTTCTAATTATATATATGTAAACGTTATATATAGAACATAAATATGTTTTTAAAATTAAATAAGGAATTTGGCAATGAGTTGCTAATAGTTCATTTAATAATTACTAACTAATAGCTTACTACTAACTGTATAATAAAATATTAACAATTTATTTGATTGTTTCTTATACTATCGCTATGTATTAAATTAATCTTATGTATAGATCCAAAATTATACTTTAGAAGATATCATAAACATATATATTTTTTTAAATAAATCTTAATGATTATTATTTTTTTTAATATGGCTTCACTCTAGTTTGGAGAACCTTGTGTTAAGAGGCACTCCTATTACCATAGCAGAAGCGTAAGAGAACAATTATTTAAATTATAACTTATTCTATTAAACTACTTTTAAAAAGTAACATTTCGTCCCACTAAAACAAATAACCGTAACTCAAAACTGAACAAATTCTATAGAAAAATCTAGTCCAAGTAGTAAACAATTTACAACAAAAATTTCAAATAAAGCATAAGTTTAAATAATATTATACCCCGCTGGTTCAGTGGCCGCGTCGCGTCGCGGCGTAGCGGCGGGTACACGCGGCGCCGGCGCGACGTTACAGATATAAGTTCATCATTTTTTTTAAACTATTAGTATTATATATTTTAATGTATTATGTTCATTATAATGAAGACGTTATGCTGTGGTGCAAATAGATAGCGCATTCCTGTTAACGCAATGGCAGTATGTTTGATATGTACTCGAGAAAATAGATTATTTTTCTTTACTTGCTTTGGTAAGAAAAAATGGGAAGTCCACACTATATTTAATATCGGAGTGTCTTGATAATATTTTGTTGTCATACATATGATTTTTTTTGGGTTCTGCGCAAATCTTTAAATTCTTAATATGGCAAAAAAGATGTAGTATTTTTTTCTTTTCGTCTACTACTCTTCTTATTTTTTTTTAATATTTATTGTAATTATGACGGGCGAGGTCTTTTCCCTAAAGTTTAGGTTGTGGCCCACATTATACTAAGCCCCCAAGTTGTGGGATTGTCAGATTAATATAAATAATATTTCATTTAAATAACAGTAAGTATTATTATTTTGTGTGTATCTACTTGGTTCCAGCTTACATAGAATATACAATTTATGTAATTAAATAATTATTATTTAATGAGCGTTTAAATTATTTTTATTAATCAAAACCAAACCTTGTGTCTATATTAAAAAAATAAAAGACATCAAGTCATAATTTTTGAATATACAAAAATAAAAATAAAAATTTCTCATACAATCTGTTTTGTTTTTCACAATTGAAAAAATATTTACCAAACTTACTAAACTACTAATTCTATACAACAATATATTCTATTCAACTTTGAAATGACAGAAAATAATAAAAGGCAGGTACTTATAACAGTTATTTGTTTTGTCCAACAGTCTATACATATAATGTTAATAATGTGTGGGCAATTGACTCGCTCTATCCGCCGGCGCCTCTCGCGCGTCGCCGTCTGTCCTGACTCCTGACTCCTGAGAGTTGCGAGTTGTGAGTCGCTGTTTAATTAAATAACTTTATTATATTTTGCTTGGAGCTCGTATTAATGTTTACTTATTTGTAGTTAGGTAATGTTATTGTTATATATTGATAATGTATGTATGTGTATTTTTTTTAAATGGCTGTGTGGCTCCATTCTGGTAAAGCGCGGCGTTAAGCTGCAACTCAACGCGCAATGTCTCGAAAATCGATCGGGTGGAGAATGGAGTGTCTCAGGCTTACCCGCTGTGTTACAATGGCTTAATTAATATTATAAAATGATTTTTTATTATCATGAATTTAATATACTAAATTAACCATGTTACAACATCTAAAAGAACTCAAAAGTTACACTATGAAAAAGAAAACATCGTTAATCAATTAGCTACAATAAAATAGATTGAACCTGTGACATCCGTCAAAATAGACGGAGCACAAATACCATCATCCTTAAAAACAATGAATATGATTGAGAAAGAATAGTACAGTAGTAAAATTATAGTAAACAAGTGTAAGCGTCAGGGCGGCGCGGCGGGCGGGCGACGGGCGGGCGGCAGGCGCGTGTCTCAGAGATGTTATCATTTACAAATTATATTTTTCAAATATATATCTTTTACACTCCAAATTTATAGAATTATGCATCAAATTCACAATTTCACATATATTCATCCTTTTATACATCAAATTGTGTATGCTTTAAACATTTTATTCTTACTTATAAAATTTAAATGTGCAGTTTTACTCTTCAAAGTAAGCCAAATTTTATTATTTACTACATTGTAAAATTTATATTAATTAATTTTTAATATTTTTAACTGCTATTAGGTGTAAATTAAGTTTTTTTTGGTAATATTGGTGTTTGAACGGTTTACCTGAGGACGTCGTGGCGCAGTGGCACAACGTCTCATTGTAAAAGCGAACATTTATGGTTCTATTACCATTCGGAGGCAATAATTATTTTCATTTTATCACTCTGGTAACAAGACTAAACGTGGCGTTGAGTTCCTTCACTAAACAAGCATTAAGTTTAAAGCCAACCTTGATATATGTGAGATTCTGTATAGAGGTAGATCACATAAGCTAATAAAAGGGGATTTTTAAATATTGTTAATAAAAATAATTAGTTAGGTTTCTTTTTATTTTCTTAAATATTATAATTATTGGCGCTATTGATGACGGGACAGCGCCTGACTGCAAAGGTTGTGGCTGTAATCTTTATATTCACAATTTTTTTTTTTAATTCAGTAATGGAGTGTCTTATAGCTTCACGCTGTATCCTGCGCATAGCACGATAGTCAGAGGGAAGCGACGAATCCAGTGTAAAGATACTCTATCCGTTCTCCATCGCATTCTTGAGGCATTGTGTGTTGAGTAGCGAAGCTCAACGCCGCGTTTGGCCTCGTTGCTAGAACGAGGAAATGAAAATGTTAAATACTTCATTGCCCTGAGCGAAAATCGAACTCACGATCGTCGCGTTTAGAGTTACACGTTGTTCTCTGTGCCACAACTACCTCAAAGTAGTGACTCAAGTTTCAACTAACACCAGTCCGTCGTGGCGCAGTGGCTCAGCGTTTGATTTTAAAATCGATGGTTGTGATTTCGATTGCCACTCGGGAAAATTTTCATTTCTTTGTACTGATAAGAAGAAATCGCGCAGTGTTAAGCTTAGCCCCTCATCACGCAATATTTCGAAAATTAGGCGTTGAGTGGGGAACAGATGGTCTTAACACTTACGTCTCTTTGCCTACCCTGCTATATATGGTATACCGCGTGAAGCTAAAAATAAATCTTTGCAGTTTTTACATTTTATGGTGAAATATATCAATCTGATTCATTTTTTGTGTGACTAACAATATTGTAATGTAACTTTATCAAAAAAAGGGGAAAGCGTGTTCATTTTATTGCAACTTTTAATTTCCTTTTATGTCTTTTTTGCGTGATAAGTCGATGAGTGAGTGATTTACCTACAATACATTTTTTACTATGGGGTCGGGCATTTTGTTAAAGATAGTGATATATTTTACGAATATACTTTATTTTTACGTGCAGTAAATTAAACGCAATAACATTTCGTTGTTAAAAAAACAAATACTAGAAAATTGAACGAAATAAATATTTAAGGAGGCTTCCATATAAATAATTTGATTTTTTTGCTCATTAATGATACGGAAATCTTCGTGTGCGATTCTGACTCACACTTGAAAAAAATATAAACCGTAATTTGGACATTACCCTCTCCGCCAACAATAAACATGAAACTATATGTTATTATTTGATCCACAACATACATAATGCTTGTATTTTTTTACTCCAAAATATGCAACAATCTTAAGCCTTGTATTTTACAGTATTTGTATCATTAAGGCAGGGAGAATACTTCGAGGGCTCCCCATCCAAAAGTAAGTAAGTAGTGAGTGAGTCAGTACTGTCAGTCAGCTGTTGCTGTCGGGGACCAGGGACAGGGGCTCGGAGAGACACTGGTGGCGCCTTTTACTCGCGCCGGTGCCGCGCCGCCGCGCCCGGCCGCCGCCCCGTGGCGCCCCGCCGTCCGGGACGAGGCGGTGGTGCAAGTAGACCCAACTTGGCTACTTATTATTTATAATGTAAGTGACATATAAGATAAATAATTTAATTGATTCCATTCATTATAATTTATATAAAAAGAATTTAAACTAAACATTGCATTACGCTACACAAGGAAAAATATATAGTTTATTTTTGTGAGAATCTAAATAGATAAATTATTATTATTCATAAGTCGCAATAATCGCTATAAAGAAAAAAATCTTAAATAGTTTTAAAAAGTTTACTCGCATCATCTGTTAGGCATTATTTGTAAATTGTCTTAATATAAAAAAATTGAGATAAACACCATAAAATCAATCTAATCAATCTTTTTGTCTACACCATAATATATTAAAAAGCGATAAAATGATTTTACAATTGCTTCCGTAAACCACGCCGCTCGCTCCCACATTACACCTCACCGTCGCTAATGATCGCCCATGATTTATTTGGGAGGCAGTTTTTATTGCCCGATCTCAGAGATGGCGGTAAGGTGTTGCTTTGTACACACCGGGACAGTGTCTCGAGTCCTCTACATATATACAGAATATACTATGATAATGATATTAGATATTAATAAATGTTATGTTGAAAACTTGTATTGAATATTGTACGCTTATTTAGAAAACGTATAAAAATTTAAACGTAGCGGGATTCGAACTCGCGCTTCCTGGAAACCGACCAGGCGCCTCGACGTAGCTTGATGAGAACGTATGGTTTAGTGGTCAGAGCGCCTGGTGGGTTTTCAGGAGGCACGAGTTCGAGCTCCGCTACGTTAAAAATTTTATACGTTGTCTAAATAAGTTTTTTTTTTCCTAAGTGTGAAATAATATTTTAAAATGGTAAAAATATTTAATAAATAGTATTCTCTCTTGTCAGACGATAATTCTCAGTAATAATTATCTTTGAGTAGCGTAAATTTGTACAGAGATGCTAACAACATAAATAAGTTGTAACAAGCGTATAAAAATTTTAAAAATGTAAAAAAATTGAATATTGTGTGTACAACGATTCTAACCCATATTATACTCTACTTATTTAGAACTTGAGGTAGCAAGATAGTGTCTGAGTCTAAGTGCTGTGGATGTGAGTTCGATTTTCATGATGAATAAAAATAACACTTTATTTTCATTTCCCGTCTGGGAAACAATACGAAACGCTGAATGCCGTTCAACACGTTGTCAACCCCTCCGCCCCCCTTATTACTAAATATCTGTCTGTTTGTCTGTCACCAGGCTCTAAGCCGTGATCAATAGAAAATTACAATTTTTACAGATGGTGTATTTCTGTTGCCACTATAACACAAAGTTCAAAAAGCAGAATAAAATAAACATTTGAGAGGGTCCCCATACAACACACATTATATTTTTTGCCGTTTTCACAGATAATGTTACAGAAGCCATCGTACGTAAATGTGACTCCCACTTGACCGCTTTTCTAGTATCACATCGTTGGGACGTGACCTATAGCTTAAATGGTTAGTGTTACATTGGCGGTTAAATGTGAATGTGAGTTACGCGGATCACAACCGAATGAAGTAATTTTTTTAAGCGAAAGTTGTGGTGCAGGGATAAGAGCGTGCGACTGTTAACGCGACGGTTGTGGGTTCGATCCCCTCTCGGAGGAATGAATTATTTAATATTTTCAGCTCTTCGCTTTGGTAACCAGGCACAGCGTAGCGTTGCGATCCGACACTCGCGACGCCTCGAGCCTTGAGAATTCAGCGGCAAGTGAAACTCAGTATCCGAACGGGGGAAAGTTTCTTAAAAAACAAAATTATATTATATATATTATATTTCGGTAAACACACCGTTCGTCTAAATTAAATGTGTATGGTGTAGAGATCTAATAAAGTCACATTTACACAAGTGAACTTTATAAAGCATTGCGGCTACTTCATTTACCAATCGTAACTCGTTCTCATTAAAACGTGTATCTACCAGCCAGTGAGCAGTCTTACAGCAGCCGGGAAACGAGAACGATTAAAACGTATTTACAAATATTACATATTGTGCCAAATTTCATTAATTCTCAATAATTTTTATTTGTTAACGGAAACATATTGAACAGCTTTTGCTAGTTTATAATTCTTTACTTTTTATTGGTTAATTGTATTTTACGAAAAGAATCAGCTCTTATTTTTCTTTTAATTTCTTAAGAATCTACATTTAAAACAGTTTAAAAATATTTGGTAATTTAAATTTATATCAATTTTATGTTAATTTGTACAAGGTAGAAAAGATATCACATGTCTAAATAAGACTCTTACTACGTATTTTACTAATAAATGTTAAAAAAGTAAACAAAATTTAACCTACACCTCTCAGCCACCTAAACACCAAACTATATCACCAATCAGCAAGCAAAAATAAAAAACCAAACATCATTAAAATGATTTATTAATTAAAACAACATAATCCAAGTTTATTACTAAAATTAACTTAAATGGTCACATTACGTTAAGCAAAATATGGTACTAGCGTTTGAAGACAACAAAAAATATCTTATATTTCTCATATAAGAATCAAGAATGGAGTCTTATAATACGATGCCATCTATCTTGCCTGCTATATGCGGGATAGAAAAAGAAAACATTATAAAATATTACTATAGATGATGGTTAATTATTATTACAAACTAAAAAAAAACGATTAACATTACTTGCCAAAAAAAAATCCACAACATTATACGCAATATAAAGTATTAAATTATATTAAAAGATATTAAAAAGTATTTTTTAAATAATTTATAAGTTTTTATATCGTTTTAATTTAGTTGCTTTTTTTTGAAATCATACCATCTCTTCTAAAACCTTTTAAATGATAATAATGATCAAATAAAAATGCGTTTTGAATTATTATTCTATAATATTCTAAGCACACAATTCTATTAAACAAAAGAAAAGAACAAGTGACGTGTTAGATAAGTTACTGATGTAACTCGTCGGAACTCCGACTGGGAATCAAACCCACAACCACCGCGTTAGTCATTTATTATAAGAAAAGAAAGAAAAACAATCATAACTATTAACTACATTATTATATCTATTCTAATGCAACTCTATAAATTTCACCATTTAATATTATGGAGAAAAATATATTTTTTCTTAATTTTTTTTTGAAAGTCAACTTAAGACTCTATATTATTAATACATAATTGTATTACACAAAAAATGTGAGAGAGAAGAAAGAAAATCTATTTTTTTTAAACAAATAATAAATGAATATACCGTGATTTTATTCAATGAGATATTTTATAAATACAAAACATAGACAATTAAACAATATCATAGAAAAAAAACAGAATGTCACTACACTTTTAGAATTGTTATATCTAAGAAATGGCGATTCTTAGAAAAAAACTATACAAATACAGTACAGTCGATAAGTCGTGGCCACCGTGATGTTAGCGCAATGGCTGCGCAGATTTTTAGTATTTAATATCAATACCAAAGACTCAAGATACTTTAAGACTTTGTTTTGCCAATTCACTGAACTAAATAGACAAATGCATATTCATGACATAATTTATTATGTATGTAAATATATGTGAAGATACCAATAATATTGTTAAAAAAATGGCATTTTGACTAATAAAAACTAAAATATTCCCTCTTTCTTTCTCTTTATTGGTTTGAATTAATTAGTCGAAGATGACCGTCGGTTGCGTCTTGACCGGGGACTGCGGGAGCGACGGGATCTAGCGCCTCTGTAATAGTATTAAATTAATTAGTAATTAAATTAAATGATGTATCGCAATGTTTATATTACTAAATATTTTTAAAGCTATATATATGCACTAACTTAAGAAGGACTGCTAGTAAGCAGTAGAAAATAAATTTATTGTACAAACTTATAATATATTGTGCAATAAAATTTAGCATTGAAATATTTTTAGGGTTCCGTACTTTTTAAGGAAAAATGGAACCCTCATAAGATCACTATTGTCCGACTGTCTTTCTGTATATCTGTCAAAAGACCTTTTAGCTCAGTAACGCTTGAAGATATCGAGTTGAAATTCAAATTCTGGTTCTTCAAAAATATATTTTTATATTTTACTTATAAAAAAGATATGGCCGTTTATATCGCAAAAAACGTGTATTTCAACACAATAAAGAGAATCCAAATTTCAGGTGAAATAGAATTATGAAACGTGGCAGCTAGCATCTACAGGTAGTACTAGTTCAGGAAAGAATTAGAATACTATACATTTGTTGTTAATTCTTAAAAAATAATAGCCTTAAAAGGGGTATGGTATTACATTAAAGCCGCTAGTTCAAGTGAAGTATCTCGCGTTTGTCTGGTTTTTTTTCTTTTTGTTTTGGTTACAACACTGACTTTACATTAAACCTAATATAATCTGTTATTCAAACCTGCTATAGCTCCTGTCGCGTCTGTCCGCGGATCGTCTCCGCCGCGGGCCGCCGTCGGAGTGCGACGAGTCGCTCGACGAATGTCTTCTTTTCTTACCCTCTACAATATAACATTTAGTATCATTATTGTAATTATTTATAATCTGTACTAATATTATACAGCTTATCAATGTTTGGTTGAACACACTTCTCCTAGGAATTACTAGAGCAAATTGAATAAACATCAGTTCAGGCAGCAGTCTATAAAATGATTTAAGGATTTAAGATTACATTAACCTAGTGTTAAGACACTCCGACACTCTACTCTCTCTCCGAGTGGCGGCACTCAGCTTTCGCTTTGCCTCGACAACAGAGCGAAGAAATTGAAATATACATTTAAATAAATATTTCATTTTCGAATTTTTCGAGTGGGGATAGAACCCACAATCAGCTAATAGCTTTTCATGTGGAAAGAAAATGCAAAAATAGTGTCAAAACAGGGTACCCCATATTAGTTATGTATCCTTAAAAAAACAAAATAGGCAAGCGCTACTACATTTACCTTTATTCTCCCTCTCCTTCTGCCTCGACTTAATTAACCGGACTATTTCCATCAATTCTTTTCGAGCTTCATTCCTCTCTTCCTCCTGAAAATGAAAGTATATCAGATTGTTATTACTATGTTGTTAGAGGCCAGTCATGGCGCAGATAACCCTACGTCATAACAAAAACTATATACAAAATATCTTAAAAATATTAGAAAATAATATTTAACACACCTTTTTAATTTCACCCTCCTTCTCTGGACTTTTACGTTCAGTTTTTTCTTCACGACCGGGACTCCTGTTCCTGGTATAAGGAAATATAAGGTAATTCTGCCTATTTTTGACACCCCACCAATTATTGTTTAATGCAAAAAAACAAAAAGTAACAATCAGGCCAAAATTATATAAAAAAATTATCCCTGCTTAACTTTTTACTATTATCTTCTTTTCAATACAACATTTTTTTATAGATGTCGCTTAAAGTGCCAATAATTGAACGTTTCCCTAATACGAAAAAAAACAAGCCGCATGGCTGTCATGGAGTAACGTAATTATGTTAAGTGGCAGGTAACTTAACGCCGCGCTTTGTCGTTTTACCGGAGTGAGGAAATAAAAATATTAAATTACACTAGCACGCTTGTGGCCGACCTGCGCCTCGGCAGCCTCTATACCCTACTATAAAAATTACCCGTCAATAATATTTTTTAATAGAACTTTAATCCTTTACCAGCTTCACGCTGTATCCCGCACACAGCAGGGTAGGCAGAGGGAACTTACTGTTAAGACACTCCGTTCCCCACTTTCTGCCGAAAATACTTTATAGTATTCTAAAACAAAACCTTATATTTTTATATATATTTATATTTTTATACCTATCAACAGCTGATGTTGATTTAATTTCCTTGCTTTTATCTTTATCTCGTCTCCCATCACTAGATCTATCTCTCCTATCACGAGACTTATCTCGTTTATAGTCTCTATCTCGAGATCTATCTTGCCTATCCTCTTTATTTCGTTTATCA
Organism: Heliconius sara; assembly: GCA_917862395.2. NCBI lineage: Eukaryota > Metazoa > Arthropoda > Insecta > Lepidoptera > Nymphalidae > Heliconius > Heliconius sara. The sequence goes on along the minus strand of OU860782.2, from coordinate 13,251,995 downwards.
CTTCTATCTCTAGATCCATCATTTCTATCTCGAGATCTATCGTGTCTATCTCGAGATCTGTCGCGCCTATCTCGCGATCTGTCCCTCTGATATCTATCTCTTCTGCTATCTCTACCTCTCGATCTTTCTCTATCCCGAGAGTATCTCCTTGTATCTCTATCAGATTTATCTTTTCTAGTATCATTTTCTTTGGAAGTATCTTTTTCTACAGTATTTGCTGTATCTTCCTTTTCCTTAGATTTATTAAGTTTTTCTTCTCTTACTGGCGATCTATCTTTATCTAAAATATTTTTTTCTTCACGTTCTTTGGATTTTTCACGTTCTTTTCTATCATCTGTCTCCTTAGGTCCATCCGTTTCGGATATTTTCCTTTCTTTAAACTCATTTGATCTATCAACAGATGTCTCGTTTCTTTCTCTAGATCTTTCCTTCCTATCTCTCATGTCTCTGCGATCTTTATCTGTTTCAATGTCATCTTTATCTTGATAACGTTTTGTGTCTTTATCATGTTCAATATTTTTGTTTTTATCATCTTTTTCAGAATGTCTGCGTTCTCTTTCGTTTCTGTATTTATCCCGGGAGTCTTTGTCAGTTCTTGGTCTCTCTCTGTCAAATCTGCTGGTGCGGTCGTCACGTCTATAACAAAATAATATATAAATGTTAAGATTTAAAAATCCGGAATTCGGTAACAAGAACTAAAATTATGATGTTTAGTTAGACAATTATGATGAAAGCAGAAAATAATGAGGAAATATGTTCTTGAGTTCCAAAAGGTCAATAACTTGCAAATTGTTTGGCGTTCAATTTAATATCCTACAAAATTTTACAAGAACTTGTTTCGACACGCAACCTCAAAAAACCTTTTGAATATACAACCTACCTTAAATTCTTTTCCTTATTTTTGGTAAACTGACTTCTCAATAAGACAAAAGGATCGTATTCCTTGTCCCCGCGCGGGGCCGGCTCCTCGTGGGACACCGTCGTGATGGCTGATGACAACTTCGGTTGTATGTAGTTTACTGTTGATTGTATGACTTCTTTGCGTTTCTCGTCTCTTTTATCCCTAAGGTCACTGAAATTAATGAAAGCCAATTTTATTTTCCATTATTTTTTTTTAGTTTATGTAAAAATTGCCTAACTCAGAAAAAATATATTATTATCATCGCATAAATTCATATATATTTTTTTAAGTAATCGTATTACATTACTACTTTTGGATACCAAACCCGTAATCATTGTATTATAAGAATAAATCAGCTTCACGCTGTATCCCGCACACAGCAGGGTAGGCAGAGGGGACCTAGTATTAAGATACTCCGTTCCCCACTTCCAGCCAAATTCTGGAGGTATTGCGTGTTGAGTGGCAGAACTCAATGCCGCGTTTAGCCTCGACACCAGAGCGAAGAAATGGAAATATAAATTTAAGTATATATTTCATCTTCTCGAGTGGGGATCGAACCCACAACCAGTCGGTTTTACAGTCACATTTCGTGCCACTGCGCCACGACTGACCCACACCATTGTATCATAGATATATATTTTTAGCTTCAAGCTGTATCCCGCATACAGCAGGGTAGGCAGATGGAACTTAGTGTTAAGACACTCCATTCCCCACTTTCTGCTGAATTCTGACGGCATTGAGTGTTGAGTAGCAGAACTCACTTTCCTCGTTACCAGAGCGAGGAAAATGTAAATATCAAATATTTAATTTCCTCTGTAGGAATCGAACCCACAAGCTGTTCTGTCCACAGTGACACGCTTGTACTCTTGCGTCGTGACTGACCTCAACATATAGTAATACATGTGACATTGTACACACCGTTGATGTTTGGGATTAACACCGAGAGCTCTGGCGAGCATGTCCGCGCGATAGCTGGCGCTCGCTGGCGGGGCGCGACGTTTTTGGACTTCTGAAAAAGAAAACAATATTAAATAAAAACAATAAAACAAATTGAGTAAGACTGATTTGTCTTTATGTCACGATATAAATAAATATCAAGTTTTAAAGCTATATTTTACTGAATAGTCAAAAACACGAACATACCGTCATGTTCCACATCCTCCTCAAAGTCCAAAGCGTTGTAATCCACTTTCTCATGGCGGGTATCGTCTAAAACAAAATATTAAAAAAATTGAGACCATCATGGCGCATCGAGGTAGGAGTTCGATTCTCATTCGGGGAATGAATTATATTAATTTCCTCGCTCTGGTAACAAAAAATAACGCAGCGCTAATTTTCGCAACTCAACTCGTAAAAAAATTTTTAATAGCCATAGCTATATCCTATTCACGGAGCCATGAGATGAAAGGTACATAAATAAAAAAAAAAGGTAGGTCACGATGGTGCTACCTATTAAGTAAAAAAAAATTATTCTGGGAGCATTCCGTGGTTGAGTGGCGGAACTTGGGTTCCGCTTTGCCTCGACACCAGAGCAAAAGAATTGGAAATATAAATTTAAATAAATATTTCATTTCCTGGAGTAGGAATGGAATCTAACAACTAGTCCCGTTTACAGTCCCACTTTGAGGCCGGTCGTGGCGCAGCGGCACAAGGTGTGACTGTAAGCCGACTGGTTGTGGGTTCGATTCCCACTCGAGGAGATGAAATATTTACTTAAATTTATATTTCCATTTCTTCGCTCTGTCGAGGCTAAGCGCGGCGTTGAGTTCTGCCACTTAACACGCAATGCCTCCGGAATTCGGCAGAAAGTGGGGAACGGAGTGTTTCACTACGTTCCCTCTGCCTACCCTGCAGTGTGCGGGATACAGCGTGAAACTGATTTATTTATTTTTGTTATTTAAATTTTTGGATATCGATTAAATTATTTTATAAGTAAAAAGAAACGAACACCATAATCAAAAATAGCATCACATCGCGAGGAACTTGTAAAAATCTAATTATAAATCTAAAGATGTTTCTATTCACCCCCTATATTTTACGATATGATAAATTATTTCCTAATTTTTAATAATATTGTTTGTCAATGCCAATTTGTTCTCAAACTTGAAACCAATTTTAATACTACGAAAATAAACTACGATAATAAATTATAGAGTACAGGCGCTGCGGGCAGGTTACAAGTAAAATGTGATGTTTCGTCATCGGTCAGATTGTATCCGCCATTTTTACTGTCGGTCAACCTGTTCATAAGACAGTACTGTTGTGATTCCGTTTTCGTTTCTGAATTTTTGTTGTTTTTATAAAGTTTCTCGTTTTGTTAAGTGTAAAGATGTTTTCTGATTATTTTGTTTTTGTTACATTGATCTTTTTTTATACATGAGTATACATGGACCAAATGAAACAGAAATAAAGAGTGACTTAAAAGTTTTGGAACCAGTATTTCTTTGTTTGCATTTTGTCTCATGACAAAATGAATAGACTGTGGGTAGATAAGCTATTAACATACACACCTAGAGTAGTGTCACATTCTCCTTCTTCTCTATCCTTCGGTCTGTCCGGAGTTCCTTCTTCACCTTCTCCTAAACATAAAAAACAATAAAAACCCGATTATCCGGACCTCAGTTACACGCGGATTTGCGATTTGGACTATCATGGACTATGGATTATCCGGTAGATCCATTTCCGTCCTTATTTAGATTTACTAGAAAAAATTTTTTAAACTTAGTATCGTAGAATAACACTTTGAAAATGTTATAATTATTAGAATTTTATATAAAACTCATACAAACATAAATTAATAGAGATCATGTCATGTCGTAGTGAGATAGGAACTGACTGACCACTTTAATAAAGTAATTGTAGCGTTATGTTCCGTCACTTAACACGCAATATCTCGTAATACTAGGTCATTCTGCCGACCCTGCCAAGAGAAAAGCTGCAAAAAACCATACATAATAAAGATATTCATATTAATAATTGATAATTAACAGCGCCCGACACAAAAAGGTTTAAAAAGTAAAAATAGGAGCTATTATGTCAGAAACAAACATACACACACACACACAAACCCACATCGGGAGTATCACTAAGATAAATAATTATTAATATAATTGTCTTCGCCCTGCAAATGTAATAGTAGTTTTACTCACGGCTGTGTTGTTGGCTGTGTAAAAGACCAACACTTCTAACTCTTGTTTCTTGTTCGTTTTGATCACGATCCATTTGCTACGGAATAGAAAACAATGATATTATAAATTTGTTACACTGGCTCAGTATAAATAAGTAAATCATTTTTTTCTTTAAGAACAAGATGAATCTTACATTTTGCATAGCTGTATGTCTCAAAATGTTAACGCAAGTCCTCCAATGTCATGGAAAATATTTTTTGTTTACTTGGTTTATTTAAGGTTCAGTCATAGAGCAGGGCGCGAGTCCCGGTCGAGGAAATACTCACCTCGAGGTGCGCCAGCTTCACGATGCGGCGCTGCGCCTGGCGCCAGTGCGGCGGCGTGGCGGAGCGGGAACGGGAACGGGAACGCGACGGCGTGCGGTAACGCTGCGGGCACACACTGGCATTCAACTTTTCAATAAAAAAAGAAACATCGAAATCGGTTGCCGGGATTTTGTCATTCGTTCACTTGTCATACACATAGTCAATAAGCTTTCAAATAAAAAAAAACATCAAAATCAGTTCACCCAGTCAGAGCTGAGGTAACCAACAAAATAAATTACAGTCAAATTGATAATCACCTCTTTTCACAGAACTCGGTTAAAAATCCATAGGCTTTATTACATCACATTAATAATTTCAATACAATTCAAATAAATTATTTCACGATGTTAAAAATAGAAGTTAGTGCAGTAATAAGATTTTTTTTAATTAAAAACTAAATTAATATAAAAATGTTTGTATATTTATTATAATGAATGATATAAAGATTATTGATTGTTATAGTAACAATATTATACTTTTAAATTAATATAAACTTACAAAAACTCCACGCCCTTTTATAGATCGTCCGCTGCGCGTGTACGAGTGACATGAGTGACGTTCTCTTTCACGATACCTCGTCCTAAAAAGGAAAAAATATAAATTAAAAAATGCCTTCAATTATTTTCTTTTATATAAAAAAATATTTATTAAATAGTTTACATGTAAAAACACCCAAAAGTCACCTGATTTTGAAACTTCAATAAGGATAAATTATAGAGTACTACGAAGATTTTATATTAAAATGTAACGTTTTGTCTTAAATCGGGTTATACCCGCTGTTTCAAGATATTTTCGTAATAATTCTTGTTATTCCGTTGTTACTTTCATCACAACAATGATTATATAACAGAATAAAATAATTATAAAACAGAACAAAAAACGCACAATTTTATTTGTGCTTCTCGCTTTAAGTCTCTCGTTTAACATATAAAAAAAACAAGTTTTCCCGCGTTACCCATTGCTATATTATTGAAAATAAAAATGAAAAAGCCCTATCCCCTACCTATCCCTCCTTTGATCCCTCTCCCGGTCCTGTTCCCTACCACCCCTCATCAGGAACCTATTGGCCGGCACCTCGGGTATCTCACGGGGATCTATCTTTGATGTGGACACCAGAGGGTGTGACGGTTCAGGCTCCTCTTCTTCCGTAGAACGGGATCTGTGCCTGGAATGTTGTTATTAATATTATTACAAGATTTGAAATCAAATATTAACTTAATTATATATATCAAGTAGTAATTAAATCAAATAATAGATCATTAAAATTCCCCCGATAAAAAGAAGTCAAGAAAGAAGCAAGTCTTTAATAAAAAATGACCTTTTAACGCTGAAGATATTATTTTCAGAAATCATGGTTAAGGAAACTCAATTCGAAACGAAAAAGAATTAATCAAAATTGATTCATCGTTCATCTCTTAGGCAAGTATGAAAGGTAAAAGTCAAATAATTTTATTCAAAATAAAAAGTTACATGCTTCATTTTTTGAATGTTAAACAATTTACCACCACTAAAGTTAATGCCTCAGAAGAAGAACCGGCGCAAGAAACGAGGCGGGCCTTATTTTTTTAATCAATTATACAAAGCACTTGTACAATTTTGAAAGAAATGAAGAAAAGATAGAATGCAACATTAGAACAAGTGAATGAAGTGGTATACTTGGGAAGTATGTTCAGTAGCGATGGAAGATACGAGTTGGATTTGGAAAACGTATTGCTGCCGGTAACAGGGTTGACAGAGGCTTAACTGCATTGATGAGACGACGAAACGTCAGCACAGCTCCGAATTTTTGCCGTACACAATGCAGTGTTGGTACCGACACTGTTATACGGCAGCGAGATGTCAGTATTACAGAAGAAGAATGAAAGTAAGAAAGATAATCGCCGAAGGGATGCGATCTCTTGTTAGGATATGCGGAGTTAGCTTAGCTGCTCGAATCCGTAATGTAGAGTTACAAAGAATGGCAGGTATTAGCGAGGATGTCACGGTGAGAATGAAGAAGAAAGTGCTCAGCTGGCACGTCGAACGAATGAGTGTTGAAAGAATGACCAAAAATATTTATGACGGAAAAGTAAGGGGTAAGAGAGGTAGAGGGAGACCTCGGTTGACCTTCAAAATTACAGTATCTAAGATACTGGGGGAAGGTCACGTAAAAAGTAGGAGGACCCCCCGGAGGGCATGTGTGAAGAAGTTGATAGTGGACGAGACGAAAGAGGTATGTAGAGACCGTAGCGTTTGGCGCTCCGTTCTCTGTGACTAGCCCACTTGGGATACAGCGTCAAGTTAAGGTAAATAAAACACATTTAAATATTTGTGACAATGATAGTTTGAAACAGATTCCAAAGGCGTGTTATCATTCATATAATCATTAATTTGGTAATAACCTTTAACACACATACATTTCTTCACAACGCTTAAATTGTGATATAGAACATTCTCAAACGTTTTCTGGGATCCTGTTGTAAAAGCGTACACATTGTGCCATGAAAGAATTACGGACTTCATGTAACCGTGTTACAGGTGCGATCAGTTTACTCCTATTTCTAGTATTGATAATATGAACATCATCAATTTTGGTAAAATCATTAATATAAAAATATTAATGATTTTACCAATTACTTAATGTATATAATATTTATTTCTTTAAATGTTTGCCTTAACGAATCCATAAACACGCTTACAGACACACACTCAAACATACACACACACAGTCAAACTTATAACCGTTTATATTTTTCTGTTTAAGTCGGGGCTTAAAAAAAAGAAAGAAGCGGCAAGCAACAGGGTAGACAAAGAACCTAGGGATTTAGTGTTAAGACATTTTGTTCCACACTTTCTAAATTAATTTTAAAGCATTGTGTGTTAAGTGGCGGAATTCAACGCAGCGTTTTGCTTCGACGTAACGACTAGAGCGAGGAAATGAAAACATTAAATATTTAATTAATTAAAAAAAAAAAAGAGTTATTTGATAAAGCCCGACCGTAAATACAATGTTTTTTTCCACCATTCACAATGTTTCGATTTTAATAAAACGATGCATGTATTAGAATGGTATACGGATACTCTTAACACTAGTGTCTCTCTGCCTAACCAATCTATGTATAGCTGAAAGCTGAAAAAAAACTAATGTTTGTTCACCTCTTCTTTTTCTTATCCTTCTTCTTCTTCTTCTCTTTCTTGTGGGACTCATCGGATTCCTCTCCACTCTCTTTCTCCTGTTCCTTGTCCTTCTTATGTTTTTTGCCTATTGAATAAGTATACATAAATTAATGTAATAATCACTAAACTCCACTAGCAAAGACTTTTAATTTCCTAAATAAAACAATGAGTTTGAATGGCAAACAATGAGTGCACTCACGCTCGACGCGCACGAGCTGCCCGCAGGCGGCCACGCGCACGTCCTGCAGCGGGCGCGCGTTGCGGTCCACGGGCAGCGCCTCCAGCTGCCGCACCAGCGCCGCGCCCGCCAGCACCGCGCCGAACACCACGTGCACCCTGCGACAGGCCACCGTCAGCGCACTCCGGCACTCACGCCAAATGGGTTATATAAAGAAAGGGTAATACTCACTGGTCGAGATGCGGCGCCGGCTGTGTTGTTCTACAACACACAAAAAGTACCAGAATGATAGCGCGCCGCTCGCCGCCGCGGCCGCTCTCTACGCAACCAATGCACACGTCAATACACATATGTGATGGCAAACTCGTGTCTACCGTGTACCTTTATGTATTCATTATATAACAAAAACGAAACTCCTTGCTACACTACTATGCTATACACTAGGAAAACTATTATTGCGAGCATTAAACAATGTAATAGAACCTGGGCCTGTTTGTCTTTATGTTTGTGCACACACAGAAACAGCTACACATATTTAAATACAGTTTTCACATATAAAAGAAAAAACACAAACTTGCTGCAGTATTTAGCGTTTGTTTTTTTTAATCGGTTCATAAATAAAAAAAACTATATCAATTTACTTTTCCACACAGTCCAAGTCCAAGTCAGTAATAACAAAAGAGTTTTCATTATAGATAGAGAAACCTATGTATAATATATTTTTTTAATTCAGGAAACAGGGACAGGAACTGTCTTTTTGTATAAGAGAAGATGAGTTTTGTTTTCCTAGGTTGGTTTAAATAGTAATATGATATGTAATGTACCTAATATGGCTGAAATAAATTTTCCTATTTTCTTACTTTTCCTTGGTTGATTATCACTAATCATACCATAACGGGTCAAATGACCCATTTTGAACTTTTGCATTGATAATGCGCGTATTATCTTATTACTTTTCCAAATTTAACTTACTGACTTTTTCGAACTAATTTAGTATACTGTTCTTATACTATTTTTATATTTTTTTGTTTTCTTTATCTTGAGTAATAACTGTCGTATACCGTTGTCTACCACATCGGGTCATTTGACCCGGAGAACATTTTTTTTGTTTTATAAGCTTATCGATACATATTGCTTATCTTATTGTATTCAGTAAACTGCAAATGTATGCAAAGACTGTTAAGTAAAGTAGTTCAATAAAAAAATATAAAAAAATTAGATTGGAACTAGATTTTTGTGTAAATAGTTAGCAAAAAAAGAAAAGTTTGGTGCATAGTTTTTATTTCATTTTGATAGCTTTATTAGTGACACAGGTAACTATTTACCCATAAAATGTCGAAACGAACGAGACAGTCCAAATTCTTAGAAGATATAAATGATATTGGAGAAGAGTTTTCGGAAATCGGTGAAGATGAATTTTCTGAAAACGAAGATATATTGGTTACAAACGAAAATGAGTCTACAGATACTGACAATGAAGAGGAAAATATTGTGGACGAAAAAGAAGAAGATTACTCTCAAGTTCTGAAGAAAGTGAAGCAGAAATAAATGAACAACATGTTGCAATTGATGGATCTGTTTGAGAAGAAATACAAATAGGTGGCACACCTGGAAGACCACCACTTCATAACATTTTCAGGCAAGAAGTAGGCCCAACAGGATATTCTAAACGTCATATAATGACCACTAATTGCAAAGCAAAAAAAATATGATATGGTAAGATTTTCTTCGAAAATTTTTACTTCTGATAATTGTACTCTTACAATTTATAAAAGCAAGCCAAATAAAAAGGTACTTTTACTTAGTTCTAAACATAAATTTGTATCAATAGAAAATAAGCGTTTACCTGAAACTGTTTCATAATACAATAAAACCAAATTTGGTGTAGACATGACCGATCAAATGGCGAAGAAATTCACTACAAAGGCTAAGTCTTGCAGATGGCCACTCCAAGTTTTTTTCGATATCCTTGATTTAGCTGGTATAAATTGGATGGATTTTATACAAGCAAACGACAGGAGATAATATCTCAAGACAAGATTTTTTACTCAAGCTAGCAATAGAACTTGCCGAAGATTTTCGAGTTGCCCGTGAACAACCAAAAGAAAAAGCAAATACTAAACGATCGTGGCCTAACCCTGCTACGGATTGTAATAAACGTAAGAGGTGTCAAATAGGATACTGCAAAGAAAATAAAACTAATAAAATTTGCTCCAATTGTAAAAAATTTGTTTGCGGGAAATGTGCGACGGAAACACTTATGTGTAAAAAATGTGTTGTATAAAACAACTGTTATTTTTTGCGTTTGAAATAGAAATTGTAAAAATACTATTTCATATAATTATAATACATATTTTATTATCATTATATTTTTATTTCCTTTCCAACATTCATATTTCATACATAAAAGTAGGAAACGTAAATTTCGGGTCATTTGACCCGCTGTGGTAAACTAGGTATCTAATAAGTGTTGGTATGATTAGTGTTATATAAAAATTTAATAAAAAAAGAAACTATCAAAATTGAACTACTCAGTAAAAATGTAACATTATAAAAAAGCAAACATAAGTATTGAGTAGAGAACCACCTGTTAAAAAAAAGTTACATATGGGAGACACTTGGTAATCTCTATAGTCTTTGAAATAATTATTAGCACATTACACCAATATATTAAAAAATAAATAATATATAATATTATATTAAAAAATATATTAAACCTTTAGAAAAAATATTAATGTATATATATGTTATTAGAAGGCATTGTAGGAGTGAATCAGCCTGAGTCTGATTGTAAATGCAATGGTTGTAAATTTGATTCCCATATAATATATATTTCTTCTTTCTAGCTTTTACAATAGTGTACCTTTTCTAAATGATTTCTTTATTTTTTATCATTTAAAGAGACAAATTGAAGTATGTATATACTAAAGGGTGAAATTACTCAATATTTTTTTTATGTTTAAATTAAAATTTCACTCCTTATTTAACATATGTAAGCATTAAAAAATATTGGTATAGCTTGATAATAATCTAAGGCTTAGTTGACTAGAGGGAATGAATAATTTTCATAAAATGCAGATTTAAATCTACATTAAAATTTTAATACATTTCAAAACATTTATACAATTAACTGCTTTCCACAGCTAAAAGAAAAGCATAAAACATCCTTACCATTGCATGTTGTACAACTTACATAAAGAACTGTGAACCATTTGTATCTTTGCCCCTGTTAGCCATTGACAGTAAATATGGTCTGTCATGCTTCACTTCAAATATCTCATCTGGGTAAAAAATATAAGAAATGTTATTTGATTAGCAACACTTTTGTATTACAAATTATAAATATTTAAGTAAATTAAACAAATGATTCAACTATCTTCTTTTTCATATATTAGTATTATATATTATTATAGGCCATTGTGGTGCAGGGGCAGGAACAAGCATACAACTGTCAACATAATGATTGTGAGTTACATTCTACTTCAGGGAAAGTATTTAATATTTTCATTTCTTTCCTGTGGTAACATGGCTTTGGGTGGCATTGGGCATTGACACTGAACATGAAATGCTTTGTGGATTTAGAATTTGAAAGTGAGGAATGAGAATTGATTATCCCAATACTTGGTTCCCAGGTTCCCACTACCTACCCTGCCGTGTGGGATTCAGCATGAAACTATAAAAAATATATTATACAATAAACTTAATTTGAGGCCTTCATGACATGCTGTGTAATCACCACTCAAAGGTATGATTTTTATTTCTACCACTCAATATTCAATGTTTTGAAAGATGAGTAGCAAGTGGGGATTAGTGATTAATTGCTTCTCCAGTGTAAACCATGTTACATAGTAACATGCTTTACACTGGACACAGTATGAAAGTAAAAATAATGTAAAATGCTGTTTGAATATATATTAAAAAATGTAAAATAAACTACACTTAATAAATAACAATTTACATTAAGAATGTGAATTAAATTTCTCATCACTTTAACAAAAATTTACCTTCAAAAGTGCCTCCATAGATTGACTCCCCTCCAGTTCCATTGGCATTAGTAAAATCTCCACCTTGTATCATAAAATCTTTTACTACTCGATGAAAAAGCATATCCTGTATAAACAAATATCAAAATTATAAAATTTCTTTAATAAATTTTACATTACAAATATAAAAGAACTTATATAAATATAAAAATAAATAAATATTATTTTTATGCTGAAATAGGTTACATTAAAACTTAAATTAGTTTTTGCTAGCTTGATGGATAGTAGCAAGTAGGTAAAAAGTAAAGAACAGTTAGGGCAATCTGATTCGAAATTTTCTTTAATTAAAATTCTATTCATTTCCTATTCATTAATATTACAGTAAGTAAAAGGCACTCACCTTATAGGTTAAAGGTTTACCAGTAACCTTTCCGATGCCCATGTCACCAGCGCATAACGCCCGAAAATTTTCCGCGGTCTTCGGAGCTATATCATTAAACAATTCAAACACAATGCGACCAGAGGGCAAGCCGCCTATAGTTATGTCCATGAAAACACGATCCCGTTGAGGTTTTTCATTACCGTCCACCGTCATTTTGGAAATATTTCACTTTACTCACGTTTAATTAGTTAATCTTTTTATTTATTAAGCAGAATTCAACATTTATTTTTATTTAACGTGTGGCCAAGTGACATTTACGATTATATATTATACGTGGAATAATATATAGTCCTAAAAAGAAGTTTAAAATACCAAATTATGCTAAGATGCTAAAATTTTGACTTCTAGAATATAGAAACGCGCACAGAAAATAAAATGTAGGATGTCAAAGACAAAGATTATTTATGATACAGATAAAAAAATATACCATAATATATCTACGGTGCCGTAGTAACTTTGTACTATTTTACATATATGTAATCAAATCTTATGTTTAATTTCCTTTTTTTGTTGTGTGTAACGCATTTTGTAGATATAATTTTACAGATTACATTTAAATTACTTGTATTTCTTAACTTATGAAATAAGTAATAACATACGAATAAGTAAGAAAATATTGAGGTTAATCAAGTAAAATCTAAACAATAATTTTATATAAAAAAAAGCATAGCGGGTCAGAGACAAATGAGTAACGACGTCATGAATTGCGAAGCTTAAAGTGAATTCTTTCTATTTTTATCCAAGACAAGAATTGTAATTTGTCATTAAAAGATTCTTAAACAATCGCGGTTTTAGAATAATAGTGTTTCTTCATTTTGTTTATTTAAATTCCTTATATCGAAAATGTTGGGGTCTGGCGACAGCAACCACATTGTAAAACTTCGAGGTTTACCTTTCTCCACCACTGTGGAAGATGTAATCGACTTTCTAAGTGGTGTTAATGTGATTAACGGAAAAGAAGGTAAGCACTAAGTATATTACTTTGGATTTTTGTTTTCCGAACAATAAATATTTAGGTGGCGTCACGACGCCCATTGATTGATTTTTTTACTTTATTTTGAATTATTGTTAACCGGTTTTCATTACTTTAAATGAAACTACACTAGAACGTAATGCGTTATAAGTTGGACTATTTAGCGAAATTAAGGCAGAATGTAAGTTAACGCAATTTATTATAAAAATAATTCGCAGGTGTGCATTTAACCGAAGTTCGCCCTGGAAGACCATCGGGAGAATGTTTTGTAGAAGTGTTGAGTCAACAAGATGTGGAGGAAGCTTTGAAAAAAGATAAAGAAAATATGGGCAAAAGATACATTGAAGGTATATAGTTTGTTACGTAAGGGATTGATTAGCAGATAAATTATTCACCCTTATTATGTTGTATTCATATATCAACCATTGTCATTAAAAGTGAATGCAAAGAGAATTGAACCTGTTCTTTGTATTACAGGACCAGAGAAATTAAAACAGTTTAAATATAATTATTGTTGCAATTACAGTGAAATGATAACCTATTGCACTGAGATTGAGTTCCACCACTCAACACACTATAGGAATCACTTAGAAAAGGAACATAAATAGAAGTGTCTTAATTGAAATGGAGTTTCTTAACCCCCTGATAAGTTCCCTGGTTCCCTTTGAATATGCAGGACAGTGTGAAGTTAATATTAAAAATATATGTGTAGCAACAAATTAAATTGTTTCTTTCAGTCTTCTCTACAGACCGTCAAGATATGGAATGGGCACTTAATGCTATGCGACAAAGTGAAAATGGCTTTGACACCATTCCCAATGTGTCTGATGATGTAGGCATTGTGAAACTGAGAGGTTTACCATTCGGCTGCTCCAAAGAAGAAATTGTGCAATTTTTTGACGGTAAGTCTTATTATATAGATATATCATTATAAATATATTGGAGACAAATATTTTGAAAATTTAACTACTTGGGGGTGTTTAGGCATAAAAAAAATACACTTAGAATGAAATAATATTGTATATTATTAAATATTAATTAGAATTATTTTTTTCTCAGGTTGTTGTGAATATGTCTTACTAAATTATTTTTTGTCTTTGATTTGATAATTTGAAACTCATATTTATAATTTTTTTTCACATTTCAACTCTCAAGTAGTCAATCTAGGGTTATCGCAGTCCCTTGTCCATTTACTTTTTTTTACAATAACATCATTTTAGAATATTTAATTTGATTTAATTATTATTTTTTAAATATAATAAATGCTATTATTATTTATATGTTTTACTTATATAATAATAAATAAACAGTATAAGCCACTCAGCTACCATAGCATACCCATGTAGATTTATGTAGTTAGTGTGAAATTTGCTGTTTAGATTTATTTTTATATTTATATTATTTTAATTATAAGGATGATCTTAGATTTTTATCTTTGAAATAATGTTAATTTAATAAACTTATATTAAAATAATTATGAGTTTTGTCACAACTGAAATATGTAATCAAATATATTTTAAGCTCAAATTATCTGGTCACACTCATATATAAGTTTAAACAAAGAAGACATATTCACACTATAAATCATATACATATAATTTAATAATAATAAAAAATAATATGAATAGGTATGAATTTCTACAAAATTATATTTTATTATTTTTATTATAATTTTTTATGGGCTGGTGGTTTATAGGACTGACATGACTGACATTTTTATGCAGAATTTTGATATATCAAACTTATAACACCCTGTCATTTTTGTTGGGAGTTAAGAATACCCCTCCGTTTTCATGGGGGTTATTATTAACTCCCAACAAAAAGTAAAGTAGGGGTTAGTAAAGATAATATTTTAATTTCCCTATCATACTGACACACACACACATATCATACTTGTGACACTCCCTATTTTTTGTGTATGGGACCTCCATTTTTATTGGAAGTAATAAAGATTTTTTTTTTTATTTTGCTTAATATATATATATATGATATTATTACTTATATAATGTATGATATTATTACTATACTATACACACATACAAACACATATTAGACATATCTTTGATCTATAACACCCCTCCATTTTCGTCAGGGAGTCCATAAAGATATGATTTTGATTTTACAATTATACTGGGGCAGGGTTGTCGGTGGCTACCGAGGGGGTCCACTTGCTGTCGGACCACACGGGTCGTGCCTCGGGCGAGGCGTTTGTATACTTCGTTGACAAGCAGAGCGCTCAGGACGCTCTCGAGAGGGACAGGGAGAAAATAGGACACAGGTGGGGGGTTGAAATGTTATAGTTTGGGCGTTTTTGTGGGTGTAAGTGTAGATTTTTTAATGCAATTTTGTTTTTGACGTGGGTTTTTTACATATTTGGGGAGTTTTGGGGTTAGGGCTATGTCTAAATGTAATTTTTTTTTGTTATGGAAATGGTAAAGGTTAGGTTCTATTGAGATTTTCTTTTATTTATTTAAATTTGTTATGGTGATAATTTTTTTAAACTGTTTTTTTAGTTTTCTGTTTTTATTATTTAAAAAGCTGGCGAATAACAATATTGCATAATATCTACATTTAAAAAAAAACGCAAAGGCCTCAGTATATTGGTGTAGTGGGTTTTATAATAGGACCCCTTTATTTTTACTGTGATTTATAGAAAGAGAAGCTGAGAACATTATGGAACAGGATAAATTTATTTACAATATTTAGGTTTTACTTACTGAACATTTACCATCTGGGATTTTATTTAATTTGTGGTCCGACAGGAGTATTGGGCGTTGTTCTATAAATCATGGTTTTTTTAAATGTATGAACGTGTTTGTATTTGAAAAAAATTGGGTTAACTTAGTAAAATAAGGGCTAATAAAAAAAAATATGCTGCATTTCTAGAATGCCGATTGCCATGACATTTTATGTGATGATATTATAAACAAAAATATAATTGATTAAAAACATATACTCAAGTTATATTTTTTTACATCATAAATTTTATCTATATTTCGTATTATCAATAATTATCAGTTAGTACTTCTGAAGAAAAATATACTATCAATTTTTTTTGTCTATGGTACTGTCATACAAAATGTCATGAGTCATCGCGTTCGCGTAATGCGCGCAAGTGATTGGTTGTTGAGTTGTCAAAGGTGGGGAGTCGCGGGGCGTTGGGAGAGAGCGGGAGGGCGTGGAGTGCGGAGGGGAGAAGAAACATGGGAAGACTGGTGGATTTGTCGATTTCTTTCATTGTGTTTAACGTGTAAAAGTTTGGATGTAGTGAGATTTGGAATTTGCGCCTCTGGAAAGGTTTGCTCTCAAAGAGGCGCTGGTTCGAGTCGTATGTTCAAATTTTTATAGGTTTTCCAAAAACTATTATATCCTTACAGAAAAAGAATTCTGTAAAAAAATAATATTTTTTTAAACATGTTATTGAAAATTTATTTATTAGGCAAAAGCGCGGTGTTGAGTTCCGCCATTATTCCATTCTACGCTATGCCTCGAATTCGGTGGAAAGTGGGAAACGGAGAGTCTTAACATTAGGTGCCCTCTACTACACCCTGCTATATACTGGACACAGGGTGAAACTGAAAAATATTTAAAATATTTGCTAAAAGTATTTGATTTTGAAATTAAGATTAATTGTAGAAACAATATTTTTAGCAACAATAACGGATTAATTTTGATTTTATTAACATCTTCTTGAACTATTCTTTTAGTTATTTCGTATTCAATTTGGATAATCAGTTTTGTAAAACTGATTTAAAAAAATAAAAAATACGTATCAAAAAGTAGATTATTTCTACGACGAAACCAAACAATACTTACAATACATTTTGTTACATTGCAGATACATAGAAGTGTTCCTAAGTTCAGCAGACGAGGTTCGGGCTTATGGCGCCAGGATGGAGGGTGGTGGGCTTAAATCCTCCAGAGGATACAGACCGACGCCGTACGATAGGAACGATAGGTTTTCACGATTTGGTGGAAGAGGCCGGGGTTCCTTTGGAAGAGGTGAATTGTATTTTTAAATACTTTTGTGTGGCTTAAATTTTCAAGACATTGCGCATTTACACATCATCACATGAGAGGAGATCGAACCCGCAGCCACCGTATTTATAGTCAAACTCTGTCACAAACGCGAGTTCGTCCATTCATATTGTAGCCTATGTGCTATTCTGATGTATAAGCTATATTACTGCCAAGTTTCATCTAAATCTGTTCAGTAGCTCTTACTTGAAAATACAAATTAAAACATTTTTTTTCCAGGCGGTAGTACGACTTACCCTCGTGGTGGGGCTCGACGCGGTAGTTCGTGTTACTGTGTACACATGCGAGGTCTGCCCTTCAAAGCCACTCCTCAGGACATTGCATATGTAAATCATCAAAATCTATTATACAAATAATGTAAAGCTGCAGTTTGTTTGATTGTACGCGCTTATCTCAGTACATATAATATATATACTAATAAGTACAGTAACAACCATTACCATATTCAAGACATGAATATGGTAATGGTTCTTGATTTGATTCTCACTAGAGAATATGATTATATTTAATTTATTTTAATTTCTCCGCTCCAGTAGACACAATAAGGAGTCCCGAATCGTGTCAAGTTTCTAGAATTCAGGCGTAAAGCGCAAAAATGTATCTGGTAATAATATTAAACGCGGCGTTATGTTCCACTCAAAACGGAGTGCCTAAACATCATGTGCTGAATCATACATGTAGTATGTTGAAGGCCCTTTGTATAATCCGTATTGCCTAACAGTGGGTCAGGTTAAAAAACGTCACTGTTTTGTAACGGGTCTCATTCAGTGAAAAAGAATCATACAATAAAAAAGTTATATGTTTCTTAATACGGTTGACAAGTTGTGGCCGTCTTGAAGTTATTCTTTCTAAACTTTTGCCCATTGTTGCCTCGCTAAGAAAATAATCCATATTAAGAAAACATCTTTATGACTCGTACGTACTGTATTTCTATGTATTTTTTTTAATCATAAAATTGCCTTTTGCCAGTTCTTCAAGCCTATACGTCCAGTGAACATCAACATATTGTATGACAATAGTGGTCGGCCATCCGGTGAAGCTGATGTGGAGTTCGAATGCCACGAGGATGCTATGAGGGTTAGAAAATGATTTTTATATTTAGCTTCACGTTGTATCCCATATGTATCAGTAAGCAGAGGGAAACTAGTGTTATGACACTCCGTTTCCCACGCACTATTCAATTATTGATATATTGAGTGTTGAGTGGCTGCTGTACTCAATTCCGTTCTTTGTATTCTTAGTAGAGTGAGAAAATAAAATTAATTTATTTCCCCGAGTGGGAATCGAACCCATAGTAGATGATGTTTGACCGAAATACATTTCGTTTACGCTCATGTCGGTTCGATATTGTGTTTTGGATGATGAAACTTTACACTGCACTTTTACTAATATAAAACAAAACATAATAATTATGAATACGCATCGTCGTACAGCTTCACGCTGTATTCCGTACACAGTAGAGATTTCAGAGGAAACCTAGTGTTAAGTTAACACTCCATTCCCCACTTACTGCGGAATTTTGGAGGCATTGCGTATTGAGACACCAGAGTGGAAATATTAATTGAAATAAATATGTAATTTACTCGAATGGAGATCGAACCCACAACCAGTCTGGAGTGACTGAGACTGGCAGCAAAGCAACACAAATTATTTTATTTTTACACTCGTCTGTTATTGGATCTTGGACGGCGTTAAGTATTTGACTGAACAAGGGAATTTATTTGAACGCGCTGTTCTCATGACCTACTGTTTCGTGTTGAAAAAACTGTTCTGTTATCTAGTCAATTTAATGAGAAAGGCTATGTAGAGTTTATTACTTAACGTTAAATACTTTGATGTAACCCACTGTAACTGACTAGTTATCTCACGTGTCATGTACATGTATATTATTTCCATTTGACCAAGCGGATGAAGCCGCTAGTGGACACAAAAAATCACTACTTCCTAAGATTAGTGCCCCCAACCAAACAAACAGTTCAGTTTTATAATACTTAATATACTTTTTACAGGCTATGAGAAGAGACAAGAACAATATGGACCATCGTTACGTAGAATTATTCCTAAATTCCTCACCTGGTGGAGGCAGCGGCTTCAAATCCAACAGGAGCTTTAGAAATTATTGATTTTACACATTAATAAGAAAAAGATAGAGGGTTCAAATAAAAATGGAAAAAAAATATATTAAGTCATATAATATTACATCCTTAGACTAAAATAAACAAATAATTTACAAAATTATTATTTATGAAAGTATTATATGTATATTAAAGATATTAATTCGCACTTTGGATTTGAACCCGCGTCTCTTTCAAAATGTTCAACGTTTAGGATTGTTTGGTTGTTTGGACGACTTGAATGGTTTCCGAGAGGTGTGGGATTGAGATCCTAGCAGGATGTTAAACATTTTGTGTTTTCTAAAAAATATTTTTTATTCATTTAGTACATTTTTATATGTAAAAAATTGTCCTAGCTCCCTTTTGTTTTAAAGGTGTAATACATATTTGTTTGATTTTTGTAGATGTTATACATTCATAGAATATTTTGTTTTCTGTTCCTTTGATGCCTTTTGTTTAAGTATTATTTTATGTATGTGATTTTGGTATTCTGTGTTTAGTTTATGTAGTTTCGACGAAAATATCTTTGGTAAGGATTCCAAATTCGTAGGAAAATACATTATAAAAGCGAAAATTTCAAACTAAAAAAAAAACAAATATATCCAAAAGAATTTATTTATAGTGCCGTCCTCAGTTTATATAATAATAATAATAACATTTACGAGTACATATAAGTGAATTTTCATTTTATTACGCCATAAACAAAGTTAAACGCCAAATAAAAATAATAATTATATACTGCAATCCTTTTTTACTATTTTATTTATATGTAATGCATATATTTCAATTATTAGAAAAATGTCGAATAAATATAAAAAGAATAAGATTGTATAATGTTTTTTTTAATCAATTAAAAAAAATATAGTGGCTTGTTTTCTTAAATAATAAACTGTCGTATAGATAATATAGACGTTTTTAATCTATGCCTTATGTTAAGACATAGTTTTGATTGAAAAGACGTAAAGTTTTAAAGATTTTTTAATGTCATTTATATGTAGGCTAGAATATAATTAACTGTAGATTTTGTAATAGTTGGTACATTTAAAATTTAAGATCTGTATGTTTATATTTTTTAATTTAAAAAAAATATAGTTTTTTTTACTTGTTGTTTGTAAGAAGTTAACAGCCATTTAAGTTATTTATATATGAATTTTTGTACAATTTATTAAATATAAATGAAAAAAAAAATGAAATGTCTTTATAGTATAGTAATCTGAGATATCTTCCTATTTGTACATTATTATTTAAAAAAAAAATTCTTTTTGACTTGTGTTACTTAAAAAAAAAAAGGTCGCTGGCATAAATGTATATTTAACTCTTATACGGTTATTGCTAAAATGCAACTTTGTTTTTACCTATAAATTTTTTTTACACTTGGTCTTACTCTTTTCCTGTAATTTACTTTCCTGTAAATAAAAGCAGGTAGAATTAATTAAAAAAATAATAAAGAAAAACAATTATTATGTAAAATGGGGGTCCAAAAATTGATTTGTACAAATTTTAACAGTTTTCAATCGTTTGTACTTTTCCCGCGCAATCACCGCCACCATTTTGTTTGAACCACAGATTGTTAAATGTGCACAGTAGTTTTATTAATGTTAAATGGTATAGAATAATGAAATAAAAAAATAATTTTAGAAAGGTTACTTTTGAGTTTGTTTTTTTTTATTTTGTTTGTTTTCAAGTACTTATTGATTTCAATATTTTTTTATAAAAATCTTTGGCGGTGATTGTAAAATAAGTTAAGAGGGAAAGTCATTTTCTATTTATAAATATTAAATTAAATAATAAGAGACTTAGTATTTGCATAGTTTAAAATTATTAAAGTCGCCTTATTGCTTTACTGTATTCAACTTTAATAAGAAATCTGTGAAAGTGTTTTATATTGAAGAAAAAAAATTAAAGAAATGTCGTTTGGTTTTTGGTGTAGTAATCATAGAAAGTCGCATGTTCGATAACCAACCAATATTGTTTTTAATTAAATTTTCTATATGATATGTATTTTAAAGTGTACATGTTTATGTTTATTAATTTTCTTATTAATATTATTTGGCTATCGTGGCGTAGTGGGGTAGTTGTGGGTTCGATTCCCACTCGGAGGAATGATTATGTTTAGAATATATTAATTTCTTCGTTTTGGTAGATTAGCGCGGCGTCGAATTTCTTAACTAGTCGAAAGGAGAGGATCGGAGTGTTTTAGCAGTGGCCTCTCATACCTACCTTATTAAGGGAGGAAAGACGTGAAGCTTCTTATTCTTAGTAATATTTAACCTTTTTTCTTTTATCTTTAGAAGTTATTCAATTAAGTTGATTTTGTTTTTATATAAGGCGATTTGGTAGTATAATCAATTTTGCTAAAAACAACGAGTATTGAACTTAGTGTTGCTATCTGTTCTGTTGAATGGACTTAGATGTAGACCTTTTATATTAATAAAATATTGTAATTGCAAATTGTTTTTTATTAATTGGAAAAAAATCCTTTTGGCATTAGCTTTATTATAAATTATTTACTTCGTGACGGGAATAATTTATTTAATATTTTCTTTTCCTGGTAACAAGGCAAAGTTCTGTCACTGCACACACAATGTTTCGAAAAATCAACGGAAAGTGAGGAACGGAGTCTTAACACTAGCTTCCTTCCATCTACCCTACTGTATGCGGGGTACTTGTTAAGTTAAAAATTATAAAATAAAGATATGGAGATATGCTATGACCTATCTCTTCGTAGGATATGCGGTGTCAGCTCAGCTGATAAATCCGCAATGAAGAGATACATAGAACAGCAGGTAGTATCTGACCTGTGTATGTGCGAGGTTCTCACGGTGAGAACGAATAAGTTCTCAGCTGGTTTGGGCACGAAAGAATGAGTGACGAAAGAGTATGGACAAGGCGAAAGAGGTATGTAGAGACCGTGGCGTTTGGCGCTCTGTTCTCTGACTATCCCGCTAGGGATACAGCGTGAAGCTAGATTTGATTATAAAGAAATAAAATCTTAAAATTCAAATTAAAATTATTCATTATTAAAAAAAAAATACTAGCACTTCAGAATCGGCACGAATCGAATCGAATGGACACAAAGCTACCGCCAACTCGCAAGTCAGTTCTGCTGAGAAGAAACTCAACGGTTGCTCTTTTTACAATTGATGTTACAATTTTATTGTTTAATATAATAATACAATGGTAGCTATCCTGCATCTAATTCAAATGTTCTTTAATTAGCTTCACGCTGTATCCCACACACAACAGGAGAGGCAGAGGAAACCTAGTGTTAAGACACTCCGTTCCCCACTCTGCCGAATTTTGGAGGCATTGCGTGTTGAGTGGCAGAGCTCAACGCCGCGTTTTACCTCGACACCAGAGCGAAGAAATGGAAATATAAATTTTAAGTAAATATTTCATCTCCTTGAGTGGGGATCGGACCCACAACCAGTCGGTTTTACAGTCACACTTTGTGCCACTGCGCCACGACTCAAAATATTTTTATCCTATAAATATTCTTGGACAGTAGTCAATATAAGCCTTACTGATTAACGTTGTTTTTACAGTTTCTTTAAATTTCTGCGGAGATACATTTAAAACACATTGCGGAATACTATTACAGAGATGTATACTTACACTCATAATTTGTTTATTTATTTTTTAGAGGTGATAACTAGGCGTTACGGTTTGTCTTTGTTTCTCGTACCTATCGTATGTGTCACTGTTTTTTTAGTATAATATGACAAACAGAATATTGCAATTTTAAATGAAACTATTTTAACTGGATTAATCGCGTATATTTAAGGTTTTACATTTTGGAAACGCGACGTTTCGAACACTTTGCACGTTGCAGGGTAGTCCATAACATATAATGCTATGAAAATAACTAAAACAAGTAGTCAAGCAGGATCGATTTCCGTCATTTGTCTGACTTTCTTAACCACAAACGCGAGCGATCTGAGTCTATCTGCAAGTGTTCCCAGGTGGAAATACCACTGCAGCTTATAATCTATAGTTAATCCTAAAAAAATACACATGTGCATAGCATTACGTGTGGCGGATGTGACATCACATGTGTGAATGTGAGAACACGTGTAGATGTGAGATCACAAGTGTGGGCATGTGATGTGTTGATGTGCTATCGCATTAGTGGATGTGTACACATGTAATCCCATGAGTGAGTACGTACACATGGTCATGTGTTTACACATGGAAAATATCGTCTTGGACGAGATAAATGATTTAATTTACCGTGACGCATCCGGGAACAATCTCTGAACGGAGACCTTCCATTTATTAGATGTGCTCGAGCTCAATTCTGCGTGGAAGGCTGTATATTCGGAGGCTGTATATCCATCGATTTCATCATTACGAGGAGCTCATCATCGAGGAGCGTGCGAGGATGTCACGGTTTCCTCGTTATAACGCAAATTGAGCACTTCCATCATTCCGAGCGTGTAGTTTGAGCGTTCCACTCTACCGACTGTCATTGAAGGCTATCTAGTCGAAGATTTTTTAAGGCTGTGTCCTTCATTTAGCAGAGTAAGCAGAGGGAGCCTAGTGTTAAGACACTTAGTTACCTACTATCCATTGAATTTTCGATTGCGTGTTGAGTGACGGAACTCAATGTTGCGCTTTTGCTTTGTAACTAGATCAGAGAAATTAAAATATTAATAAATAGTAATTCATTACCCGAGTAGGAATCGAGCCCACAACCGTCGCTTTTACAGTCACGCGCTTGTGTCAATGCGCCTCAACAGATAAAATAATAAAATATAAAATAAATAATTTAATATATGTTTATAATGTACATAGACAGTACAATATCTTTTAGTACGTAAGTAACAAAACGAACAGCTCATTGACGACTGAATCGAAATAGTCGAGGAGATTGTCGGTTTAGCTTTGTGTGGATATCCTTTTGAGTTTTAAGTAAGATAAACACGAAAAGTCACAAACGTACGATAAAGTGAAAAAAATTGTTACATCGAGTGAAAATCGAACGCGCAACCACGGCGGCATCAAATTTATACTTTATAGAGAAACACAAACCATGTATCATTATTAACATATTGAAATTCTATGTAAACATTAAATACCTACACTGTAACTAAGTTTGAACCTGTTATCTCTTGGCTACAGTCCAAGAGTCTCTTATGATAGTTGTACGAACATCCGTAAGCCACAATATCTATATAGGTATATACTAAAAGTTTTGACATGGCTGAATGTGTATGACCTAATTGGCCGGAGTTAAAGATCGGATTTTTTTATTTACCTTCTTCATTTTTAAATGTGGGTACCGAAGTGTACTCTCACTGCCTGCCCTGCCACCTGCGGGGACGGCGTCACGCTGTATCCCGCACATAACAGGCAGAAGCAAGAACCTAATGGGAACCTAATGTTATGACATTTCGTTCAAATTGACACACTACCAATTAAAAACCAATTAAACTACTTTTCCAATTTTCGGCGAATTCGGGAGACACTATGTGTTGCACAGCGAGTGAGCGAAGAGATTTTAATCCTACTGTAACGTTCAATTAAAGTGAACAAATTATAAAATTCGGTAAGAAATCATAAAGATATAAAGATTATCCAAAAAGTACGAAAAAATATTTTTTATAGGTATAACAAGAAAATGCTATTACAAACTTACGTTTGTAGTAATTTTCATGTAAAATCTGTGCACACGTCCGCAAATTTAAAGTCCCTTTTAAATTTTGTACCAAGTGCGTGATTGTAAATCTACGGGTGATACAGCACATGTTACGGAACCCTCGGAAGTTTTTTAAGTGTCCCATGACGGAACTAGCCCGCAACAAGCGCCTAGTTAACTAAGGCCAGGGAAACACAATATTTCAGTTTTACATTTTTACTGCACATAGCAGGATAGGTGGTAGGAGAAAGGAACCTTTCGGTGAATGTTTTTTCCCCAAATGTGATTGTAGATTTTATAATAACGATAAGTAAAGGAAGTGGAGTAGAGTCAGCAGTGGCGCAGGTGCACAAAGGGGGACTGTAAACGCAACTGGTTGTGGTTTGATCTCCGCTCGAGGAAATGAAATATTTATTTAAATTTATATCTCCATGTCTTCGCTCTGGTGTCGAGGCGAAGCGTGGCGTTGAGTTCCGCCACTCAACACACAATATCTCCAGAATTCGGCGGAAAGTAGTGAACCGAAGTGTCTTAACACTAGGTTCCCTCTACCCACCCTAACGTGCGCGGGACGCCGATATAAGAAAAATAAAGGAAATAGATAACATTAGTGATCAGGAGACAATAATATTAATGTCAGTGATATAATTATGACGATATTTATTTTATTTTACGCTTAACATGACAATACAAATGTCTTCATTTATCGAGACATTGCATATTAAGAGCTATAATTACGACGTTTCGTCTTGTTACCAAGGTGCAGAAGTGAAAACGTCATTCCCACGAGTAGTATATGGGTAGGCAGAGGAAACCGAGTTTAAAACATTGATTTCCCTGCCTTAAATGCCGATTATTTTAAAAAAACTTTACGCCCTTCCTGTTGATCGATTGACTTGAAATTTATTTGGTATACCTTTAGTTTTCTTGACAATACTATTATAGAGTCTATAGTACTACAAGCCCGAGACGAATGCCGCTACAAACTATAAGATTTTATATTCTTTTAAAACGCTCTTGTCCTTGGTATCAAATGAAAGGACTTGGCTAGTAGAAAACAGAACAGTAAAAATAAAAAAAAATGCAAATTTAAGATATCCATTCCTGCAAAGTGGCGGTCTTCATAATTTATAGTTATAACCGCGTCAATATTGGTAAATAAAGAAAGGACGTGACTAGTAGAATAGAGCACACCTAAAAGCTATACTTTTTGACAATAAAACTCTTTTACTTAATTGAAAAAAATAATTACATAATTTATTAAATTGGCAAATGATATCTGTAGTAGCTGTTACTATACCTCTTCACGAGGATAACTTGAGTATTATTACGAATATACCGTTATTATTGTATGTCAATGCGAAGTAAATAGGAAACGTGACAAATGTAGGTTCAATTTAATGAAAAAAAAAATAGTCAAGTGCGAGTCGCAGTCGGACATGAATGGTTTCATTATATATAAAAACGGCAAAAAAATCACGTTTGTTGTGAAATTAATTATTTATTTAATTCTGTTTTTTTAGTATTTTTAGTTATAGCGGCAATAGAAATACATTTTCAACTAACATAACTACATAACTATCACAATTCATGAGCCTAGTGACAGAGGGACAGATAGACAGATAGGGAAGTGTTAGTAATAGGGTCCCTTTTTAAACTTTGGGTGTGGATTCCCAAAACCATCTAAGTGCGAGTCTGACAGGCCCACCGAGGGTTCCGTACTGATTTAAGGATTGTAAGTTGACAGGAAGTATAACTAATAAAAAGATGATACATTTAAAGTTTGCGGGCATATGCACTCATTTTCTATGTTTTTTTTCGTCTGCATGGTGTATCTCACAAATAGCACGATAGGCAGAGGGAACCTAGTATAAGCCCCTCCCTTCTCCATTCTCCGTTGAAGTATGGAGGCATTAAGCGGAATTCCACGCCCTGTTTTGACAGAACGAGGAAATAGAAATAAATAATAAAAAATAAAATCGATCAGCTTCCCGTTGTATTCCATATACAGTAGGGTCTCCGTTCACCGCTTACCACCGAATTTTCGAAGCTTTGCGTGTTAAGTGGGGGTACTCAACGTCGGGCTTTTTGCCTTGACCCCAGGGAGAAGAAATGAAAATGTTAGTAAATAATAATCACTTCCCTCGAGTGGAAATCGAACCTACAGCCATAGCATTTACATTCAAACGCTGGTCCACTGCACCACGACGATCTTAAATTTAATAATGATCTAGCAATAATTCCGGTAATATGGTAAACATTGGTTACCATAATCAGGAAAGCTTTAATGAAAGCATAGAAAGAAATATATATATATATATATATATATATATATATATATATATATATATATATATATATAATATATTTTCTTCATTTACAGTGGTAAGCATTGTTTGTCGTTGGATTACGCAACGCAGCACGCTACTTCAAGGACACCGGTGTTTCCACTAAATCGGCACTCTCAAAATGTGTAAAGAGACGTAATAATAAATAGATTTCATGTATCTATTTAAAAAAAATACACCACCTCTATACATACTATCCCACTTTCCGTCGAATTTTGGAGGCATTGCTTGTTGGATGACAGAATTCAACGCCGCACTCTGCCTTGTTACCAGAAATGAAAATATTATTTAAAATTTTCTTGCGAGCAAGAATCGAACTCACAACGATCGCGTTTACGGTCACACGCTTGTGCCCTGCGCTAATATATAAAGGTAATGATATACTATATAATCACGGCGCAAGGGCATAAAGTGTGACTGTAAGCGACTGGTTATGGGTTCGATCCCGATTCGAAGAAGTGAAATATTTCTCTGTATTTCTGGATAAAATTACTCTGTAATCTAAATTATGTATATAAAATTTTTCCTTATGACAACGCAACTATAAGAACAATAATAACCAATATTTTCCATTTTACTTCGCCATTTAAAGTCATAGCAAACAAAACTGCGTGCGACAACTAGTTTAATATATTTGTCGCTTCCCACTTCTGCTTTCTTTACAAAAATAAACATAGAACCACTAGTGTTATAACTCTCCGTTCTCCATATTCCATACCACCAATATACCAATAACCTACCATAATAAAACTAATAACCACTCAACACTATCTATAGGAAGCTACTCTGTGTGTAATTTAGGCGTGTTGCGTCACACTGCACCGCCATCTTGCTACTTGACCTACCCTCACTAGGAAATTTTTGACTGCATTTACACGTTTGATTACTCAATTTAATGATAATACGTTTGTTTGTTCCAATATTACTCATTACAATTATATTGTAACAATTGTTATTAATATAGACTTTACATGGTATATTACTTTATAATATAATCATTTTATTTGTTGGCTAAATTAGAATAAAGTTATTAAACAAAATAAACATTGTCATATTAAAAATCAATAACATTAAAAAACAAGTCACGTGACAATCGAAAGCTAGTAAATAATTTAGCTAACGCCACACAACTCTGACACGACTCTACCTAAATAGTTGAAGCGTC
Source organism: Heliconius sara (assembly GCA_917862395.2). Taxonomy (NCBI): domain Eukaryota; kingdom Metazoa; phylum Arthropoda; class Insecta; order Lepidoptera; family Nymphalidae; genus Heliconius; species Heliconius sara. Next base: position 13,223,566 of record OU860782.2, on the reverse strand, counting down.
GTTTTTTCAAAACTTTTTACGTTACAACTCAAACTTAAAGTTTCAAGTTCACATTAACTCTTAGCGGTATGCTTAGAGTTTTTAGAGTCGCGTGGGAAAGAGTTTGTACCTCGTGACATAGTTTGGATGCAGCGCGCGTGCTTACAACGGAAGTATAATGCGATTATCGATTTGCTTATGACAGAAAATGCGTTGAATGGACAAGGTTCGCGGGGGGAGGCGCGGGGTGCGGGGAGCGGGGCGGGGGCGCGGGGCGCGAGGGGGGCCTCGGCGGACATGCGGCGCGCTGTAGAGACGCCCGCTGCTGACATCGATAGTAAACAACTTGGATTGTGTTCATGGAACACCCTGTATAGATGGAGAATTAAAGATAATGTGAATGTGGAAAATACAGGCTGTTCGTTTTTAGTATACCTTATAATCCATGAGTTGTTTTGAAATAAATTAATGTGCATTACGTTTATTTGAAAAATATCGTATCAAAAACAAATAAATTGAAAACAGCATGCCAATATTCACAAAACTACAGCCTCTATAGAACTTTATGAGATACACACATACTATAAAATTGTAAAACGAGAAGCTTATTACATATTAGGGACAAGATATTTAAGAAAACATCAAAACATGATACTAGGGTACCTCGCGCTGCAGTCCTCGTATCGACAGTCCGGCCCCGGCGCCCCGGCCCATGCCTACCGCCTACCGCCGGCACTAGCGCGAGCACCCGAGCCCGAGCCCCGAGCGGCGTCAGTGCGCCGGAGGCAGCGGGCTGCGACGCTCGTCCCCGCAGCCCGCCTACATACACCGCGACTGTGCAAATGATTTTGTTTTTATGGCGTTCATATACCAGGTACTGCGAGTGATCGTGCTCGGAGTTATCGCCGCGGCTGTCGATGGTTTGTGCTTTTCATGTCACCACCACCACGTGGTCAGCCCGCCGTGTTTACGGCGGCGGGCGCATGCGCCTGTTGCCCTCGAGGGTCAAACACCGGCCTAACCTACGGAGCCTCCGCACGTAACTATGACCGCCGCCACGGTAAGTTTTTGAATGTGCCGTCGCTGAACACTCCACAACAACGAACTCTACGTAAGTAGAGCCGGCCGTACGGTTGGCGCGGTGTTTACTACTATATCTATACAAAATTATAAGCAAAACTCTACCATTCAGCGTGTAGAGTCGCCAAAATATTAAACAAAAGCTAAAAAATCTATACATAATCAATGAACACGGCCGTGTCCGAGTAAAATTAAAGTGATACGCAATCAAAATATAAAATGTGTCCTTGTGGACGTATCGAGACGTATCGGATATGGTCGGTGTTTAGACCCGTGTGTAGTATCTGTGTGTACCATCACCACGCTAGACGGAAGGACGGAGCGGTTTCGTATAAGAAATTGAATAAGCTAATATTATTATTACGCAATCTGTTTATATCATTCATAAATATGTAAAACAAACTTTGAGTTTTATAGGAAAATATCAATAGATTACTTGTATTCGTATATTGTATATAAATAATAGATATATTATATGAGGCCGTCGTGGCGCAGAGGCGAAAGGTTGTGACTGTAACACGACGGTTGTGGATTTGATCCCCACTCGGAGGGTATTTATCAATATTTTCATTTCTTCGCTCTGGCACCAAAACGAGAGCGAGTTCCGCTACTCAACACGCAATGCTTCAAAAAAATCGGCGGAAAGTGGGAGACGGAGTATATTAGCACTAGGTTCCCTCTACCTACATTGCTATATGCGTGATACAGCGTGAAGTTTATATTTTTTTATTTTGTTATGAAAACTAACACAAAATGGAAAATTAATAAGATCAAACAGGTTGAGTTATCGAGCATTGCAATTAAAAACTAAAGTGAATATATTTGTAGAGTAGTTTCAACGTTATCAACTTAAATTGCTGTGTACCTATAGAGGTGTTTAGAATTATTTTGAATTAATAAAATTAATCGAAATAAGTAATAAAATAATGATTTGTATGCTGCTAAATTTAAAAAAACTGTTTTTATTATTCGTACTAAAGGTTCTAGGTATATTACTTTTTATTTTTTTTTAGAAATCGTGTAAAAACTTAAAAATGAACTTACCGGGATTTAAACCTGCTACTCTTGAACACCGTCTAGGTATGATTATTATGGTAAAAATTATCTTTGATTGCCTTAATTAGGATGTTAGAAGGCATGTTTAGAAAGTTGTAATATTATGGCCACTTTATTATTATGAGAAAATCATTATTTCATACACATATACATACTCGTACATACATCGTAAATAATATAATATTATGTATAAGCTTGAACTACGTGAGTATTTTTCAATAAATTTGTGCTTGCTTGTATATTTGTTAGTTATTGATGATAAATAAGACTAAACAGATTTTGATGAACTTATCTATATCATACATATAATAAATTGAGACTCCTCTTTAATAAATATTATATATTAATTAATATTACAATTTTAATTTGTATATTTAAAATGTTAATGCCAATGCCGCATTTATTTGTAGTTAACAACTATAAAATTAATTATTAAGTCCGTTATGGTATAGTGGCGCAGCGTTTGACTGTAAACGCGACGGCTGTGAGTTCGATTCCCACTTGTCGGAATGAGTTATTTTCATTTCGTTCTTTTGGTTACTAACGACGTTGAGTTCCGCAACTCAATGTCAAAAAAAATGTAAAAAAAAACTGAACTGTAACAGGCTGTCCTAATAATAATAATTCAAGTCACGTTTTGGGATCCTTAAATCATAATGGAATTATAAAATGGCTAAAGTTGCCTCTCTTAATAAAATAAAACGCAATTAAAGTTATGACAAAATTTATTGGCCATGTAAGATAAAGATGGAGTTATTTTAAGAGAATATTTAAAAATTCACTTTTAACTTTCCGCCATGTTTCTAACTAACTTAGAGTAATGTTTAAGACATTAAAAAACATCCAGTTAGAGTATTTCACGGCGTTAAGTTCCGCTACTCAGCCTGCAATGTTTACAAAATAGGCTTCCGCTTTTTTTCCTAATGACCAATGGAGATCATTACTGAATACTTCTAAGCTAGCTTTTACCTTTTAAACCAGTAGTTACTGAGTAATCTCAGGTTGAACCAAACAGACCTCAGCTTTATAATATTAGAAATGTAATAGATAATAATAATATACGCAAAATAAACATAACACCATATTTAAAATGGAAAACATACTCATTGACTAGCTACACAAACATTATAAATACCAAAGTGACAGTAATACAGATCACTTTCTAAGTAAGTATCTAGAAATTTATTTCTGAGACCTAATTTTCGAGACATCAATGGAAAATACTTATTTTATATAGGAATATTTTGGTTATTATTTATATATATTCAGTAGGTAATCGACTTTGAAATTATTATGATTTGTTTGTCCTGATTTATATTTGAAAATAAACAAATGTCTCTTAGTACGATGAGTTAATTACACGGGGACTTGATTAACAGAGGAATTTAATATAATTTTACACTGCTACTTCTGTATAGTGTTTGTGGGTGATGAATTAAAAAGAAAAATATAACATGTACTTATATAGTAATATTGTAGGGTTTTGTTTTGTTTGATTCAACAAGCTAATCTCAGGAACTCTTAGTCTGAAATAAATAAATCTTTTTGTGTCGGTTAGTCCATTATCGGAACGTCATATGCTGTATTAGATCACGTTAGTCGTTTCGATGTAACCCAGTGAATCTGGGGTCAAATTATCTCGGGAGCTGAAAGCATGTTATGTGTCATACATAACTCATACATTTCCATTTAACGACAAAGGCGTAAACGTGGATAAAATTATTATTATATTAGTTGTAACATTCTTCAAAGTTATTAGTGAAATTAAGTATTAAATAAATAATTAATAAAAAATTGTTAAATAAATAATATTTCGGAGGGGCGAAACTCATTCCCCCGACTGTTCCCTGGTTCACCCGGGAAAAGTAAAATCCCCGAATAGAGATCGAACCCACAACCTTCGCGTTTAGAGTCGGACCATATACTACCAACTAATTATTTGAAAAAAATCGTCAATAAAAATGTTTGTAAAATAAAATAAATCATTAATCATACGAATGTGTGGTGGTATTTAAAGATTGGCAACGGCCGATGACAGGATAAATAAACGAACGCTCACAAGCGACGGCTAATTATTACAAGTTACGGAGTAAAGACTGTATCGACGTACTCATACAAATGTTTTCACTGAATGAACTATAAATTTAGAAACTTTTGTTTTTGATGAAACCGTCTAGTATTTAAGTTTTTTCTATTATTTTACTATCATTTAGTATTTTTTAATAGTTTATTGAATGATAGCGCGGTAATAAATTTTACAATAAATTTACGGTACTGCAATCCGGAAATAACATTGCAAATTGACAATTAACTCAAAAACAGATATTAAGAACATAATTTTACTCTATTTGTTACGAGTATATATATCATGTACAGACAAATAAAGAATATTATGAGTGTGATCACCTCTAGAATTCAGCAGAAACATGTATATCTTAATGGGAACGAAGTATCTTAACACTATGTTTCCGGGTTCCCAAGAAGTTAAAAAACGATAAATTATCACAAAACCCTAAGTTGCTCTACAACTGATACTATAACATTCCAAAGATATTTCGCACGAAGGTTTTTTTAACAGTAGGTTGTTAATTTAATTACTATTGTCTTTGGTTCCACGTGTCCACGTGTCTACGTGAGGAGTAACCGATCTGTATTGATTCTATACAAACCTTGAAAGGTTATTTTGAGGAAAAATTATAGAGTTGTTAATTAACTTTTTATAGATCTAATTTTATTATAGAGTTAATAATTAAATGTTGTTTCGATATTTTAAGATTTAATATATTCATCAATAAATTATTTATTAAAATTTAAGCTCTTTTTCGTAAAATTTCTCCTGTTTCTGATCTTCTCTTTTCGTAATTCTTCGTTAATCTTTCGAATTTGGGCAATTGGCGAAGAATAGAATATCTTTACGCTAAATTTTCTCTGCCTCGCTATGCGGAATACAGCGTGAAGCTGAACTTAATTAAGACCAATTGATGAAAAATTAAGTAAAAAAATTCTCCATTTTGACTTTTTTATGTTACATATTTGTTTCTCTAAATACTTTAGTAAAATCACAGAAATCGGCTAAATAACAATTCTATAGGCCGCGAAGCTCCTTCTTGAGGCCGTCTTGGGGCAGCAATACAACGTTTGATTGCAAACGCTTCGTTTTTTTCCCATCCCATTGAAATTTTTTCATGATCTCCCTTTGGTAACAAGATAAAACGCGGCGTTGAATTTTGACACAACATCACTTTCACACATCAATTGGGGAACGAAGTTTTTAGCACTAGGTTCCCTTAGACCCTGGTAGATGCGAGGTATAGCGTTAAGCATCATTAAAAAATACCATCTTAACAATTTTTCCTCAGCGAAAGTACACAGCTAACCAAACTGCACAGGATCTACGGCGGATGCGTGCACAAAACAATTTGGGCTTAGCAAACCATAAAAGCCATCCTTGGATAAGCAATAAATATTTAATGCGATACTGTACGGTATGCATCAAAGTTAATAGCTCACCCATTAATATTTATTAGCAATTCTACAATAACTGTTTTGTGAGCGTACTACGAAACGTATCTCGATCTGTCGCATCGAAAATAATTTGAACTTTGACCATCATCGTGATTGAGGACTCGCGGGCGATATTGATGGACTGTCCCAATAATATGGACGTCTCTAAGGATTTATTTTGTAAATTTATTATAAAATAATGGATATATTGTAGCGCAGTTGATTAATACCTGATTGTAAACAGGAAAAGAAGAATTTTTTCCAAAAGAATGTCTATATATAAAATATTTTAGTTTCTTCAATATGCTCAATTCCAATTTCCAATAACCGCGTATTGTCTAAATACGCGGTGATTGGTTTATTTGTAGAACATATTCTCGTCACATGATGAAATATCTTTATATAGATAGAAAGTAGAGAAAGCTTAAGCTTAGAAAAATATATTATTATTATACTTAAGCTTAGAAAAAACTGCCTATTACTGTTCTCAAACCTGGATGGAAGGAATTTGTTTTCATCAAAGATTTGTCAGTTCCGGTCCAGTTAAGGCAAATTGCGGTATCGGATACTACTGATCAATCTTGACTACTGATCAATGTTGACTTGATCGCAAGAAGAATGAAGTTATGCATTTAATATGTCAGAAACCAATGTAAATTCATTATTTTGATGATTTTTACATTTCTTAAAAAATGCTTGTCGTTGTATCCGGCATACTACCGTATATATGGTAGGCAAAGGGAACTTAGGTAACCTAGGGAAGTATTAAGATATTGTTCCCCACGTACCGCCCAATTCTCATTACCATAGTAAGGAAAAAAAACTTTTTGAACCCCCAACCGTCAAGTTTACAATTAGATTTGAACTTTATTGTTGAGGAAAAGCTAACAAGATAGAGTGACTTATCTCACTAAACAAACAAAACTCATATAAAAAAGTTACTTTCACTAGTCCAAAGCCTTATACTTATTTTCACCAGAAATATATAAAAAACCAAATAACAGGAAGGAAAATTTGATAAGATTATTCTTTGAGGCATATAAAAATAGGATATAACGTTCATATTACGCAGCCGAGTCACGCTACCCCCGACCGGAAGAACACTTTGTTTTGAGGTATTCTAGCGAAGCCTTCTAAAGGGAATAAGAAAATAAACGGCAAAGCTTTTAGAGATGAGAATTCGTTTATTATTATCACGATCTCAGCCAGAATTTTAAATATTTGAAGTAGAATTTGATTTTAATTATGAATTCTTATTAGATATTAGAAATCTCTTGTAAATTAATGAAATGATTCATTAACGAGTGATCGTGGGTTTGATTCTCGCGGTGATTCATACAATATACTCTTTGTAATCCGGTTTTTATTACACTGAACGTTCTTGGAATCGAGTTGTTTGTCTCTGCATCGTCTCTACATACACTTTTAAGTTGAAATTTACACTAAATTGGAATATAACCCGCACTAAACGGCTTATACATATACATAATAAGTAATAAAGTGCAAAATGTGAAATCTCTTTTAACACAATTCATTAGGTTTAAAGCATTGGCCTTGATTATCGCTACTACGCTACAAACATTTTTAGAAAAACCCAGTAAAAAACATTAGCGGCCTCTTTAGGGCATACACTTGTACTGTCGCAGTTTCACTCATCTCTATGAAAAGCACGACTTTGACCGAAACATTGATTCACGTTATATCACGTATGTAACAGTGCAGGGAGAGTGAACCTAGTGTTAGGCCACTAGGTTTACCATCGCTGTAACTCAATGCTACGTTTTTTTTGTTGCTAAAATGAGTGGGACACGACACAGACGAAATTTTGAATTTTTGCATTAAGGTAAGGAAGTATAGGGAAGCACTAAGAGAGGATATATATTCATATATCGATGAGTATTCTCTCTCAGTTATATATTCCCTAATATTCCAATGGCAACGGATATTTACGGCATAAGCGTGAGACTGTAAACACAACAGGTTGTGGGTTCGATTCCTTCCACTGGAGAAACTTTAAATTTTATATTTTCGTTTCCTCGCTCTGATAATGACGTAAAGACCGGCGTTGAGTTCCGTTTCCGTTGAGTGAGTTCAAAACACAATACCTCTAGCCTTCCAAAGGAAGTGGCTCAATGGGAACGAAGTGTCTTATCGCTTAGCACTATCCCAGGTTTCTTCTATTTTGCTAAGTATATATTATAAAACTACCTCCGTAACTTCTAACAAACAAAAGCAACTCCATACGCATCCTTCCGCTCAAGGACTCGTGCAGGATACGGTTATGATTTACATTTTACGTACATATGCCACATTTCAATTATAACCCTCTCAATGAGCACACACTTGTCGTACCGGTAATGAGATAATACGCACTGGAAGGAGTTTGTTTTGTACGTTTTTGTATGTTTTCTTAATCATCCTAATTGATAGGGTGAAAGTGAAATATAGAATATTGTTACAAATCGGAAGCGGTTAACGTTTTTAAAAAAACACGATATAAACACATATCGTCTATAGGATTCTAAACTATTTGGAAAGGGGTACTGTGTATTTGCAATAAGTGATATGTATCACTTACTAACAATACTTCACTCTAGTTTCCTTCCAATAAGGGCTGTTGCCTGCTCCTGAACTTTTCAGCCAAATTTGAGACTCAATCGTTTCGAAGCAACCCACTGTACCTTTCGGACTTACATTGTTCCATATCTCACACACGATTTCATGTTACTTCCAATTAACCACAGAGACGAAACCACAATAGCTTATAACATATAAAACTAGATCAAAAGAACAACTTTATATACATAATATATATAGATCATATTATCACTGATTTATGGTTGATAGTGAAACTCTACAATTAATAACATGTTTCAGCTTCCTATGATGGATGTAACGATATATCTTATAGCCTCAGATTTTTCTCATTTGAATAAGTGGGCACACGGCCAATATACACTGTATTTAGGTAATATAAGCTATTGTGAATAGAATTGTATTCAAATAGAGACGATGACTTCGACTGAGTGACGGCTTGCCTTACAGACTGGCGTTTGCGTGACGCCGATTCTAATAAGCTGTTTAGGCTGAGTTATGGTTTATTTTTTTTAGTTTCATGTTGTATGCTGCACATAGCAGAGTAGGCAGCATAGCCCTTGGAAATCTAGTGTTAAGGCACTGCGTTTCTTTATAAATTCCTCTTTGCCCCTATTCTTACCCAATCCAGAAGGCATTGTGTTGAGTGCCAGAACTCAACGCCTCACTTTCTCTTCCTTACTTACTTCTTCAGAGCGAGAAAATAAAAATGAAAAATATTTCTTTTCCTCGAGTGAGAACCGAACTCACAACAGTCGCACACTTGTGCTTCTGCACCACAACTGACCTCTGGCACCTCAAATGAATATCTAGTTATGATAAATATTATAAAATGGAGCTACATTGAAATGTGTCATAGATGAAAGCTGATTATACTACTTTTTGCTGATTTAGTATATTGCTCAAATACGTGTGCCTGTGACATAGCGATATGCTTAAGGAGGTTGAATAAATATCTGTTTTACAAACATGTAAGGTACTCCGAGTGAAAATTGAACCCTCTAATGGTAGAGTCTAATTAGACACGCCCAAGATATGCTTAAATTGCGGTCAATAAAGTGTTATAGTAAAAATTATTACATATCGAAGCGAAAATGTAGAGAAAGTGTATGAGTGAGTTAGCAATTTTTAATGATAATATACAACTGATATCTTGAACTATAAGAGTTCAATTTAATTAACTCTGTCACCCTAATTTAGCATGTGGCGATAAAACATTCTTTCGAAGATAATCGAAAATATTTTTACTCATTATATGAAGAAACTTAAATAAATATATAATATGTAGTATTGATTTCTGCAAATATCTCAAATTATGACTCTATTACACATCTAAAGATGTTCTGTATAGTAAAATATAACCTTTATAACAATATCTAGGCCAAAACTCAATTTTTATAAAGACGCAAACTAAATAAATATTATTACTAGTACTTTAAAACTAATAACACAGAAAAAAAACATACAACGCAGAATTTACTACTACGCAGTTCACGAACTCTACAAAAACAGTTCCGAATACTATATAAAATAATATACTTTATGTATTATTAATAATATATAAGTGTATTTAATAATTAATATAATATAGTATAATGATTGCAAATCGAAAAGGGATAAAGACCTTTTCCCACTAGTAGAGCGAGTGGCGTGGCTAGAGGCGGGCGCGGGGCTCGGGGTGCGGGGGGCGCGCAAGGTCAGGGGCCCCACTCGTGCGCATTTTAGCGCAACCCGCCGCTCAGTGCCGTTTACTAGTTTGCTCAGTTATTTACCAAAATTGGATGAAATATGGCTTTAGAATGTTAATTGTTACTTATATTCGTGATGTCTACGGTGTTTGCCAAATAATATTGTATAATCTATGGTATTATGTACGGAGAAACGCCACTGATGTGGTAGTATGTCCACTATGTATAGATAAACGATGGATGTTTTGTTACGTATTGTAGTTTGACGGTCACATATTTTATTGCGAATGAATGATTGCTGGCGTCTCGATGAATTAATCGGTATTTTTAGTTTGCATGGGCCTTCATTACAAGATAAATTTAAAGTATTTATTTCTTGAAGTCTAAGGTGTTTATTGGTGAGGTATTGAGAGGAGATCGGACAGTTGAGCTGAACGTTTATGCGCATTTACCTACACTTGTGGGCCCCTTAAATCTACACTTGTGTCGCAAGTCATAGGCAGGGCTCTGAACTCCTCACCCTCCGGCGTCCGCACGATGAATCCATGGTATGCTGAGTAGTTTTTCTTCTTAGCCTAATAAGACGCAAAATAGTTTATCGCTACAGAAAATCATTATCAACAAACATTTTTCAATATTTTTTTTTAAATATAAAGCAAATTGTATTGTCATAAAACTGGCAATGTTGTTTATTATAAGAATAAATGTAAGATAAATTATAGATCATTGAACTTAAAATGTTTTTCATTCAAGCATTGTGTGTACTTAATGATGTCGTTACATTTAAAAGATTTTTTTACTAGTACAGAAAAGAGAGTAAGTTATCTCTATTCTATAGTAAAGTATATATACTATAAGTTCATTTCACACCTATCAACTTATCAATTGAGGAAACTGAAATTGTATATACAAAAAACGTTGCTGGTCCCAGCGAGTCTAGTTTGTGCGTTGAAAAAAATGGCATAAAAACAACGTTTGAATGATAGAGAAACGTGCGAGATGTCTATAGCGACGCTAAAGCTGTACACATATTAGATACATACTTGACATTTTTATAAATATTTTCGATAATATAATATATTTTCAATAATATACTTGTAAGAGTAAGAGAATACTAACTTAATAGTTGGATCCCTTTGTCTACTCTGCATATTAAAAATCTTGCTCTTATTGTTTCTTTTTAAGTTAAATATAATACTATACGAAAATTTAACTAATCACACCATAGATATACGTATTTCAAACATATAATATAATATTGCTTGATGATTTGTCTTTGGTTAAAAAAAATAATTGTGTCTTTCACTTCACTACTGAATATTTTTTATAATAATACTTTGTAAAATGCACAATCAAAATATACTGTAGGTAAAAAGGAGAAAAATAATACACCTTTTACTTTTTGATAGTGTGTAAAAAGCTTAACATCTCAATCGCTAGCGACGCTCCCACGATTTTGAATGTACAAACATTCCGTTATATGGATTTTCAGCAATTCATAGTTTAAACATGTTTAATTAATTCTCTTTCTAACAATTGACTCTACTTAATTATAAAAGAGAGATATATTGATCAAGACTTGACTTGAATTTAGAAGTTTCAGAATCTATAATTTACTATGGGAAGGTAAAGGAAATGCAAATAGCGGCGTTCATTTCCGGCACTCAACACGCAATGAATGCCTTCAGGATTCAGTGCAAAGTGGGAAGCGGAGGGTTTTAACTCAAGGCTCTGTCTACGCTGCTACATGTTTGAAACAGCATGAACCAGGAAGAAAAATAAAGAAAATGTAGAAATTTGTAGTATCGAATCTAGGACCTGGCGGCCATCAGAAATCGATTGATGGACAATATTAATTCGCACCGCTATCCAGCTGGAATGGTGCTAGTATTCTATGCCTGTCTTTTTTGAATTGAATAAGTAAAAATTTCGGTTACTTAACTTGGAAATCGTTATTATATGCTTTCTTTGTGTTGTTGATCAATGTCTGTTGATATCGTCTGTCTTTTATGGCAAAAGCAATTTAAAAATTAAACGAATTGTAAATACTTGTTGGAAATATCTCCTATGTTGATATACTTAACATTACTGTACACATTTCGATGCAACTTACAGTAGTTTAGAAGCTATCCTTTGGACTGATTTTTAAGTTATGCTATATTAAAAATAACATATTTAGGTATTTCATTCGATTACATCGATTAAATTATGATTAGTCTATATACTGTTACTTAATGAGTTAAGTTCGAAAACGAGTTACTTAAAAGCGAAACAATAGTAATTCACATTCACTTCACATAAATTGAGGCCTATGTCCTATTCTCATGTATAAGCTATATAATTGTCAAGTTTCATGTAAATCCGTTCCGTAGTTTTTCAGTGAAGGTAGAAAAAACATCGATCCTTATTTTCACATTTATAATATTAGTAGAATAGTAGGATAGGATGGAAAAGTAAATTATAAAAACAACCTATTCAACGTAAAATGATAATGCCATATAATTTTTTTATTACTCAAATTATAAAAATGTTGCTAGACAATATTGAATAAAACTCAAAAAATTAAGATAAATCTAATATATGATGATATATTTCATTCTATAATGAATCGTCCATATTTATACACGAAGAAAAATACATAAAAAATATAATAATACTTTAAAAAAAATCGTTTTATACGTTGCAATCGAAGTACTTAAATATATATTTTTAATAATAAGAAAAACAGTTTCCCTTTTTTTTTGCATAGCAGGGTAGATAGAGAGAACCTAGTGCTAAGACACTCTGTTTCCAAATTTCCGTCGAAATATTGCTTGTTGAGTGACAGAATTCAATGTCGCGTAATGTTAACAGAGTGCGGAAATGAAAATAATTGATTCCCCCGAGTGAGAATCGTACTCACAAACGTCGTGTTTACAGTCAAATGCTGCAGTCAAATGTCGCTGCACTACGACGGCCTCGTAATATTTTTTTCATTTCCATAAATTCAGAAAATTAAAATAATAAAAAAAAAATATTTTCGCGAACAATCAACCCACAGCAATGAGCTTTACAATCAGTATTGTTGGATTATTTAAATAATAACTTATTTTTAGCATTATAACAACGAAAAAAACACTATGTTTTTTTTTTATAAAAAACGGTCAAAGATATAATTTATTTGCATATTCGTGGTTCAGGGACGTCTATACGTATAAAAAATGTTATTTTTTCATTGTCTTTACTTCCCCCAAGCATGATGTGGCTTTACATCAACTATCTGGTGATATGACACTCTATTCTTTATCTTCCGGTTATTTCAATAATAAAGTATATAGTTTTAAAATATAACAAAAAAAATCCACCTACTATTATAAAATTTATAGAATGTGCTCACTGGTAACCTCCGAAGACTTACTATTGAGATTCTGCCTCCATCACCACACCCGCTCGATAATACTCTATGATGTTTTTCCTGATGATATATTTATCACTAGTGAGTCAAATTCAGATTCAGATTTCTTTACAAAGTTACATAGTTAAATCGATAGAGAAGCGAAATTTAAAGTGTGTCCAAAGGGTAAAAATGGAATTATGGTTTTTGCATCCTATGCAGTGTATTTTTGGCATCCATCGTATTATTATATTAAGCGATAAAATTGTAACATTTATATGGAAACGAGGAACTGTTAAGGTTCCCGCTCTTCTCGCAGGACTGTCTTTCGGGCTGGGAGGAGCAACATGTTCATTCGACGATTCAGTAGTGCTTGCAAAGAAAAAAAAACAAAGGGAATTCTATCGAGAATCTCTATAAGTATATTCAAATGAAAAACAAATGAAATTAAATCAACACCCACTACTACATAAATGAGTCAAGTCTTCAATTTTCGTGAAAATGAAAGTCAAAACACAATGGAATGAAGTCAAAGGTAGTTTAAGTAAAAAAGCCCGATGCTAATTACTTCATTTTGGAAATACGATTATAATATTAATATGCGTGGGGGGCTAAAAAAATGCTTTTGAAAATTATAAAGAGTGAGGCTAGAAAAATGCTTTTGAAAATTATAAAGAGTGAGGCTAGAAAAATGCTTTTGAAAATTATAAAGAGTGAAGCTAGAAAAATGCTTTTGAAAATCATAAAGAGTGAGGCTAGAAAAATGCTTTTGAAAATTGTAAAGAGTGAGGCTATAAAAATGCTTTTGAAAATCATAAAGAGTGAGGCTATAAAAATGCTTTTGAATATTATAAAGAGTGAGGCTAGAAAAATGCTTTTGAAAATTATAAAGAGTGAAGCTAGAAAAATGCTTTTGAAAATCATAAAGAGTGAGGCTAGAAAAATGCTTTTGAAAATTATAAAGAGTGAAGCTAGAAAAATGCTTTTGAAAATCATAAAGAGTGAGGCTAGAAAAATGCTTTTGAAAATTATAAAGAGTGAAGCTAGAAAAATGCTTTTGAAAATCATAAAGAGTGAGGCTAGAAAAATGCTTTTGAAAATTGTAAAGAGTGAGGCTATAAAAATGCTTTTGAAAATCATAAAGAGTGAGGCTATAAAAATGCTTTTGAAAATCATAAAGAGTGAGGCTATAAAAATGCTTTTGAATATTATAAAGAGTGAGGCTAGAAAAATGCTTTTGAAAATTATGGCTGTAAACAATTTACCTAGTGTATAAAAAACAAAAAAAAAATTATAAAATATGATACAAGTTCTTTTTTTATTATAGAAGTAATTTATACAAACTGAAGAGAAATACTATCCGACTACTAACTTATTATTTAAATATTTTGTAAAACTGTTGTTATCTTGTATTCAAGATTAGATGGATTTGCGAAGTTTCTTATTCAATCTAAGTAACACTTGTACCTACAAATGTACAATGTATATTCACATTTATAATAAAACATATTAGTTGTATAAATTAATTCTTTCATATATGTAATCCCCAATAAAAAAAAAAAAAATTAAATTATAATATGTAGTAATGGGTCAGGTGTCAAAAAAATAACATTAAAAAACAGCGCCAATAACAATTTTATGTTTTAAAAATCTAGGGACCGTCGGTGTGGCGCAGAGACACAGCTTCTGACTGTAAACGCGACGGGTTTGAATTCGATTCCCAATCGTAGATTATTCTTGTTTATTTGGTGTTAAAGCGCGCCGTTGAGTTCCGCCACCCAACACACATTGTTTAAAAAATGAGGGATTCGTGGGGTACAGAGTGTTTTAACACTAAGTTCACACTCGTGACTTGCCTACCTTGGTAGTTGTGGGACTAATAAGAAAATATTTTTTGTTTTGTATTTTTAGATTTATTTCTCACATAACATAAAAAAATTCCATAGCATGACGTAATCAAAGGGAACGGCGACATATTAACAAACTGATTTATTTTAACTGGTTATTAGCTCTAATCAAAGGCGCTACACTACGTTTCAGTGTTTCTCGGAACACCATGTATAACGACACGACTCGTTTGATGTCTCTGTTTACAATCAATAATGTCTCACGCCTATTTCGAAATGGTGGCTTCTTATACCTACTAGTTTGAGAGATGAAACTTCAAATACCTGTATTTGTGAAGTAAATCCCGCACACGGCAGGGTAGGCAGGGTGAACCTAGTGTTAAGACACTCCGTTCCCCACTTTCTGCCGAATTCTGGAGGCATTGCGTGTTGAGTGGCAGAACTCAACGCCGCGCTTAGCCATTTATCTTGTTTCTAAAACAAGGAGATAAAGAGAATTATAATTCCTCGTTTACTTCGCCACGTTAGCTAAATTTTGTGAAGTATAAGAAGAAGAAACAAAACGTAGTATTAAGACATAGTTACGAAGCTTAAATAATTTGATTTGATTGAAGTTCTTCATTCAATTCCATTCCTAGAATAAAAATATATGTACCCGATTTAATTATTTTTTATATTAAATCAATCTGGTTACATACACCTAGCTTAACGTATTGGATACAGCATTGAAAATTAAATAACAAAGAAAACACGTTGAGTTATCAACAGCATCAAATATAGAGATCTAAATGCGAATTCTCTTTCATCAAAACAACATTTTTTTCAACAGTTCAACCCTTAAGCTTTACTATATACATGTACAATACATACATACAAATATAAAGAACAAAATGAACAACGCCGGGTGTCTGTCTGTTCGAGACGAGTTTATATTAAAGTAATACGTAATATTGAAGTGCGTAATAAAATTTGTTTAGGGTAGGATTTCGGTGTCAGTGAACCATTCAGTATTGCAAAATCGTTTTCATTTCGGACCTTGGCAACGAGGAGTGGAACAGGCTCGGAGTCCCCTCCGATGGGGGATTATATGAAGGTACAGTCTGTCTGTGTGCAATTTAGACTAAAAATGTAAACACGGATTGCATTTTTATAACTTTTGATGGCGTAGAATTTACTATGATGTAGAGTCAAGTTAAAATTTATAAAAGGTTTAGTTTTTTGTTTTAGCTTCACGCTGTATCCTGCATATATCGGGGTAGGTAGTGGGAGCCTAGTGTTAAGACACTACGTTCTCCACACACAGCTGAATTTGTTGAGACATTTTGTCTTTCGTAGAGCTAAAATTTTAGCTCTACACTTTTCTAGTGTAGAGCTAGATCTAAAATATCATTTTGCCATTAATTATGCCACAAATTTAAAATATAAAACATACTTGACCTTAAAACGGAATTGAATCGACATACCTATATCAGACTCTCAGACACTCACATCAAGCTCTATCATGATGTAATTTATTCATATACTTGTTCCGCTATTGTAGCCGCTTGAACTGGGGCCACACAAAAAGAAGCCCGGCAAGCCAGCCATGACCTTCCACAAACCGTTCCACCCTAAGAAGTATTACATTGAGAGAGAGAGAGAGGGGCGGAAATAAAAAACTCGTTGTATACTCGTTGTTTACAAATTCTAAATCACATTTAGAGAACTTTCCATTACCCACGTTTTGAATGTCAAGGTTATTATTATTTTTATAGCTTTATTCGCTTAGATTTTAATAAAGGAAGTTTTGATAGCACTTTCTTTTAATTTAGTAATGGAGAATAAGTATAATATTATATTATATTTTCTGGGAAAATAAAAAGAGGTGTAAGCTTTTTTTGAGAGGTGTAAGCTTAGTGTTTCGAGGCCGTCGTGTCACAACGGCACAGAGCTTCACTGTAAACACGTAGTGCGTTCCATTTCCACTCGAGGGCATGCACTGTTTTCTCGCTCTGGTAACAAGACAAAGGCCGGTGTAGATGTCTGTGATTTACTAATATTATACATATATAATAAATCCGAAAAATCGCTTGTAGTCAAATAAATTATTAAAGAAGAACAAGATATTTACTTTTCACTTACCAAACTTAAATACATAAGTAAACTAAGTAATCTCGCTTGAGCTACTATAAGTTAGTTGTATATTAAAATATACATTTGATAAAAGATAAATATAAAAAATGTCAAAAGAAAAAGAAACCTTACATTATATAAAATTAATTTGTGAGAAGTGTGTACGGACTACCCGCATTACGACTAATCTTATTAGGTACCAAATACTGCGTTCGCAGAAAAATACTTGATTCAGTACGTTTTCAGGGAATCTTTTTCTTTTTTACTTAACTTTTTGTTATTTATTTAGATCTCATATAAAAAAGTGGGAGTGAGTTTGTTCCCCTAATTTGATGACATAAAATAAGCAAATATAATTATTTCTTTCATTTATGTTTTTTATTTGTTTACAAATTGTAGCCCATTAAGCGCTTTTTCCTCTTCACTTTCACTAGAAATGTTGTCTTGTTTTTTTTCTTTGTCCACCTATGCACTCTAAGGAATTTACATATCGTTTCAGCGGTCTACGCCGCGTAGTTTCAGCTAAGCGTTGTCTGTTAGTCATTCAATAACTCTAGAGCTTTATATGTAATAATATATATCTCAATGAGGCCGGTCGTGGCGCAGGGGCACAAAGTGTGACTGTAAAACCGACTGGTTGTGGATTCGATCCCCACTCGAGGAGATGAAATATTTATTTAAATTTATATTTCTATTTCTTCGCTCTGGTTTTAGGCAAAGCGCGGCGTTGAGTTCTGCCACTCAACACGCGATGCCTCCAAAATCGGGCAGAAAGTGGGGAACGGAGTGTCTTAATACTAGGTTCCCTCTGCTTACCCTGCTGTGTGCGGGATACAGCATGAAGCTGATTGATATATATATCTAAAATATAAAATATACACTTTATCCATTTTCAGTACCCGTTTATAACAAATTTTACATCTGATGAGACAAATATAATACAAATTTTAAACAGAATTCAACATAACATGACTAAATCTAAATAATAATATATAAAAGTGAATTGAACTCAACATCCTGAATTATTACTCGGGTCGGTGGAAACGTGTTTTTAATTATGGCCCTTGGAATCCATAAACGTCTTGTACGGAGCTTTTTATATGCATAGGGAATTGCTCAAGGTCGCCCTTTACGGCACATTTCAATTCAAATTCGGTTCTAACTCGCGATTTTACCTCTATATAGAGATGGGGCTTGCCAGAATTGTCGATGAAATTTATATTATTTGCGGTATTTATATTAATTTTGATAGCTCCACGTTATTATATCCTGCATATAATAGGGTTGGCAAAGGGAACATGATGTTAAGAGGTTCTTACTTTCCGCAGAATTTTTGAGATATTGCATGATGAGTGGCGGAACGACGTCGCACTTTGTATTGATACCAGAACGAGGAAATGATCATAAATTATGCCTCTAAGTGGAAATCGAACAAACACTGCGTTTGCAGTTAGACGATGTGTCGCTGTGTTACGACGGTCTGAAATGCTCGTAGTGATTTTGTTTTGTTTTATTCGTTTATTATAATCGATTCCCACTCGAAAAACTTAAATATTTATTATTTTCTACCAGAGAGAGGAAATGAAAATAATATAAGACTAAATAAATGAGGCAAAGCACAGCGTTAAGTTTCGTCACTTAACACACAATGCCTCCAGAACTCGGCAGAAGATGGGAATCGGAAATGCCCTAATAGGGAAGGAGTATCTTAATACTAAGTGTAGTATTAAGTCACTTCGTAGTGACTCTGCTGCAACCGTGTTACAGCGTGAGGCTACGGGGTATGTTACATTACGCTAACTGCTACGACGGCCATCTGCTCTTAGCAATTTCAGTTTGGCCAAACAGGCAAAGCCCCAAGTAAACGCTAGTTTACTATATTTTTTACTTTGGCTTCATTTTGCCGTATTTTTTACACAGTTTGGCGGTTTTCACGTGTGAAATTGTGGAATTTCAAATTACAGTTGGTATACCACAGTGAAGTTAATATTACTTTTTTTTAAATTACAACATGCGGTTTGGAGATACGGTTTCAATATAAAAATAATAAATAAATATTAGTTTTATAATATTAGAATTGTTTATTTAACGATGAACAGCTTCAATTATGTGGAGCAGATCGCTGAAATTTGGTATTTAGGTTCCTATTCTCTATCAGAGGATTTATTTATTAGATAACTTAACTTAACTTAGCTTCACGCTTTATTCCTAGCGGGTTAGTCAGAGAGAACGGAGCCTCGTCCACTGTCATCAACCTCTTCATACATGCCCTCCGGGGGATCGTCATGCTTTTTACGTGACCTACCTCCAGTATCTTTGATGCTGTGTTTTCGAAGGTCAACCGAGGTCTCCCCCTACCTCTCTTACCACTCGCTCTCTTTTTTGCCCTTTTTTCCTCGCTCATTCGTTCGACGTGCCCAAGCCGACGTATTTATTAGATGATTTTTCGAAATTCCTACGGTAACAGAAAAAATAGTTTGAGCTGAGTGTTTCACTTAGTGATCTCCTACTCTCCTTAACCTGCCTATACGCAAGATTTCAACAAGTTTCGTTAATAAGTCATCTATCAGTAATTCAGTAACAAGTTTGCAGACATATAGTAGATTTTATTACTATAAATAATAATCCGAAACACAACCTTGATCCAATCAGACGTAGCGCCATGAATATAATTTATTATATATAAAATCCATTTAAATTAGTCCTAGACTTACACTTAGACTAGATCTGACACGGTCTGGTGTAAACTGACACGCATAAAGGGATGTAGCGTGAAACAATTGCAATCAATACCAAATCGATGTTAACGTTTCAATTATCGAAATCGATATAATGCACGACAGGCGAAATAAAAATCATATAAAGTTATTATTTTAATAAAATTCATGCATTTCGAATTAATTGGTCATACTCGTTTGCTTTATACACCGTCGTAGTGCAGTGGGCACAGTGTCTGACTGTAAATGCGATGGTGGGTTCGATTTCCACTAGGTTGATTATATTTAATTTATTTTCATTTTCCGAAAAGTGTGACGTTGAGTTCCACAACTCAACATGCAATGTCTCAAAAAGTCGACTGAAAAAGAGGAACGGAATGTCTTAACACTAGGTTCTCTCTGCCTACCCTACTATGCGGGATAAAACGTGAACCTGCCTTTTTATATATCGATATTTCATTTTAATTTAATGTAAATCTCTACGCAGTCTCGCTATACATGTCTGGACGTCTTTATGACTTGATTATACAAGATTTGCGGCCGGATTTACTTGCACCTTTGTTAATCAACTTTTTTATATTTGCTAAAAAGGTTTTATCGTCATGTTAGTATATTTAGAAGGAATCTGTCCGTCAGTTTGTACGATTGTACCTTCCACAATATATTATAATGTATATACAATGTCGAAGCGGAATTGGAAAGCGTAGAACGAAAAAAATATATATTTTCTTTAGTGTGGAATAATAATATTATTTTCAAATTCTATCTTTAGGTAAACTGTTATAAATAAACTTAGTAAGAAGGACGTCGCTATGTGACTGTAAATGCAATGGTTGTTGGTTCGATTCCTAGGGGAATCAATTATTTAAAATTTAATTTCTTCGCTCGGTAATAAGAAAAATCGCATTATTGAATTACACAACACAACACGCAATATCTCGACAATTTGGCGGTTAGTATGGAACGGAGTGACTTAACACTAAGTCCTTTCTGCATACCCTGTTATTTAAAAGGAATACAGCGTGAAGCAAAGAAAAAACAAAAAGGGGTACACAACCTCCACTTTGTGAATCACTGGCTCGCGAAATCAGGTTTCATGGGAACAAACGTTATTAGCGGGGATTTAGATCTAGTTAGTGTGGGCGTCGGTGTATAAATAGGCAAATAATTGATTTTTATAGGTGAATAATATAATATTTTATTTGAGGCCATCTTGATTGGTTGTCTAATAGGTCAGATATTGTGCTTACTTACGTGTTATGGTAGGTATATGGCGCGGCGTTGAGTTACGTTAAAATTAAGTCTGTCAAATTTAAGGACGAAACTTCTTGAATTATTTAGATTTGCGAATAAAAAAAGCCTTTATTAGTTACTTAGTTGATACGTATATAATTTCTCTTATAAGAAATTTAAAGAAAGATTCGTCACTCATTTCTCTTATAAGAAAAAAAAACTGCTTTAATTGGTTTTCAAGCGGCCGTCTCTCGGTTCTTAACTAAGAAATATTTTGAGTTAGTAGTAGGATTTAATTCTAGTTAGCATATAATTGCGGTCTCTAAGTGTTATTTAAGTCTCCAAGAAGCCGTTACCTAAACTAATGCTAAAAAATGGCATCCTGCATACAAAATATTACGATACTAGACGTAAACAATATTCTCTATTCAGAATTTTCCAAGTAGTTCGGGTTTTTTTATAAAAAATTACAGAGGTCGACTACCTTTGTAATTTAAAATTGTAATTTGATCGCTTTATGGAAGCTTGATAAGACAATGAGCGGTGTTGTGTTCCGTCACTTAATATGCAATATACTTACTTTGGTCGGAAAGTGAAGATGATTGTTACCATTGTATTATGATTGTAGGCAGGAGTACCTGGAATTTTAAAGTAAAGATACTCGGTTCCTATTGAGAAACTTCCTCACTTTCCGTTTTTGAGATTTATCTCAAGATATTGGTTGAGTGGCGGAACACAACTCCACGCTTTGCCTCGAGGAAATGAAAACATTAAATATTTCAATCTCCCGAGTGAGAATCAAACCCAAAACTGTTGCATATACATTCGCATGCTGTGCCACGGCTTTGAACATTAAACTTGTTTAAATTCAAAGAAAATGCTTTGTAATTGTTACAAACAGTAAATACACTAGTACTTTTTACCTTATAATATTATGCTCTATTCATTATATTTTGTTATCTTATTTTGTCGTCTATTGGGCCATATCATTTTTGTTTTAGAAAGTTTCCTGTTATGTCTAATACAGTAAACTATTTTTTATAATACGTCGAGTTGTTAACGGAAAATTATTTGTAAAAAAACATTGTATGAAGGTAGTGCGGCGGTGAATTACGTAACGTAACACCAAATAAGTAGAAAGTGGAGAACGGCGTGTCCTAGCAATTATGCGGGATTAAGAGTGAAGCTGGAATATGACTTTGTTAGTTTATATGTATGAAAACCGTCGTAGTGCAGCGACTGACACTTTGACTGTAAATTCGACGATTATGAGTTCGTGACCACCGTAACCGTGACCTGGTTAATCAATCATTTTCATTTCCTCGCTATGTTTACAAGACCACGCGCGGCGTTGAGTTTCGCCACACAATACATAATATCTTGCAAATTGATGAACGGAGTGTCTTAACACCACGTTAATTTTGCTCTCTACCCAGCTAATGCCGTATACCGGGTGAAACTATTTTTTTTATACATATTGTACTGCAAAGTTGCCTAGTATCTAGTTCCATTAGAGAATTATTAATGTCACTGCTACTGACCTAGGCGAGCAAAGATTAATGATCTGCCGCAGATGTGCTTTATCATTACGTGTTTGAGTGTTTTTTTAAGTATTTTTGTTTGAGTGTTAGTTTATTTAAATATTGTTTTTACTGTTATTTTTAAAGGCCATCGTGGCGCTGTGACTGTAAACATAATGGTTGTAGATTCGATCTGTCGTTGTGGTTTGTTGTTTACTCGTTGGAAGGATTGTGTTTAAATTATTTTCTTTATATTACGTTGAGTTCCATCATTCAACATTTATCGTTCTGTTGCAATTATGGAAATCAACGCCATTCATTTTTTAATTCAGGAACCTATATTATGTATACAAATAAAAAAATAAATAAATATATGTAAAATATGATTCGGACCTAGAGCTGTTAAACCATCGTGGTAAATTCAGGCACTGACAAGGAAGAGCAGAAGTACTTTATGTTATATAATATAACTAGATTTTCAACTTTTTTTTTACACTCCGTTCTCTCTGCCTCTTTTCGAAATTGCCTATTACAGGTAAACAATGTATAAATAATAATTTATTTCAAAACACAAACTGAGGCACAGCTAGCGCTAGGCATAATAGATGACATCATACTCGCGCCAAAACGACTGTTGCTAAATAGCGCACGTGTTATCGTTTTATAATTGAAGTCGCTAATTCTTTATAATAGAAGTGCCATGTCATAAGTATTATATTATCTTTATGTTTGTAGAGAATAGTCTAGTTATAAGACACCATATTGTATTTTTAAATTAAATTCATGATGAAACACTTGAAAAAAAAATGTATAAAAAACACATCGTCTAACTAAACGCGACGGTTGTGGATTCCATTTCCCTTCATTGAAAATTCATTATTTTTATGACACACGACAAAACACGGCGTTAAGTTTCGCCCCTCGCCCCTCAACACATAACGATTTGAAAGTATGGCAGCTAAACGGAAATATAATCTTATTTAATTAATTTTGACTTTATAATTTTTTTTACGGTATTCATTCGGTAAGGTATTCAAATTCAATATATTAAGTTTCTCACTTTTCTAGGCCCAATTTTGCAATGTTACGTCCTAAATAGCAAACCTCAATACCACGTTTTGTCTTACCAAAATACAAAACAATATAATTTACATTGTTACAATTTACATTAATCGAATCCACGAACGCAGTCGGGCAGCCACTAAGCCGTGGCTTCTTCAAAACAGAGATAGATAGAAGTATATAGAAGATATTTATAAACAAACAGATTCGTGGCTCACAACAGTCAACAGTGACGTTGTAATAGTGGACGGTAATAGCTCGATGTAAAATGTAACATCGCACGAGGGCCCCGGCCAACGATCTTAACGCCATAAACTAAGTAACGCAGATGTGACACGTTAATAGAGTGATATGTGAATAAGTATCAAGTGGTTTTTTTTTGTTTAGTCGGATGTAGTTGGGTAGGCAGAGAATTAAGACACTGTTCTCAACTTCATGCCAAAATTGTATAATATGAAGTAGCACTGTGGTTTGACGTGAAAATAAAATTTAAAATGAAACTCAAAACGGTAATGTAATATTTAGAATTTACAATTATTCTATTAAAGACTGAAGAAGAGAAACGATATTATAAATAAGTAATGTAAATGAGAAGGGCTAGAAGAACTATGTTACTTTTTAGTGACCCTGTGAGATTGATTATTATACCGTTAATAGATAAGGCCAATTTATTATTGCATTAATTACATATATATTTCATTACAACAAACCAATAACTAACCAACAAACACAAGTGTCGCGAATCCCTAAACGACTAATAATTAAGATTTCCAACACGATCACAGAATGAATGGGGCAAGTAATAAACTGTTTACTTAAGTAGTATTAAATACACATAAACTAGCGTCAAATGATCACATCGTGTGTATTGTGTACACTTTGATGTATTGATACGATTACGCGGTATACATTTTTTTTAATTGGAGACGTTTTTTTACAATTAAAAAAAAATTAAAAAGGCTCGAGGAAATTAAATATATAATATTAACATTTCTTTGCTTTGATGTCGAGGCAAAGCGCGGCGATGAATTTCGCCACTTTACTCGCAATGCTTTGAGTTTTTGCCTAGGTTAACACTAAGTTCCCTATGCATATCCCTATGCACCTTGCTGAAAACAAAAATCGAGAGAACAAAATATTTTCTATGCTCAAAATAAACGAATACTGACAATATCTATTTACCCAAGCCTAAGCAAAAAAATCGTGCACACAGTGTCATATCTACATACATACATAAGCAATGACCCAACGAATACGTCACGACGACAGTTAATGAAGATTTTTTTCTACTACGCGTAGGATAGGCTCTGGCCTTCACTAGCAGACGAATTTAGACTGAACAAATAATTCAAATGTTCACTTGTAATGAGGCGCGCGAGGGGATACCTTTGGGTACACCAAAACCGCCTCCCCCTCCCCCTTATCGATACCTCTTATTGGAACAACGTGGAGGTAATCCGCGTGTTAGCGTAGCCATTACAGGGTGAATTAAATACGATATTATATAAATAAATACATAAAATACACAAAGAAGTGAACGACTAGTGTCCTAGCCATATAATGTTAACTAATGTTGTCCTTTAATTTATACAATCATATTAAATTTTTTTTGTAGCTAGAGGAAACCTGGGACCCTTTTCTCTATTTTCGTTTCCCACTTTTCACCGTATCTGCAGGCATCGCGTGGTGAGTGGCTGAACTGAACTCACTTTGCCTCGTTATCACGACGAAAAAATTAATATATTAAATAATTTCCACCGACTGGGAATCGAACTCTCAACTCTCGCGTTTACTCACGACGCCACGCCACGACAGCCTTAATTTTTTTCCTAATATAAATAAAAAATTAAAGAAAATAAAACAGATTAATTTGTAACCTAACTAACTTATTTAACTAACAAACGTCAAACAAAGCCTCATCTTTCACATAAAACAAAACAGACCATAAAATTTGAGCTTACAATGGATAGGTGTCAAAACTTAAAAGCCTGGCAAGTTTGAGACCGCAACCGAGCCGGGAGCCGGGAGCCAGGGGGAGCCGGGGGAGCCGAGGGGACCCGTGAACTACGAGAAACGAAAATTACAATCTACAACTGTCACAACATTTAATTAGATATGGATTAACAAGAATATTCTGTGTATCTGCACTAATATTATAAAGATGAAAACTTTGCTTGGTTGAACACGCTAATCTCAGGAACTACTGTTTCTAATTGAATAATGTTTTTGTATTTAATAGTCTACTTATCGAGGATGGCTTAATGGTGAATAATACTGTACCTGCGTTTAGTTAATTTGGCCACGCAAAAAAAAAAATTTTTCAATATCTCTGTCATATAAATATTTATTGTCCACAGCTTATATACGTTACTTTGAAATACCGTTGTAGAAATTATAATAATATATTTTCCATAAAGAAAATTCAAATTTACAATCAATTTAAGGTAAAAAAAATAATAGAAAAAAACATATATTTAAATTTGTTTATTTTTAGATAATAAAGTTCGTCGACCAGAATCAATTTAAATAGCCTTCAATCTGTTTTTGCGGGAGTCGTCATCGGTGACGGTCATCGTCTTCTACTGTTTTTCAAGGGGCACCATGTTAAGTGATTTGGTAGAATCTTCGAAGTAATTGGTCTTTTTGCTAATTTTGTACTGTAAATACGGGTATTAGTGTAAATTTGTCGGATAAAATTGAAAATAATATTGAAAATCTTTATAATTTGCTGTTATATAATTAAATATCATATTTTTAATTATACTTACTGTTAAGAGTGTAGTATATTGCAATGTAGCTTATTTGTATTTGATAAGAAAATTTCACGAAATCATTAATATTTTCGACAATCACAAATTAGAACTGTTTTTATAATTTCGGGCTGTATCTGATATAAATTCGAATCTAATCTAATCCAACAGGCTAGCCAGTGAAAACCGGGTGTTATGACATATCGATGCGCAATTTTTAAGACATTGCACGTTGAATGGCTTAAATAATTCAGTTATCAATTGGGAATCGAACCACAATTTGTCGCGTTTATACTATGAGGCTGACTATGTGTGCCACGATGACATGTAAGGTATAAATTTACGATAACGATATATGAAAATTAATACAGTGTTAATGGAAAGAATTTGTAAAAAAATTTTTAGGGCCCCATGACGCATGCGCTGTCGACCCGAGCTATATCTAATTACTATTTGGGAATATTTATGAGCATTTTAGCTGTTCTATTGATATCATCATTGATTTCGGTTGCTTAGGATATTAAATATATGCAGATTATATAAAGATCACATGTACCAGTAGACAAGTTCATAATTCGCCTTGGGTAAAAGTAAAAAATCAATCTATTTTTCTTCACGTTGTATTCCGCATATAACTGAGTAGGCAGGGGGAACCAACTGTTAGGACACTCCGTCCTACACGTACCGTCATGTTTTCGAGACATTGCTAGTTCAGAGGCGTAACTCAATTCCGAGCTTTTTTTAAGGGTTAAATCAACAATTATTGCTACACCACTTCGGCTCCATATAAAAATAGCAAATATTCGTCCTAATAAAATACATTTTTTGGATATTTGACCGATATGGAAATGAGAATCATTTCGTGGAAATATTGTGTTTATCAATTTTATGATACAAGGTCGGTGCTACAGTAGAAATTCCGCATTTACGTTTGATAAAGGGTTGATTCAAAAGCTATTAAGTTGTTATTCGAGTTTTAGATACTTTTATATAGTACGGTATTGGATGTGACATTTGGGATTTGTTGATGAATGTGGGTTCTGTTTCCGTCTAATGTAATATGGTGTATCCTACATATAGCAGGGTAGGCCTTCGTTTGAATTAAACATTGTTTTTAGTGTTGGATAATCCATTTATTGAAGAAGGTTAAAGGCTAACATCACGTAACTCGTTTTGACATAACCCTCTGTATATGTATCCAGGTTATATCTGCCACTTAGATTGTGACATGGGTCATACAATTCTCTGAGTAATTTCTATTTAAGCACGGGGGAGAAACTGTGGGTAAAAACTATTATATGTTTATAGCTTATATCAAGTGACCACGGATGACCTTCGAAAACACAGTATCGGTGATACTAGAGGAAAGTTGAGAAAAGCAGGAGGACCCCCCCGGGGGACAGGCAAAAAAGGTATGCAGAGACCGTAGCGCTACGTTCTCTCTGGCTACCCCGCTAGAGCGTAAGCTAAAAAACTTTTGCAGTAATTATATTATACATCCGTATTCTAATATCAAAATAATATATTAAGTATACAATATAGAATTTACTAGCTGATTAGCCAGAACAGAGCTCTCATTTACGCTCAGCTAAGCTTCCCCGTACGTGCACCGTTACGCGTGACGCGAGTGACGAGGTGGAGGTCCACAATAAACGAGTGCTCGTTCTGATTTAACAAGCCAATGGTTACTTTGAATCGAGCTGGTCATATTGTCGGGGTGAATGATATAATGTAGGACTACGAGTATGTAGTATTTATGTACGTTTTACCCTGCAGTATGCGGGATACCGCAATGTTTTTTTTAGTTTCACGCTGTATCCCTAATGTGATCATTGATCAGACGACCCGTTTACGTTAACGGGGCCGCCCTGTATTTCGCTTGTGAGTCCCAATGTCGGGGACAAGACGGTACCGGAACGTAAAAATGTCCTGTTTTTTCTAAATGACAAGAAAATCCGGTCTCATTACATTTTTCCAATGCGTATCGTCAATAAAATAACGGAATTAAATAATAATAAAAAATGCTAATTAACGAAAGAAACGATGTCCTACTTTGAGTCGAAAATGAATTTCATTTGAAGGTTATATTATGTATACATGTCGCACTCTTGAGCCCCTGCGCCCCGACTAGCTTAAAAATATAAAGTATATACAAAATATTAATATAAAAGATACCATTATGAAAATACTCGGATCGCATAAAAGATGATTATAAGAAAACTTTCTAATATTCACTGAGCGGAGTCGCTTAAATCTCACTTAAATTTATCCAATATATTGGCAACATAAATCATTTTTCGGGAGGGTCCCTAAAAGTTTATACGTTATGAAAAGCACTGTGTCCCCTTAACTTGCTGGCCATTAGGGCCAATTGTGTAACGTATAACGATATATAAATACGTGACTTGTATTAATAGGTGGAAACTTTTTAGATTTATTTCTTGGGTGTAGATTCGTTTTTTTTTTCAATTCTTACATTTGAAATGGTAATGTAAGCGTAGTCATTGATTACTTCGTAAATAAATTATAATATTCACTTGTTTACTTGATACCATGCAAAGAAAACAACTCGATCTTTCAATGACTTGCGTCCATTTTTATACCAAAATCTCGGTGTTCCTCCCTTCACATCGTTTACTAATGTTATTAAACTTTAAGTTAAATAACCATACTTAATACTAAAAATTACCAATGCAACAGCAGGGTATTTTTCCTTACACAAATTTTATCCTATTCTGATTCTCTTATTCTAATATATGTCTCAGCTGTATTACTGGTTTTAGTTTCATATAAACTGTTTAGTAGTTTTGGTGTGAAAGTGGAACCAACATTCATTCTCACAAACTCTCTTTATTAAAAACATTTATTTATAATATTAGTAACATAGGATTTTCCTAAAACAATTTATTACATAATTTTGTTGGTTAACAACATAAATAAGATGTAACAAGCGTATAAAAATTTCCGAGCGGTCAGAGCGCTGGACAGTTTCAAGGAAGAGCGGGTTCGAGTCTCGCTACGTTTAAATTTTTATACGTTTTCTAAATAAGTATTTTTCTTTCCTACGTGTGGAATAACACTTTAAAATATAAACAATAGTAATACTCCAGTTTTATAAGATTTCCTTGAAACGTGATAAAGTCGAAATGGTGTTTTCATATTTTGTATAAAATATTTAAGTGACTGGTGTAAATAGGAGTTTCTGTTATATTAACGTTATATCGGTTCACGCCGTCTTTAACTAATTTCCTTAGTATTTATAAAACAGAACTCGTAATGGACGGACCAAATATAGACGCAGCTGTCGGAGACAATTTACCGGCGAACGACCAAAATACTGTAAAAGTTAAGTAATAGAATAGGAAGTGAATTCTTTTTACTTTAAGCTTTATCCCGCATAAAGCAGGATATTAAGGCATTCAGTGGCGAAACTCAACGCCACATTTTGTCTCGATACAAGAGACATGACGATAGCAAATATTTCATTTCCTGGGGTGGAATTCGTTCAGTTATAATGAGTAACTGAAAATACGTAGATTTGAAATAAAGAATCTTGCATATCCTGCTAATATGCAAGACGGCCAAGGTTCCTTGGAACCTGGCGGAACCAGATGAAATTGATTATATCACATCAATCATTTATATGGAAACTACTGTACTTGTAGTAAGAGTTACTGTAAGAGGTACTTAGAATGTTTCTTATCTAATCACTTTAGACCACACGGTCGAAGCCGTAGTATAAAACAAGTAGGAAATAAAAAAAATATGCATGGTTTATTCTCTATTCATTTGTATATCACGTAATACCAATACCGTCGTGTGTACGTCTATTTATACTTACCTACAAAACTGTGACGTTAGATGTTTAGCAATAAACTCTAGCCCTAGACGTGTCAAGCAAAGAAAAATATGTTTATGAATTACGCCACCATCGGATATTTAGGTAAGTTTTAAATAGCGAGACGTTAGAAGAGCGTTTGATATTATTTCTTTCTTGTTTTCCTATGTTTCACGTCTCATTATAAAAAATAATGTTTTCATTATTATATATAATATATAAAATAAAATAAATAGATCAGCTTCACGAATTATCTCGCACACAACAGGATAGGCGGGAACATAGTGTTAAGAAATTTTGTTTCGGACTTTCCGACAAATTCTGGAGGAATTGCGTGTTAAGTGGCGGGACTCAATGCCGCGCTTTGCCTCGACACCTGAACACTCGATAAATATTTAACTTCCTTGAGTGGGGACCGAATCCACAACCAGTTACGGCCTCTATATATAAAAATTAAAACATATATTATGAAAGCGCGGTATAAAGTTCTGCCACTCAACCCGCAATGCCTCTAGAATTAGGTGTAAAATGGGAAACTGAAGTTTCCTAATGTAAACGAGGTGTTTTAATGGTAGGTTCCTAATGGTTACGCTTTTGTTAACGCTTTGTTATCCTGCTAGGTGCGGGATACAACGCGAAGTTAAAAAAATATACAAAATATAAATAAAAAATACGCGTGCGCATAACATATAAATAAAAAATACGTGTGTGCATAACACGGTGATTTCAAAGACATTACAAGAACTTTAAAAAAAACCTACTACACTGAAACTCTTCAAGAACTTCTAAGAAAAATCGTAATCAAATTTGTGGTACGCAACGTAAATTGATGGCGGATGCGTTTGAAATTGTCACAAATGGGTGTAATAAAATGGTAATGATATTAGCATTTTATTGAGACATCGTATAATAAAGTGATATAAAGTTTAAAATATAAGCTTACTTGTGTTTTCGGTAACTTTGACATGAGCTTCCAAAGCTCGTGTTTCACTAAAACAGACGTTTTACGTTTGTATACAGCCAAAACCTTCAGTATGCGCGCAGAATCTTTAATAAGCAACAAAATTTACTAAAACCACGGTTCTCTATGAAAAAAATAGCGTGGAAGCAATCGTTCTAAGTGCACTTGGTTTTCCCGCGCGCCGCCATATTCCAATATGGCGTCACGTCAAAAGTTCATCGACCTACGCTAACGAAGTTTTCATTCATGAAATCCTTTTTTTAATTATTGTTTTTTTGTAATGACATTCTACGTTTGGATATTAAAATTATACTAATTGTAGAGCTAAGTATGTATAAATCATTTTTGATTTAATTACTTTATAGTTCTTTTATTTACGATTTAATTTTTCTCGTCTGGTTAAATAAAATGCTGCGTTCCTGATTTTACTACCTCTTACAACTTACAACTCTGTCAATGGAATGAAAGTGTAATAGTCATATGAAGGCTAAATGTGGCAGATGTAAAATATTTAAAACGGAAAAACTACAATAACACATGAATATAGTAAATCGTTTTGATAACGAGGCAAATGCGCGATTTAGCTTCACCATTCAACACAAAATGCATCGAGAATTCGGTAGAAAGTGGGGAAAGAAAATGTCTTAGTGAGCACAGAGTGTCAACACTAGATTCCTAGGTTCCCTATGTCTAAGCTGTTATAGGCTGTATCCCGTATAAAACTATTTTTTTAACGTAAAGCAAAAAAATGCTTTTTAATATCTTTATATAATCATTCATTAGATAGTTAATATCACTAACAACATAGCAAAGTTATTAAGGTAATTCCTAACTTTATCTAACTGTATACAGGTAGTAACCAAATTGTAGACTTTCTACTTAGTTTTAGGTCAGCCCGAGCTTAGCGTCAATTAGAATCATTTCCTTCTACAAACTACAGGAAAATTGAATATTTAAATTCAATTTTATATAAATGGTCTCGAGCTTTGTAAATTTTCAAATTAAGTCAACGACATTGAGTTTAAATGGATTTTACACGTGGAGTTTCTACTCCACGTTTTTTTTACTATTTTGTAGTATATTTTTTTTGTTTTAAGCAAATGGGTTATATAGTAGATTTATCTGTTCAAAAATGTCATATATTTTAATGTAGTGGATGACATTTACTTCACGCTGTATCCCGCGTATAGCAGGAGAACTTCTAATTTTAAAGTCTTCTTTCCTCTCGTCGTCTAATTTTCGAGACGAGTGTCGAGTGGCGGAACTTAAAGCCGCGCGCTTATTTTCTTACCAGAGCAAGGAAATGAAAATAATTCATTCCTCGAGTAAAAAACGAACGCAAAATGGTCGTGTTTACAGTCAATGTAGTCAAAAGTGAAAAAGAAACATAGATAAATAATAATAAAGTAGTATTATACTACTTTATATTTGTAGAATATTACTTGTATACTTGAATATAATAAAATAAAACTCAAAACACCTTGCAAAACAAGATACAATAATGGAATAGGCGAAAGCACCTGTAGGTATGTCTGTTATTTCCGACCCCTAATCGCGATCGTTCACCCTGGCTTGCGCTTGCGCAGGTAGCGAGTTCGGGGCCGGGGCGGGGGGAGGAGTAAGCAATGGAATGCCGATCAGTACACGCTGGAATGCAACTAACGGCTTACCTAACTTGGAATTTTAGTTTGCAGTTCACTTGTTTGTTGTATTTTATGTATTGTTATTTTGAATAGCTTTATGATAGTATATTGTTAACGATTTGGTAGAAAATGGATTATATTTTAAAAATTGAAGATAAATTTGTTTTTGAGTATATTTATGTATTTAAATAAAAAGTGAACTTCACATAAATTTTAGGATTTTAGATTAATGGAAAGTACAACTTATTAAAAATGGCAGTTTGCAGGCGTTTGCGTTCATTTTATAAAAAAATAATTACAAATAATATGAGTTTGTAAAGTAATACTACCCTAAACATATGTTTTTTTTAACTCCACACTCTATTCCGCACATAGAAGTGAAGGCAAAGTAAATCTGAGAACCTAGTGTTCAGACACTCCTTTCCCATTCCCACTGCCGTTCTCCACTTTCCGCCAAATTCATAAGAAAAAAAGAACAGTAATATTTTAATTAAAATACAAAACATAAACTCAAAAAATATTTTTAATTAACATATAAAAATAATTAAATTACTATTTTAATTCCAGAGCATTGTAATTGATCCTATTAGCATTATACTATAATAATTATATACATACATATATACTATAGCGTGTCAGAAATCCAACACTAGATTGCGTCAGGCGGTGTGTTTGAACCTAATGGCGACATACGACACCGTTTCCTCTCAAGCCTTGCCTATTGAGTGGCTTAAATATTTAATATTTATAAATATATTATGTTATACTTATGTTTTGTTAATATTATGAATTCGAAAATATTCTGAAACTATCGTGGCCGTGGTCGTGGGACAACCATTGTAAGCGGTTGATGGTTCAATTCTCATATTGGGAATAATTATAATGATAAATTTTATAGCAATCTTTTAACTATGACGTCTATTAATATTATAATTATGACGTCATGGTCGTCACGTTCAGCTTAAACTTTAAACTCCATAAAAAATTATTCAATACATATCGAGAAAAGAAACTTCATTTAACGGTTGTAATTCCTATAACTTGTTTACTAAAAAGATTTTTGGAAAAAAAAAATGTATCACCAAAGAAAGACAAAGTCAAGAAGTGTGAAGTAACTTGAGAGGTCAGTCGTGGCGTAGAGGGCATGTGACTGTAAAGGTGACAGGTTGTGGATTCGATTCCCACTTAAGGAAATGAAACATTTAATAAATTCATTTGCTCTGGTTTTGAGGCAAAGCGCCGTGTTGATACCACTGCGCTTAACACGCGTTTCTTCCAGAATTTACTTGAAAGTGAGAAGCGGAAGCTCTGAAAAAGCTGAGAAGAAGCTAAAAAAAATGGTACTTTTTACCATTTTTTTGCAGTATTATTGAGATGTGATATACATATATAATTCTTTTGTATTTAATTTTGAGACGATGCTCCACAATACTTGGAACCTACAGGTCATAGTCCGACTAATACGACTAAACGTCGAACAGGTGTTTAACCATCTGCCTCTACAGTAATTATTTATTGATTATTCATTAGATTTCAGTCGAGGCCGTCGTGGCGCAGCGGCATAGATTTTGATTTTAAACTTGATAGTTGTGAGTTCGATACCCACTCGGAGAAATAATTTAATTTTCTCGCTATGATAAAAAGCGTCTCGGTGAGTTCTATCACTCAACACCCTCTCTCGTCTTACAGGGATATGGGATACAGCGAGAAGTTTAAAAAAAATATTTTTCCAAATATTTCAATATTATTTCACGCTATTCCAAGCCTAACGTCAGTGGTGGCCGTGGGAACATTGAGAAAGTACCGAAATGTTCCATGTAAAAATGCCTTTCTAACGGTTACATTTCAGTTTTTTGTGTAAATCGTTTAATTTTGACACTCTTTGTTGAGCTCGTGGACATCTATTTACTTTAATGGTATGGTGATTGCTTTTAAATGTACCTATTTTGTAACTATAGATTTTTTTTTCGTTTAATTTTTTTTTGTAACAGAAAATATTATATGTGTTGAGAGTAGTTAAATAAACCAAGTGGATTTAATTATATATTGTTTTTTAAATAAATAAATAGAAAACAACGTAAAAAATTCTGCCTAGTAATAACTTTTTAACATTTTTAAAGTATTATTCCACACTTAGGGAAGAAAAATACTTATTTAGAAAAAGTATAAAAAATTGAACTTAGCGAGATACATTTTTGTAAAATTCTTTTTGCGCCTGGTCGGTTTCCAGGAGGCGCGGGTGCTAGTCCCGCTACGTTCAAATTTTTTATACGTTTTCTAAATAAGTTTTAGTAATAACTTACCTCGTTCTATATCCATTTTGTCGATTTAGAGACTAAATTTCTTCTGTCTAACAGCAAGAAATCTATTATAAAACTAGTGAGTAAAATTATAATATGTTTTAATGAATAGAGAGAGAAAATTTAATTAGTGGAGAATGGAGTATCCAAACATTAGGTTCCCAGGTTAACTCCGACCCCACCCTGTTCTCTGTTCTCCCTGTTATGTGCGGGATAAAGAGTGAAGCTAAAAAAATATTTTTTAACTGACCAAATACACATTATTCATTCCATTGTGTAAGGATAGCCTCACCTAACCTAATAAATTATCTTACTACTATTTAACCCTTAACTTACGCTGTACTTCCATCAAACGATCTACTACCCCACAAACAGAGAATCCCATAATACTAATAAATTACATAAAAAAGTACCAAGCGTTTTCCTCCCTTATAGTTTTAATTCCTGTTTCCCTTCATCCCTGCAAGCTTTGTCGAGGGTTGTACTTGTAGTGTGAAAAGTTGATTCGATTTGTAAACTATTGGAGATATGAATCGAGTGTAGATATGCAATTGCGAATAGACTCAATAAGTGATATGTTTTTTAACTTCACGCTGTATCCCGCACATAGCAGAGCAGAGTAGGCAATAACCTTGCAACCGAGTGTTAAAACACTCCGTTCCCTACTCTCCATTTACTTAGTTTTCGGTTAGTTCGGTTATTTATAAATTGTATTGTGTTTTGTGTATATTTCTGTGTTTAAACTGTGGTTTTGTGTTTAAATTTAATGTATTTGATTGAACTCGTTGGTTGTGGGTTCTAATAAAAGTTTATAATTATTTTATGGTAATTCTAATATGTTTATAAAAAAAACTTATTTATTATTTAAGAAAGAAGATACAGCGTGAAACTAAAAAACTTCAATTATATCTAAACAACAATTAAAGAACTATAACACGAATAGATTCTGTAATACAGTACACCCTCGATTATTATAATAGGGGAGGCGGTAAATAGTTTGACGGAACCACAAGGTAACGTGAGGGTTAAATGGCGTTAAAGAACGCAATATAATAATATACACTTATGTTTTATCCTTTGCACATTGTTGTGAGTGAGTTTTGAGTTGTTAGTTCGCAGTCGCTGAGGGGTAAATGGATATTTTAGAATTTTATTTTTTAACCGACTTCTCTGAAAGAGGACGTTTTGTGTATGAAGTGGCGTACGGTATGTTGGTGTTAGGCAAAAATAACATTAAATACAGGACTACTAAATACGTCGAACAAAAGTTAATTAAATTGACACAGTAGTCCATCCTAAAAAAAAAAATTCAAATAGTAACGTATCATTAATTTAATTTTTTCTTTTTTGATTTTTTAAACAATTTAATATTTTTACGATCTGGCTCAAAAAAGTGGACAGCTAGCTTTTTACTAAGTTTTTTATAGGTTGGCACTGTTTATTACTATCTACATCAATACAAAATGAACACATCAATATCTGCAATCTGCATAATCTGTATATTTACGTAAAAATATTGTTTGTTGAATTGATAAATATTCCCTTATATAGATTTGAACCCAAAACCATTACGCTTTATCGAAATCGCGTACAAATAATAATAATAAGATAGTAGGAATCTAATTAAGCCGCTATCTCTCGGCCACTTATCGAAACCATCGAAGTTAATAGATGGTTAGATAAACGCTCGTATATACTTGTAGGTTATTAATCTGTTCTCACGATACGATTAATTTAGAAACCGGCTAAGAGCGAGTCGAACTTGCACTTTCTAATAAAATGGCAAAAATTATGTCTGTTGCATGAGAGCCATTTAACACTCAATGGCTCTAAAATTTTAACGGAAAATAGAGTTTGGAGTGTCTTAATACTAGGTTTACTCTACCTATCTTGTTATATGCGGAAAAAGAGTAAAGCAAGATAAAACAAACGAAAAGTCAAAGTTGTCATGGCACGGGGGCACAAGTGACCGTTAATGTGAGGGTTGCTGGTTCGATTCATATTCGGCGAATGAAACATTTAATTGAAGAACCGAAATATCTTAATAGGTAACAAAATGTCTTAACGCTAGGTTCCCAAATTTTCTACCTACCTACCAATCGAATACAAAATCATCGTATGCTGAGTATTACCACAATTCCCAAAATGTTTCACAAAGGCGTCACGGTGATGGAGTTCAGAATTTAGCTAACAACAAAGTAAATACTAAATAATTGTCTATTATAATTTAAAATAAATATTATTTAACACTTTTGTTGTCGTCACGCATCTAGGCAAGAACTATTGAAAAATATTTCTAATTTATAACGTAAAAAAAAATTAAAAAAAATTGTGTCGATCTGCTTCAATGGAGGCGTGACCTTATCGTGTATATAGGTTTTTGTCTTTTATGTAAATAACTTATGGGTATAGGAGCGTAAAGTCGGGTAAAAAGTTTGTAGTGGCCAATAAAAGCTATGATTAAAATATTTTTGAGATGTATACTTAAATTTATTTTCTTATGCTAATTGAGAAGTTTTTACAATGATGTATAACATAATTTGCATAATATTTTTCTTTATTTTTGTAGTTTCATGCTTTATCACGCATTTAACATGGGAACCTTGGCGTGCTCCTTCTACTTCGAGTATTTCTTTCCTCACGCACCTTCAATTTTCAATATATTGCATATTGTTCGGCAAAAATATGATGTATTCTATTCCACCGAGTGGAAATCGAATCCACATCGATAGCATTTTTACAGTCACATGTTTTCACATCTGTACCAAGACGACCTTTACACTATTTAAAAGTAAAAATTATCGATATTTACATCAATTCTAAATATCACCCAAAACTATTGTATTCCATAATTCCCAATACCCGTAATAGCGCAAAAAGTGAAACAGAAAAATTAAGTTCGTTACGGAGAAGCCTTACAACGCATTGACCTTCTAAGGGTTGAAGTTCATTGTTAGGAACAATAACCTCGTGTGTCATCTATAGTACGCGCTATAGGATTATAGCGGCCAATCAATACGTCACGTTTTTTATACGTTTATGAATATTTATATGTGTTGAAAATTTATGGGTGGGACCGTAATACGCGAGCGTTGTGGGTTCGATTCTCGTCTGTGGGAAGCTAAGAGTTATACATAGAGTATATGTATAGAGTCGCAAAAAATAGCCCGAGAGCGAGGAGTGTTTTAACACTACATTGCCTTTGAATATTTTATTGGGACAGGAGTTGTATCTTCTCATTTCCACCCTCTTGCAGATAAAGCGCGGCGTTAAAAAAAAAGGAGTTAAGTCCTGTCACTGAGCAAGAAATGATTCCAAAATAGAGAATAGAGTGTCTTAATTGTAAGTTGTCTCTGCCTGTCCTGCTCCGTTCAAAAAAAGAATTGTGAATTTTTTTTGGAACTGTTAACTTTTTACTTACTACATAAAGACTTTCCATTTACTGTTACCAAATATTATATATTTTTTTGCTGCCAATGTTTTTGCTTCGCGATAATAGAAACTATCTATTCTCGTATCATTTTCTTTTTTCTTATTTATCTAAAGTAACATAGCTTAAAGATTCAATAACGATCCTACGTTCAAATACATTATCTCAATTTATATATATAAAAATTCTGTAACAAAATGTCACAGTTTTATCCAAAATATTTTTCTTATAAACTGTTTTTCCTCATAAGGTTCCCCATCCCCTTAATGTTCAGTGTTCGTTAATGTTTGTGTTTAGTCCTCTTAGCAAATTTCTATGTAAATATATTAGACATAACAATATTAAATTGTTAGCAATTTATAATTGTGTTATGTATATAATGTATATATATTGATTTTTTTTCATAGGTGAAGACAATTTTTAACAGAATATTTTTTTTACATGCATTCTCCTACTGTGTAATATTATCTCTTTCTTTACCATACAACCTCTTTCGTGTCTTCTCCACACAACGTAACATTGGCAAGGTGATATGTGCTTAACTGGCACGTTCGGAACGCCATAATATATTTTTTTCAATTTATATAAAGAGCCACACCATAAAATATATTTTTTTCAATTAATATAAATTATAAAAATATTTTATTTTGTAAATTTTTTATTTATTCTCTTTTTTTCCCTCTGTCCCACCACTTACACCCTAAAAGTCTTGAAAATTGAGGCGGCGAGTTGAGGTGAAAAATAAATAAATCGTAAAACAAAAAAAAAACGATTTCCTATCTCATACGTACCTACAACGTTAGTAACCAAAAACTTCCACTGAACCACAACGGCTCTATTTACCTAATTGTATCTTCTGAGTGTGGGAAAGTAATTAGTGAGATCAATAAGCTTAGGTCTGTCTAAAGCCTGGATTCGGTCTACATTTGTTTCGAGCCTCCAAATAAATCTAGATAAGTTACTAATTACAGATATACATTGTATCGTGTGAATAGAATTGTATTTGTACTTCCAAGTAATAGTTAAGTATAGCTCAGAAATTAATACATAATTAATTTCTGAGACCGTCGTGGCACAGCGTGTGACTATGAACGCGAAGATTGTTGATATGTTCGAGTCTTTCTGGAGGATTAAATTATTTGCATTTCCCCAATGGACCAGTGGTGGTAATAAGAAGAAGTCAAGTAGGTTGCAATTTTCCCTACTCAGCGTGTAATTTTTCGAAAATTGGACGGACAGTAGGCAACTGAGCGTCTTAACACTAGGTCCTCTCGGCGCTGCTTGAAAATCATCTCTCAGGTAATTTCCAACATTAATATACCAGTAGCAACGGCAATTTCTCGTTCTTTTTTCCGCATAACAGGTCATCCAGAAAAAAACTAGTGTTGAGACACTCCGTTACCTACTTTCCGTCCAATTCACGAGACACGCGTGTTGAGACGGAACTCAATGTTGCAATTTGTTCTGAGCGGAGAAATTAAGATAATTTAACTATAATCATTCCTCCTTGAGGGGATTAAACCCACTATCATAGCTATTTCACACCGACTATGTACCATCGCACTACGGGGACCTTATATATCATGATATTTTCAAAAAAATTTGGCACTTACCATTCCATTCCATTCCATGGTTTTCTCTACTATATTATTATTCAATCCCTTCCACTCGAAATCAGAATAAAGCCCGGTAGATAAGAGGAGCTTCGATATTATAGCGGCATTGGTAATTTTCTATTAATAATGAAGTTTTACTTCAGGCATAATTTTTTTTTTTTATTATAAATATAAAAAATTAAAATTTTAAAAAGCTGCGTCGCTCAATTTTTTAAATATCACACGTTTAGTGGGATATTAACGCCGCGGTTTGTCTTTTTACCTAACTGTCAAATAGAAATTAATTCATTCCAAAGCTACGATATAATATAAGAAAGATATCGTTGTCATTTTTACCATTATAATGAGCGAAGCGAACATGAGTCAACGAGCGAAGCTAGAACCGTTAAATACGTAAAAGATATTACGTAAAAGATTAGATAAGTAAAGAAAGGAGTGATGCAGCTCATTTTAAATTATAATAGTTAATTGCGGCGCGGCGCGTGTCGACCATGTGAACAAATATTTATATTTTGTTATATTTACTTTATAGTATTGTATTGGAGACAAAAATATTGCTATATTTCTTTACGTCAGCTTGTTTTTTTTAAACGTGTTTGACGCCTATTTATTAAGGGAGGAATAAACTTCTTAGAATATTCGGTATAATTAACTGGAATATATAGAAAATTTATAAATTTGTTTACGTAATCCTACTAATATTATAAACGTTTGAGGATGGACGTTTGTTCCACTTCACTCACGCAAAAACTACTAAAGATTTAGATCAAACTTTATAGTAATATAGATTATATTATACATCAGAATAACACAGGCATATGAGGATCGGAGTGTCTTAACACAAGGTTCCCTCTGCCATACTGGAAAAGGCGTGAACCTGCACATTCTTTACTTTCAGAAAAAATAACAAAAAAATAGCCAAAAATGGTTATTTATTTTAATGTTTTCTATTTTCATTTATCTGAAACATATAAACAGGTACCATTGACGTGACATCTCCCGTGAGACCGAGATATTTCAATAAAAAACAAATACAAAACAAACGAGCGTATGTAATCACTCTCGTGTGTGATATATAAATGCACAAATTTATATTATCATCACGCTATTTAATATAAATACGTTATCCAATATAGAAGCCAGTGGCGGCGCAGTGGCACAAGTGTGTCTGTCAACGTGACAGGTTGTGGGTTCGATCTCTACTAGAGGAAATGTAATTTTGATTTGCTGTTGTTTTGTTTTTTTTAAGATGTAAATATGTGTATTTTTTTTGATAGCATAATATTCATTGGTGTGTAGCTCTGTACTTAGATAAAACTTATAAGTGGAAAACTGTAATTGGCTTTATTTTTTTATACAAGTTTTTGTTTGTTAGTAATTAATAATATGCTGTTGTTTTCTATATAATAAATAAATAAATAAATAAATACCACTCAACGTAAAGTTAAGCGCAATGGTCGTGAGTTCGATCCCCACACAGGTAAAATTAACTTTCATTTAGTATCGATTTAGTAACAAGACAAAGCGCGGAATTGAGTTACGCCGCTCAACAAGCAATGTCTAACCAAACTGAACGGAAAGTCGATAACGGAGTGTTTTAACACTACGATCTACCCTCTGCCTACCCTACTATATGCTACTATATGCAGGAGAAAAAAATATGTCTACAATTTACAATGTATTTTCGAGGTAGCGTGCAAGCGAGGGTTGGGGAGGTCAACAGCCGTACAGATACGTTAGCGTATAGCTTTTCACGTTTTCATGTATTGACGCATCGATATATTGAAATTATAATGTGAATTGCAATAAAGTTTTTTTTTAAATGTTGTTAATATTTTTAGAGATATTAAAAACAAATTAAACATTAAAATAACATATACAAAATGAAGTTAGTTTCTTATTTCTAATTATTAAAACAGTAGAAAAAAATGCTTTATATAAAAAATATAAAAGGCTCTTTTTTATGTTTTTAAATATATTTAAAAAAAACACCAGGTGTTTTGTCAATCTAGTCTCCACTATTTTTCGAGTCGGACAAAAATAAAAATAATTTAACTACAATAACTTTCCATAAGAATCGAACTCACAACACCACTACGGCTTCGTGTATTTCCATTACAACGTCAATATCTTGCAAGTACAAGAGAGATTCTCCAAGATTTTGATACACAGGGGAGTCTTATGTAAGAAAGTGTCTCGCCACAAGTATTTCGTGTAATGACGAATGCTTCGACGAAAGGCTCTGCCTCTTCGAACCGGTGTTTTAGCATTTTTCAGGCTTTCACACTTATATGCGAGAGCTGTTTTTGGATTTTGTTGAAAAAACTGTTTCTTTATTCTGAAAATTGAAAGCTGAAATTATTGTCACATTATTATGTTCTATAAATGATTTGTGCAGTAAAATATTTAAATATTTGTGAAGACGAGCAAAAAACCACTCGAAAAATAGAGAGATTTGTGTTGCTTTTGTGTTAGCTTCACGCTGAATCCCGCATATAGCAGGTTACACAGAGAAAATCTACCGTTTATATATATAATATGTTGCATGTAAGGCTAGTGCCAAAAAATATAAAAAAATAAGATTACTTACTTATTAATTTAAATGTTAATTAATTTTCATCACCTGCTTATTTGAACTCCTGACTCGAATACAAAGAAAATGCCAAACCACTCTACCCTATAATTATTTTATAAGCATATTCTATAGCTGCGAGTAATAAAGGAAATCTCGTAGTAACGGTATCGAAAGCGATATAATAATAATAAAAGCTGTCATCAAACCTGCTGTTTGTTCTGGCTTTATGGCAGGTGTAACAAATATTTATATGAAAACGTACGGTCGTTCGATTTTATTGTTTATATCTTATAGAGGCCAGTCGTGGCGCAGTGGCACAAGCGTATGACTGTAAACGTGGATGGTTGTGGATTCGGATTTCACTTGAGGTAAT
Organism: Heliconius sara; assembly: GCA_917862395.2. Taxonomy (NCBI): domain Eukaryota; kingdom Metazoa; phylum Arthropoda; class Insecta; order Lepidoptera; family Nymphalidae; genus Heliconius; species Heliconius sara. Next base: position 13,180,314 of record OU860782.2, on the reverse strand, counting down.
TAAATATTTAATATTTATATTTTCTCGTTCATGTAACGGGGCAAAGCGCGTTCCGCTACTCAATACGTAAAGCCTCCATATACTGCCAGTAAGCGAGGTATGGGATTGTTAACACTAGGTCCCAGGTTCTCTCTACCTACCTGTTATATGTGGGATACAACGTGAAGCTAATATAAAAAAAATATTCTATACTAATACTGACAGGCGGCTTCGTTTGGATGGAACTAGGAGTTGTATATTACATTTGATAGATTTAAGGTGTTTGAAGTAACGCTAACAGCACGTACAACCTCGAAACAGCTAACATGATGTTAGCCTCGTATAGACTATATAAATACAAAAGGATTTTTTAAATTTTCAGCAAATGTTAAATTTTAAAGAATTCTCATTTATTGTTATCACAATTTTTCAGCAATTGACAAATCGATAAAAATGAAAGAACAAAACAAAATACAAGTAAATGTTATTACCGTATGTTATATCTACATAATTTCTTTTTTTTGTGAACTAGTGGTGAACTCTCTCTGTCTCTCTCTCTTCTCATTTTTGCCAATTTAGATATAATTGATGTCATCAAAGCTCGTAATAATTGTTCCTATTTTATGACAGGTGTAACAAAAATTTGTGTGACATCGGAACGTGATTAGGTTTTATTGCTTGTGTAATCTGTCTATTGTTTAATGTTTAACTTATTTGTTATCAACGGAATGGGTTGTTATTCTTTATAATTGTGATTGATAATGTAACTTTTATATACTTATTTTAAAAATATTTATATCGTATATTTAAATAAAAATAAAAATTGAAAATCAAATCATATTATTATATTTAATTTCATAATTTTGCGTGTAATTGGAGAGAAGTTTATGTATCTCGTTTTTCCAAAGAAATTCATACAGAAAATTTATTTTAAATGTTAGCATTCCTCTACTTTTAAAAGGCATGTATAATTTTTATATATTTTAAAGTAACAACTCATAGACCATACTAGAGTAGATTACAATATAGAAAAGAAAATCATGAATAATTATGAAAATGAAAACAATATATAATTAAACTTTATTTCCTACGCTAATTACTTAATCAATGAACCAGTCAAGTGTAACAATAAGTATTTATGTATATACATAGGTATATTACTATGCTTTTTGTACTTTATGCAGTCCCGCACATACTGAGGTGGGCAGAGAGAACCTGGAAAGCTTGTGATAGCAAAATTTGTATCTTATTAAGACACTAAACTCATTACGTGTTAAGTGGCGAAATTTAATGCCGCGCTTTGCCTCGTTACCAGAGCGAGAAAACTAAAATGTATTTACCTTCAATTCCTTCATTAAAATGTATATTCATTTTCCCGAGTTGGTATCGAACCCATAACCGACGCTTTTACAGTCATGGGCTTGTGCCGCTGCCCCTAGACTGCCTCGTTATTGGTTTAAATTATATATTGAAGTAATTATTGTAATTTATAACAAAATGTATAATAATAAAAATATATTAATATCAAATGTTGCGCCAGTCGTGGCGCAGTGGCACAAAGTGTGACTGTAAAACCGATTGGTTGTGGGTTCGATCCCCACTCGAGGAGATGATATATTTACTTAAATGTATATTTCTATTTCTTCGCTCTGGTGTCGAGGGGAAAGTTCTGCCACTCAACACGCAATGCCTCCAGAATTCGGCAGAAAGTGGGGAACCGAGTGCCTGTGTGCGGGATACAGCTTGAAGCTGAATATCAAACGTTAAAAAAAAACTTTTTTTTAGATATTTTTAACCTTGGCATTAAAATACAGTTTTAACCATTTTTTTAGAAAAAAAAGAAAATATATTTTTAAAAGCAAAATATACTGTCCTAAAGATAAGTAGCTCATGCTCTTTTCAGCTTCACGATTTTCCTTTATAGCGTGGTTGTCTTGTGTTCGTAAGCATAATAGTCCGCTTATTATAATAATTCAATTTCATTTTCAATTACTATATTAATAGTAATATAATAATAATAAAAATAATTGAATGCCCCAAGTGGAAATCGAGCCCACAACCATCGCGTTTACAGCCTGAGGCCCTCATTGCGACACGGTGGCCTCTAAATCGTTCTCTAGTAAGGAAAACGCAGACATACATTATTACCTACGTACAGATAATTCACATAAAAAAACATAGATACTAGAACGTGTTTTATACTAGGTTTCCATCACTTGCTGTAAGCCCTTCTTAATTTGATGACTCGTGAAAACCCCCCCATCCCCCCCTCTACTTAGCTACTTCCGGTCTGAATATTCGATGAGCATATTGAAGGGCTGGTATTATCGACGATCTCTTCATAATTGTATAGCAATTATTATTTGTAAGTGTTACGGTAGATTGAGGCATAAAATTATGGTGTAACAGCTGTATGGTAATGATTTTTTATAGCTTAACGCTGTATTTAGTAAACAGCGGGGTGAGCAGAGAGAATCTAGTGTTGAGAGACTTCATTCTCCACTTCTCTCTTCGTTCTCCACTTCTCTCTATTAGAAATTGAATCCACAACCATCGCGCTCACATGACGGCTTCATGACATAACATCAAGAGGTAATATAACGCAATAAATAACTGTGTAACATACTTCAAAGAAACGAACATGTACGTTCTAAGAACTAGTCTAGATCGAGCTCAGATAGAATACTAAGCTAGGACCTAGGCGTCTTATGAAACATAGGATACGCTTCCGTTTCCGGTGACGCACGTGCCTTAAATTGTAAATGTTGAATGTTACTCACTTTGTAACATATCCTTTGATATGTTGCGGCAGTCTTTCTTTATTTTCTTCTGAATTCAGCAGGATAGGAACAGAGGACCTGGTAAAAGTGTTGAAACTCACCGTCCCTTACTTACCGTTCAATTTTCGGGGCGACTCAACAAACGCTCATCACGTGAATATTCAGAGTCTGTTTTTTGGTTCATTGGTTAAATACATAAATAACAGTTGACAGTTAAATTAATAGATTTTTCAAAAAAGGAGATGTTGATGTTGATGAAATCTCAATGGAGATCGAGAGAAACCCTTAAAGCCTTTATAAGCTTCTTACTAATTCTAGCATCTAATATCGTTATTATCTTCTAAAATATTTATACTTTCAAAATGTGAAGAATACAAATCTTCCTCTGGCTTTAGTAAAAGTAGCTAAACCCAACTCAACTGTGTGATAATGATAACGCGGCTGCATTATGACTTCCTTTATTCGATACTCTTTTTGTATTTTTACATACTTAAGTGTACTATCATATGTTAGCTTAGATATACAATATTTAGTACTATTTCTAGGGTTTCGTACCCAAATAACAAAGACTGTCCGTCCATCTACTTGCCTCTCACTGGACTGTATCTCATGAACTGTGATAGTTAGACAGTTGAAACTTTTATATGTGATATATTTCTGTGGCTGCCATAACAAATATAAAAAATACTGTAAAACAAATATTTAATAGATAATGGTACGGAACCTTTAACCCGCGAGTCCGATTCGTACTTGGCCGGCTTTTAAATTTTTCAATACACCATAGAAGGCATGTTTTCTCTCGTGTAAGATAAGACGAGAGAAATCATCTGTAGGTATGTATGTACATATCTCCTACGGCATCATAGGTACGCGTACTTAGTGACCGATCACTCAATTCTTCATTCTCAGCACATTGCGTTGCATTATCACTCATAGAAAGATAATATAACATTGTTAAATTATTCCAAAAGTTGTAGCGTATAGCGTAGTAAAGCGTTTGACTGTAAACGTGACGATAGTGGGTTCCATTAGAAGTAGTTGCTGAGATTAGAGCGTTCAAACAAATAAAACCTCTTCAGTTTTGTAATATTGATACATACGTATAACAAATATTGGCATTTCTATCAATAACAAAGCTATCAAATTATATTAATTTATATCCCAACTCGCGAACTTCTGGAAACTTTTAATGAAATTCATCAAACAACGTTGCTAAAGGAAAAATACATATGAGCTCGTTAAATTGAACAATACTAGAATTATAATGGTACTTGGGTGGAAATTTTGTATGAAATATGTATATGTTATATATATATATATCATTTATTTTAATTAGATTTAAACCGTCGTGGCCCAGCGGTTCATCAGACTGTAAACGTGACGACTGTGCGTTTGTGTCCTGGGTGAGGAAATAATTTATTTTTATTTCTTTACACACTCGAAAGGTAGGCAAAAAATGAGTAACTTAAACGGAGAAGTGAGGCACTCTCCTACGCGGGACAAGAGAGTTGTCGATATGAAGCTATTGCCGTATAGGAGTGGTATTCGACTGTACAACCAATGGTCGTAGATTGAATTCCAAATTCGTCTTTCATGTCGTATTTTTTTGTAGCATTTGCGTTTATCCTTCCTAGTATCACCAAATTGCAAACGACCGCTCTATCAAAAGTAAGATGACGACAAAGAAGGTAACACGGCGTTGTGTTCCGCTCATATTACAATGTCTCAAAATTGGGCAGCAAATGTAAAACAGTGTTTAAGTTTTCAAATACTACGTTATGTAATGACAGTAGTTCGTCTGCGCGTACGCAAGTTACAGCCTGATTGATGATAACATTCAATGTCTACATAGAATTAATAATTGTCTGTCTGTCTGCCTTACAATATGATGCCCCAGTTCTATTTATAAAGAGTTTTCGTATTCCTAGGTTTCAAATATGCATAATTTGTTTATTATTTGTTATTTTATTTATATGGCAAGTTGTTACTGTAATTCGTCTGTAGAGAAAAATGACGTTTATTTTTGTTTGAATATCGTCATTGTGGTGCTACTGGCGTATGAGTGTAATTGGTTAGCTGATAGCAATGTTTGTGGGTTCAATTTCCACTCATTAATTTTTATTTTTATTAAATCCTTTAATTTTACAAGATGTGTTAAGACACTCCACAATTTCCTTTATTCTCTGTTTTTTTGCTTCACGCTCCCATTCCTAGCGGTGTAGCCAAACGAGGCGCAAAACGCTACGGTGTCTATATCACGTTTGCCTCGTTCACTTTCATAAACCTTTTTATACATTTCCTCCGGGGCGCTCTCATGCTTCTTACGTGACCTTCCTCCAGTATCATCGCTACTGTATCCTCGAAGGTTAACTAAGGTCTGTTTAACATATTTAAACTGTTATTTCACATTTCGAACTCGCGCCTCTTGGAAACCGACCAGGCATAGCTAAGAGAGTGCCTGGTCAGTTTCCAAGAGGCGTGGTTTCTACAAGCTCAAGTTACTATCAGAAGTTAATATTACATAAATATTTATCGCAAGAATTAAGACAACGTAAAAGCACTTGAAAATATTTTTTTTACAATTAAAATTAAAAATATTAAACTAAAAAAAAAAATACATCATAATTAAATTAATTAAATCATTTCAAGTTTTTGTAAGCAAAATAATAAAGTAAATGTATATTGCAATATTCTATAAAAGAGAGTTAATGAGTAATGCTCGAGAGTGAGTTGTTAGACTAATATTTTTGTTTGTACAGCGTCCACTAATTAGTATATATATATATATATATATATACTAATTAGTATATATATATATATATATATATATATATATATATATATATATATATATATATATATATATATATATATATATATTATATATGTATTAGTAACATAACCGCATAAACATTTAGCAAGCACCTCTTCAACATCTTTGTACTGAATAGATTTTTTTATACATTTTTAGTTTATAATGAAAAAAGATAAAAACTTTTGTATACACATTTTTTTCTTTCTTCAATATTGATAGTACTGAATAAAAATAATAATTTAAGAAGGCTTATAGGTAGTTCCAACTCTTTTCAAATCTTTAAAAAAAATGCCAGATAACATACACGTTCAATCAAGTACGTATATAGCGAATATTAAGCACTTAAAGCTACACGTTGTATCCTTAATAATGCATGTACACCAGGAAAGGCAACGGGAACCTAATACATGGTTCCACACGCACTGCCCCAATTTTCGGGACATTGCGTGTGAGGAGGTGAAATTCAAAGCCAAACCATTGTCTTTTTACTAGATCAAGGGATTTAAAAAAATCATTCACCAAAAGGAAATTGAACCTTCTTTAAACGCTAAGCCGCTGCGCCACGGTGGCCTCAAAAATTATAAGTAGATCATAAAGCTATCTCATAAATTAATTATTATAAATTTTATATATTTTTTTATGGAATATTTTATAATGCTTTTATTTTCAAGTTTCGTATCAAGATTAAGACTTTAGAAATAATTAAGATATCCAAAAGGGAAATGCGTAAAAAAATATTTAATTAAGTATTTTAACCTGATGGACTATTTACTATTAGCCCTCCGTCTTGCTAAAAGGAAGTGTTGAAGTAGATTCCAATACCAGTTGAAGAAATTTTATATTTATATTATATATTATTATAATTTTGTTTTATTGATGTGCTTAAATAAACAGTGCAGAATTTGGTCACTAATAGCAAAGTAACCTCTTTTAAAAATAAAATAAATTAAATTAGCTTCACGCTATATCCCACGCACAGCAGGGTAGGCAGAGGGAACCTAGTGTTAAGACACTCCGTTCCCCACTTTCTGCCGAATTTTGGAGGCATTGCGTGTTGAGTGGCAGAACCCAACGCCGCGTTTTGCCTCGACACCAGAGCGAAGAAATGGAAATTTAAATTTAAGTATACATTTCATCTTCTTGAGTGGGGATCGAACCCACAACTAGTTGTTTTTGCAGTCACACTTTGTGCCATTGCGCCACGACTGGCCTCACCTCTTTTATTTTATTAATTATTTAAATTTTGTATAGGATTCAAATTTACACTTTTTTTGTCCACGGCTAAGATCAACATTACTGCGCTGTCACGGCAACAAAACAATTGCAAAAGGACATACCGTACGCGTGTCACGTCAACGGCGTGACGTCAATTGGGATTACGTTTATTCCTTTCTTGATATATTGTGACAGGAAGTGAATGCCTGTCTTAGACGGTTATTACAAGTTCAAAGTTTATATACGTTGTTTCAAATTATTACTATACATAAAATATAGGAGAATATAATCATTTATTTTATTATGCTATCGTGACATCAGCGTGGCGTGTCTTACTATGAAGGTGTATAGGGTTCGATTCTTATTCCGGATACTGAATAATTTTCACTTTCTCGCTCTGGCATCAAGAAAAAGCGCGATGTTGAATTCCATCATCATCAACACGCAATACCTCGAAAGTTTGGTAGTGGCGGGAAACAGAGTGTTGTATTACTAGGTTCCCCTTGCCTACCCTGCTATATGCGGGATACATCGTGAACCTAAAAATAAAATACGTATGGTTTATTTACATTTTATTACTTATATTAAATATAGTCTGGCGCCGCCTCTATGACTTCCGGCGCACCTTTTATGTCATATGAATGTGTTATAATGTTGTTGAATACTCTAATTGATATTATAAACGCGAAAGTGACTGTTTGTTTCCTTTTGACGCCTCTACAATGGCCCTAAATAACGTTATTGTTATCAGTATAATTTTTAACAAAAAAAACCGACTTCAAACAGTAAGCTATGCAAAATTTTTTAGAACTGAACCAAATTAAAACGGCACTACTCGGGAAGCATCAGCTTTTAAATAAATAATTTTGAGGTGAAAAAATGCAGTCGAATAGAGCTTCGTTTTACCAAAAGTCGGTCTTCTTCTTCTTCTTCGTGTCAATGCTTGGAAATTCATATGATATTTTGCCAGTGTTTAGCCACGTTGACTGCGGTATCTGTTGCCTTGATCAAGTCGTCAAATGTCGGTTAAAAATAATATTTAATTGTAATAACGGTTATGAGTTCATTCCTCATTCGGAATAGAGGAAGCGCGGGTTTGATTTTCGCCACTCAAAACAAAAATTGATCAGAAGCACTGTAGGCAGAGGGAACTTAGGAAGCTAGGGTTAAGATGCACCGTTCCTATTAAGCATTGGGTTTTAAGAGACGGAACACAATGCCGCGCTTTCCCTAGTTAGTAGTCCCAGAGTGAAGAAATTAAGGTATCCAATATTTCCTTCCCTGAGTAGGAATTGAACCCACAAAGGTTTCGTTCGTAGTCGCGTTGCGCCTCTTCGCCAAGGGGGCTCTCCCGTACAATTATATCCCACAATTATATCGTTAGTGGCATGCCTTCTCCTTATTCCATCTAGTTTGGAGATATCGCGTGGCACTGGCTATATTTTGTGCGACCAAACGGGAGAAATCAAATTAATTTTAATATAATAATCCCCTTGTTCTCACATAGCGTCAAAATAAAATTAAAAATATATTAACTGTTGGAATTTAATAGTATTCAACTACGTGTATGTTTCATATAAGAGATCACTTTCAATATAAATACCACAACACCAGTTAAAATTACAATGCATATGTGACGTCATCTTCCGCGATTGCGTCATCGTTTTAATACATTTGAACCCTCCATCTGAACCTGAAATATGTAAGAAATTTTATTTTTTTGCACTCATATCTCCTATCTATATTAACAATATGGCTAAAGAGTTTGTTTGCTTGAACGTGCAAATCTCAGGAACTGCAGATAGGAACTGAAAAAATATGTTTATGTTGGATAGTCCATTTATTGAGGAAGGCTATGGTGTATATCATTATATCATATTAATCGTTTTGAGGAAACCGGCTGTATCTACAGTCAGAATTACCTCGGGAACTTAGAAACTGCTGAAAAAAGGTATTCATGCATATTGCAAGATAAAAAGGAATACATATCTTTTCTTATTTTCACTCGTATTGCGCGCTAGATAAAATAAAATATTATAGCCCAAATATTGGCGCAGTGGGACACTGTCTAAATGTGAACGCGATGGTTGGATATTTCTATTTCCTAGGTCTTGTAGAAAGAGCAGCGTTGAGTTTCGCCAATGTCTTAAAATTTGGGCGGGACGTAATGAACGAAAAGTCACACTAGGTTTCTCCAGTCTAATCTGTTATGTTTATACAAAAGTAAAGTACAAAAGTAATAAGTAAAATTTTAAACCCGCCTTATAAAACTAATTGCGGCGTTAAGTATCGTAATCTGCGCACCGTAATAAGCAGAAAATGGAAACAAAAAAAAAATCTTCGGCCCCACACGAAGCAGGAAAGACGTGAAAGAAATACAACAAACACAATTTTAGATTTTAAATTACGTGAAAGTTGCGTGTTCCTAAGTGAGTATTATATTATTATAAGAGAATAATAATTACAGTCTTTCAACAAATTGTAATTAATATTTTAATTAAAAGGTTAATTATGTAATAAATATAATTGTTGTAGATATAATTGTGCTGCCTTTGATGTCGGTAACGGTCTGGTTGATACTAATGTGATGAGGACCGCCGCCCAACACGCTATTTGTTTTTTTTTTAAATCTTCACGCATTTTACCCATACAGAGATAATAAAATATATAAATATATAATTTTTTTAGCTTCCCGCTGTATCACGCACGTAGCAGAGTGAGCAGAGGAAACATTACTTCCTTTCCTCAATTTGTACTGAGTTGTGGAGGCATACCGAACCAGTAGTTCCCGATATTAGAGCTTTATAACATTAGAATAGATATAGACTATAATATACAATTAGGATATTTCTAGATAGAGAGTAAAAATGCGTGGCACATCTCTCTTCTATTTTATCTGAACTAAAAAAAACACTACAGTTCCGCACAGGAACTCACTATCTTTATAGTAGGCGGTGTCGGTTAGACTTTTACTATCTGTATTCTAACAGATACATATTATATGTAAATACTATTATTATAGCGGGATACAGCGGAGAACGGAGAGTCTTAACACTAGGTTCCCTCTGCCTCTGCCTACTCTGCTGTGTGCGGGATACAGCGTGAAGCTGATTATTATTATATATGTATATTATACTAGCGGCTTCGCCCGCTTGCACTACACAATTACTTATTTTCTAATCTGAGCTACTTTTGTGATCTAATAACATTATCATTTTAAATATAATATTCGTACATCAAAAACTAAAGTTTCAACTAATTCAATAAAACAATTTTTTCGTAGCAATTTTGTCGTATGCGAGCTTTTATAGTGACAACTTTTTTATTTATGAACCGATCGAAATAAAACAAACGCGAGATGTTTGCAGTGTATAAGCTTGCTAAAAGTGAAAGCTGCATTAAAATCGGTTGAATCGTGAAGAAACTCACAAAAAAAATCATTGTTTTGGATTTTATTACATTAATAATGGTTGTTTTTACATATTTTCCATCTACGTACAGCGACAAGTAACAATTTTAAAATATGTATACATTATATGATAATACTAGTCGTCTCTCTCTACTTTGTGTGGACTTTAAAACATTAAATGGAAAATCCTGTATTTTCTCCGTCGGAATTTCGAGAAATACTCTGTCAATGCTCCTCTCAGCGTCAAAAGTAAATTATGGAATGTCTTTATTGATTTTTTTCCTATCCCTTCTTTCTCTTATCGTACCAAGATATAGCGCAGCGTTAAATTTCGTTTCTGAACACGGAATATTTCAAAGGTTCTCTTTGTCTCAGTCTTAACACTAAGGTCCCTCTTCCTACCCTGCAATATACGGGATACAGATTGAAGCTAAAGAAAATAATATAAAGATTCACTTTATATTAGCGTGAAGGCGTTACGTCATCGTATTGCAACTTAATGCACTGTATGATGCGACACGCCTTACACGGTGTGGTTGATTCATATTGTTTCTTAAAAACGACTTTTCGACGCTATCGTGGCACGGTGGCTTGTATGGCTCTTACTGTAGTAGGTTCAATTTTTATGAAAAATTTCATATAATATTTAATAAGACAAAGTTAGGTTTAAGTTTTCTTAAAATACCGTGTTAATTGTATAAACATATATAAAAATATTTAAGACTATATCTTTACTTATAAAATGTTAAGATGAGTGACGATAAATTAATATTTGTAAACTTAAAATCTGTAAGTTTATTATTTATAAAACTCCTCTTTACTAAGTGACTGACAGACAAAGCACAGACGAAAAATTTGTAATTAAAAAAGAAGATGTTACGTTTAATAATTCATAAACTAAGACAAACCTACTTACCATAAATCAGTCTTTACTAACCTTTATCAACAAAATGATTGAAATTAACCAATTATTTTGTTTGATTAGCGAACCCACTACCTTTAAGAGGTGTAAGTACGGATCTACGCTTTCTCAGTAGTCAGTTATTTTTTTAATCAGCGGCTTTAATGACCGGAAATTACTTACACGTTGATACGTTGAAAAAATATGGAATGCAAACGGAATAGTAGAAAAAATACCATATAAATTGTTAATAACGGATTGTGTAACGTTCAAATTGTAACGACCGTTGCCTTTGATAACGATGTTGGCAAAGAAAAGAAAGATAATTTAAAAAAAGTAGTAAGAGAATGTTTAAGATAATAATATTAAATGTAATATTTTATAAAATGAGTTCACGCTGCATTCCGTATAGCAGGTAAGCAGAGGGAATCTAGTTTTAAAACACTCCGTCCCACTCCGTAATTTTTTTTTATTTTCTTGAGTTTTTGCTTGAAAATCAGAAATAATCTATTGATAAATCACTGTGACGGATGGAGAAACTTAATGCCTTTAAACTTTACTTTTATATACCGGATAAATAAAATTATTTAAATAAATATCATTACCCCAAGTAATAATAAACCCATAACCATTAATCGTCTATAGTTAAAAAATTATCTACTGGACCACGATGACTTCTTATCTATTATTTACTTTCAGTTTTAATTTTATTATTATTATTTATTGATAAGACATTTCATTGTCCTTTTGCCTTCAATTAGGAGATATAGTGTACAGAGTGCGTAACCTAACGCTGCAGCTTATCGTACAAAGTATAAATGCAAAATATTTTAAATACGATCATACGGTGGCTTCCAAGTATTTAATGGCTGTACCTTTCTATAGAATTCCTATAGAATATTCCATGAGAACCTAAGAAAATAGGTTCTGATAGTTCAACAGTTATGTGCAGGATGTCATAAATATGTATGTATGTAGGTACAAGTTGCATTCCTGCAAAATGTTCACTTATTGATGTAGGTCAGCGTCCGTCTCGCTCGCACGTATAGCATTTATGTTCTGCCTCGCTCTGGGAGCGGCAGGAATTTATTGAGTGTAGCTAGGGCTGGCTGTGATGGATATTTTTTGAATATATTTTACTAATATAATACAAAACAGTTTCTGTGATCAAAGCTTTGAATCAAGCCAACTCTTCAACTTTATAATAAGAGTATAGATACTAATAATAATATATCAGTTTCACGCTGTATCTCGCATATAGCAGGATAGGCAAAGGGAAATTATTGTTAAGATGCTCCGTTCCCTACATTCTGCCTTTTGGACACGTTGCGTGCGTTGCACACTTTATTTTCTTAGTAGAGCAAGGGGAATAAAAATATTAAATAATAATTAATTCTCCTGAGTAGAAATCGAACCGACACACTCCACTTATTCACGATACGACCATTTGATACTGTTCTTTTTGTCTTTACATACACACTTGTGTATTACACACACATAACGTTCTGGAAGCATTGCGTGTTGAATGGTGGAGGTCAACACCGAACTTTGCTTTATTACAAGAGCAAGGAAATGAAAATTTTTCATATATTCATTTCTTCGAGTTCGAATCAAACCCACTACCTGTCATGTTTGCAGTCGAACTCGTTACCCAAACACCAACCATGTTGTGATGTTATTAGTAATTTTATAGTAATGTGGATCTCTTTCATCGTAGTGATATTTACTGGAAAACTTTACAATTATTTAAAGCAAAAAAAAATAATTAAAAAATCGACGTTAAGCTCCGCTTCTCAACACGCAGAATTCGAAGTTAAGTAGGAAACGGAGTGTTTTAACACTAAGTTCACACTGCATAGCCTGCTATACACGGCAAGCTGAAAAACAGCGAGAAATATTTATTTGCTTAAATAGGTAGCCCTAGGTGAGGCGTGCATTCAATATTCCTTTCTAACTTGACCAGTTGCAATGACCACTATTACTACGAAGCCTTAAAATTTATTCCGTTCTTCTTTTTGGAAAGAAACAAGAATGTTACGATAATTTTAACATTTATATAAATGTTATTTCACACTAAGAATATAAAAATATTGAAAGAAAATATTTACTTAAGTGATGTATATTTGGAATTTTACTTACATGGATTCTTGGACTTACTGTTTCGGAACTCAACGCCGCGCTTTGCCTTTTTAGCAAACCGAAGAAATAAAAATATTAAATATTTAATAACCTTGAGCAATCGAATCCACGACCGTCACGTTTACAATCACACTTGTGCCCCTGGGCCACGACGGCCTCCACTTAAATATCTAGTTTCTTCTTATCCATTTTACCTCTTAACTGATATACATTTGCAACGTTACTTATATAATGGCATCCTTTATACTTGAACCTTTAAGATATGTCATCAAGTTTAAGTATAAGTTAAATCGTTATATATTTAACTTAACGGTTTAATTATAGTGATGCAGGACAGTTAACTGCGAGTTAACATGAAGCTTTCAACTTGAAAAACTTAACTGGTATTTTAACTAAAAGATTTAGTGTAGAGGATAGTTTAATTTTTTTTCTTTTATTTATTTTCTATTTGAGATCTTGTTTGATAGTTTTGTAAGTTATTTAGTTATTTGTATAGAGCGAGGCTGGAGAACGGGAAATAAAGTGAATTTGAAACTGATTCTAAACGCGACGGTTATGGATTCGATTCCCACTTAGGGATTGAATTTTCTTTATTAGTTACTTCGCACTGGTAACTAGATAAAAGATGGCGTTGAGTTTCCTCATTCAACATGCAGAACAGGAACAGAGTGTCTTGATACTAGTTACCTCTTGCCTATCGTATATGCGGGATAAAATTTAATATTTTCATTTCCATTCTCTGGTAACGCGGCATGCCTCGGAAATTTAGGAGAAAGTGGGGACCGGAAGTATCTTAATGGGAAAGGAGTGTCTTAAGCTTAGGTTCCCTCAGCCTATCTGCTACGAGGGAAATACAGAGTAATGATAAAAATATATAAAAAAAATATGCTTCAAGAGGAAATGGCATCAGTTATACAATTAACAATACTATAAGACTGGTTAGGACAAAAACAAAGAATATTGGAATAAAAATCGGATGTTTCATTATTTTTTTGGCATCGAATAACTTCGATCAGTTTACTTTCACTTTTTACTTTTAATTTTCTTTTGAACGGTAGCTCTCTGAAGACTCTTCGAACTTTTAGGTCATATTCTTGACTTACGTCGTTTGTTAAAGTTGATATAATTTAAGAATGTTGGCTACTTTATATAAATGGGATTTATTACCAGTTAAAATAAACCAGCTTTACTCTGTTTCATGATAGTATTCTTAATAAAATTGTGAGTAAAATTGTGGAGCAACATTTCTCCGCGCTTCCAGTCCAATGTTCAGGAATTTCCTTCGATGGGTCACGTAATTGTGGAGTGGCCTTCCTAAGGCAGTGATTCCAGGTCGATGGGACATGGGTATCTTCAGAAACCACTTAAGGCCGGCAGTGAACCTATAGCTCTGGTGTTGCACGGGGTCGTGGGCAGTAATTGTCACTTACCATCAGAAGACAAGCAAAATCGTTCGTCTTGTCTTTTTCATTTCTCTTCAGTTCTCTTGTTACTAAAACAAATAAATTAAAGCGTTGAGTAAATCATTTTCCGGGTGCGAATCGAACCCACAACAATCACTCAGTGTTACAGTTAAGCGCTGCTCCACTACGACGCCCTCTTAAAAAAACAATTTTTCCTAAGCAACTTTCCGCTAACTTCATAAGGTTTGCTCTCACACATCTCATATGCTGATAACTTACCTCGGATGTGAAAAGTTAACATAATATTAGATTCCGTTCGTACTTACTTCTAGTCCTTTACAGCGTGGACTTTCATTTTGTGTTTGTTTCTTAGGAGTACAGTTTTTTTTTTGTATTTTATTTTTGTGTTTTATAGGGTTCCGTACCTTTTAAGGAACCTTATTAGATCAGTTGGTTGTCCGTCCGTCCGTCTGTCTGCCTGTCAAGAGACTTTGTTCATATCAGGAACGCTTGGTATCAAGATGAAATTCAAATCATATACTCAGATCTGCGATTCCTTGATGGCTGTTTACATCGCAAAAACCGCGTATTTCGACACTATAAAGGAAATATAAAATTATAGGGTAGTTCCGGTTGAACTAGGATTATAAAATTTGCCAGTTAGCATCTGCAGGTAGTACAAGTTGAGAAAACCATCTGAAAACTAAACATTTGAAGTTAAATCCTAAAAATAATAGCTTTAAAAGGCTTTTGCGTGAAGCAAAAAAAATGTTGAGCAGTTCAAGCATACAAAGTTCTAGTTTATAGTTAGTTCACACAAGAAGGATTATTGGTTTTTTTTTGTAAGTCTTATTAGGCAAAGTGAAGATATAAAAAAATATGTATATTTAGGTTATAAATTAACACTTATGTATGTATATATTGTATAAGCTTATAAAAAGTTGTATGGATTGAGCCGTAAGGGCACAGCGTCTGACTATAGACACGACGGTATTGGGTTCAATTCCTACTTACGAGAATAAGTTATTTTTTTATTTTCTCGCCCTGATAAGAAGACAAAGCGCCTTATGTTCCAACACTGAATGGCGTTATGTTCCACCAACACTGGTTTCGAAGATTGGGAGGTACTTGAGTTACGGAGTGTCTTAACGCTCCCGCTCCCTCTTCCTATGTGGGGACATAGCACAAAGCTACAAAAATGTATTAGAACATTTATCTTCACGCATCATTCACTTTTTGTGAAAAAACAATATAAAGTTTGTTTGGTTGAAACAGTAATCTCGGAAACTACTGGTTGAAATCGTAAATTTATGTCAGTGTTAGTCAATTTATCGAAGAAAGTTAAAGCCTTCAGCCTTTCATGATGTCAATCTCTCCAATATAACAGCGTATCGCGTCTCCATAGTAACAGCGTTCGTCAACTCGAACACTTTGAAGGTGTCATCCGTGTAATGTAATATAAAGAAATCAGCTCGATACGTAATACACATTTGGACTAG
This sequence comes from Heliconius sara, assembly GCA_917862395.2. NCBI lineage: Eukaryota > Metazoa > Arthropoda > Insecta > Lepidoptera > Nymphalidae > Heliconius > Heliconius sara. The sequence continues at coordinate 13,164,174 of OU860782.2, read as the reverse complement.
GTCAGTTGTTGCTCAGGGGTACAAATGTGCCTGTAAACGCGACTGGTTGTGGATTCGATTCCCATTCGTGGAAATGGATCCGCAAAAGCGCGGCGTTAAGTTCTGCCACTGAACACCAATTCGGCAAAAAGTGGGGAACAGTGTTTTAGCACTAGGTTCCCTCTGTCTACCTTGCTGTATACGAGATACAGGTGAAGCTGATTTTAATTTAATATACATTCAATTCTTTCTATTTGACCGTACAGAGCCGCGGGCAAAATCTATAAAAAATATGAACGCAAACCCTTGGTACGCCCCCAAGAAAGGCGTTACTAAGTTCCAAGGACTATTATCTGTAACAGCTGTCAGAATTAATATATAGAACTAAACTAAACTAATATAATAACCTTGTTCCATACGTTTTATTTCGTGAACATTTTCTTGCGAATAAACCTTATTTTTCTATATATAACAATAGCGATGTTATTGTAATATGAAAGGAATTGCTTTGCAAGAATATTTTTATGTTATACAATATTTTTTATAATTGTTCATGATTTGTTATTGGAGGGCGGTGAGTTTAGAGTTGGACTCTATGTTGTTCTTTACGTGCTTTATAAATAAAAAGAAATTCATTTACACATAACGCGAGATAGGCAAAGGATATCTAGTATAATTAATATAAAGACGCTAAGACATTACAACGGCAATCCTTTACCCAATTTTCGCCTATTTTTTGAGATACAACGCCGCGCCATGTCTTGTGACCACTTTATAACACTGTTGCATACAGATAGGTACTGTACACAAGCAAATTTATATAGATCATACAAATATATAACATATGTATGTATGTACGTATGTATGAACAGTCCCTTCGTGAGGGTGTACAGTGTCGGGGGAAATCTAAATTATGTATTTGGATTTAGCTTTTTAGGAGTTACGACGTTTAATTCCTGAAATGATATAAATTATTACTAAGCTTGTTTTTACGTTCACATAAATATGAAGAACGTTAACAGTTTTTTTTTAGAGTATATAGGAGTATTTTTGTCTATTTACTTTATGGTAAAAGCTATTTTTTTTAAATAGCGTCTTTAAGAAGACGAAAGACTCTAGTCACATTTATAAAGCTGAAGAGTTCGATTGAAAACGCTAATCTCAGGAACTACTCGTTCGGATATAAAAATTGTTTTTGTGTTGGATGATCTATCCATCGAGGGATCCTATATTATCATGTTAATTATTTAAAATCCGCAGAAAGATTTGCATTTAGAATGTTCGTTGGGTCATAATTATACAACTTTCAGTAAGTTTCATAATATCTATGACAACAGAGTGACTCATTTCACTGGATTTTGTAAATTTATACAATAAATTTTTTTTTAAAATTATACTATAAGCATTCAAACATTAGTAAAAAGCAGCACAATTTACTCCTCATAGCCACGTGATATGCATTCTGATACTCCCCTACGTTATTTCCCCTGACCTTAAGACCCTTTGAAGGTCACAGGAATTTAAGATGAATCGTTAAGGATATCATAATTATTATTGGGAAAAAGCAGGTTCAATTTTTTTCTGCATCGCGCGCTTCGCCACAACAATGAATTTTTCTTCTCCTCGCTCTAATAACAAGGTGTGGCGTTGAGTTACATTGTATGTCATATTACGTTAAAGTTAATTAGACAATTAGAAACAGTTTAACTGTATAGAAATGAAAATAATATTTATATGAAAAAATTGTTGTAAATTGCATGTGATTTGCTATATTTAACGTTATTAAGTAAAGTCCTGTAACTTCGGGCCTCGGGGGTTGATTTCGAGGGTTGAATGCCGAAGGGTAAAAAAACAGCTTTGGGGAGACAAGTACTTTGTACGAAAAGGAAATATTTTATATACGTATATTATAACTTAATACGATGTTCTTTATATTATCGCTACAATAACTTCGTCTGGATTTGACGCTATTATAGCGCAATTAATAAATTAATGGATCTATAATCAAGAAATCTAGAATATAATCTAGAAACTCATCGACTATATTTTTACATTTCTCGCTTTGCTTACAAGACAAAGAGTCTTGAAAATTGATTGGGGAACGGAATGTCTTAATACTATTTTTACTCTGTCTATCTCGCTATATGCGGGATACAGTGGGAAGCTGACAAAATAGTTTTTACTATGTTATGCTAGAGAGTGATTTACTATTCTTTAGTTCTTGTTTCTCCGCTTGTAGAGTGATAGGTCATATATTGCCATACATTGTATTTCCTTACAGCATATAGTTTTTATTTTTAACTGCCTATATAACGATAGACACGTGTAACATGTTTACAATGAATATTTTATTTTGACATTATCATTACATTTGGGGTAAAACCGAGTGACGTGATGGTTGTGAATTCAAATTCTAATAAATGGTAATTTAATAAAACTAGACTTAGCCCGCAATTTTGTTTGTGTGGGCTTTAAGATGTATGTATGTGATGGATAGTCTAGTATTTTCCCGTACCCGTAGGAATTTCGAGATTTCTCCTCTAGTGTTTCCCTACACTCCTTAACCTATATACATATATACCAAAGTCTAAGTACAGAAAAGACTACCTTTTCTATCTATTGTTTTCGGTTAATCTGTCAGTAATGGAATAGTTTTATATATAGATAGATAAGTAAATTGTTTTTGAAGTAACTACTACCAGGAAAATGAAATTTCCATCGAACCCACAAGTATATCCTCTGTATACAAAGTTACATAAACATGACATTACGTTTATAATCTCCTGAAGAATTTTCTAGGAATCTAATATTTGACAACATTATACATTCATTATTTTGGTTAATGTGAAGGTCGCGGATTCAATTCTGGAGGAGCACGAGGCAAGTGTATCGGAGCATACAACAGTTACGGCCTTGGACAATAAAAAAAATTATAGCCCTATTATAATATGCTATGGAGTACGGAACGTACTTACGTACATATAATTAAACTCATTTTTTTCCTTCTAACGAAGCTTTTTAAATATTCAAAGTGCAGAAAATTGGGAAGGTTCCGGTTTTGGGAAGGGACTATGAAAATCGGGCGGAAAGTGGTGAAGGAGTGTCTTAACACCATATTCCCTCTACCTTCTCTTCTATACGGGAAAGAACCTAAGTCTAACTTACAATCAAAGTATAATTAAGTGTATAAAAATATTGTAATATATAATCTAAAATTCTCTCAGCTCATATCACCTTAGTTCTGAGTTATAATTTATAAAAATAATATAAAGAGAAACATAATATTTTCATCAGTTAAGTATTCTATTTTTTTCGTTTTGCTCTGTGTCCCGCTCATAGCAGGGTATGCAGAGGGAACCTAGTGTTAAGACACTACCGTCCTTCACTCTCCGCCGAGTTGCATTCATCACTATCGAATCATTGCGTGTTGAGTGTACTCTACGCCGCGCTTTGCCAAGTAATGATTAGTATTTACGTAGCTAACAGAGAGATAAAAAAATAAAGGATACGGACCACGTGTCTGTAGTGTTAAAAAATTTTCTTAAAAAATCAAAAGTTACTCTTGTACTAAATTGTAATCACTTGGTCAAGAGAAAACACGTGGAAAAGAGAGGCACGATATTTGAGGTGAGTGTGACAAGGACATGTGTAGCCTTGACCAGCGTTTACTACAAACAATACATAAATATAATATTCGAATATAGCATTCGATACCGTCATTAATTAAATAATGAGTAACTTTATACTTACTTATTATTCGCAGTGTTGAATCCCGCAACTCCAACCAAGTGGCTTGAGACTAGGTTCCCTCGGCCTATAAAATACCTATATATGCGGGAAAAAGCGTGTTAGTCAACAAAAAAAAAATAAAAAAAAAATGCATTATTTCGTTATTTGCCGTCCCTAATGTTGCGCATGCTAAAAAGAATTTCTGGGACGTAATATTTAAACAAATTAGGGTCAATATCTACTAATATTTTGATGTAAATGGACCATTTACTGATACATTTAGCCTCGTGGACTCGTGAAATAAGGTCCTGGGCTTAATTACTTTATGGGATTAAAAAAAAATACATATTCACAACTTTGTTATTTTATATGTAATTCTATAATTTAGAAAAATCCTCTTCTTTGACACTCCCTGTAGAGCCAATTTTGAGCTTTACAGATTCGAGTGTGGGTTGTCTGTTAGTCTCTTATTTATATTTCAGAGATTAATATGCGAAAACATATATACAATACCTAAAATAGCTTTTATTTTATTACTTGACGCTATATCTCGCGCATAGCAGGGTCGGCAGAGGAAACATGGGAACCTAGTGTTACTACATTCCGTTCCCATTATGTTTTGATTGGCGAATTTAACGACATAATTTGCATCGTTACCTGAGCGAGAAAGGGAATCGTGAAAGGGAATCGAACTTACAACAGTCGACAGCCTGAAACAAAATAGTACAAAATTTATATAAAAAGTGGTACTATTATTAAGAAAATTATAATAATCCAGTCAATTATATGATTCCCTTTGCTCAGCAGAGTATGAATGAAGAACAAAGCGAAATAATTTGTATACTATTTTGTTTTGATCGTGAGCTGTTATCGTCAGAGATCTTCATTAAATATATATCTGTAATAAAGTTATAAATTCCTTCGACTTTATGGAATAATTAATAATATTAAGAACAAATTTCTTAATACACTGGTCTTTGCTCACGGCTTCGTCCCCGTGGTTAAACCATGAATCGAAGTGATCAAGCTGCAGTGAAATAATTAACGTAGAAGCCGTCGTGGCGCAAGAGTGCGCGTATATAACTCGACGGTTGTGGGCTCGATTCAACTTGGGGAAACGAAATGTTTCATATTTTGATTTCCTTGCTCAAGTCGCGAGGCCAAGTGCGGCGTTGAGTTCTGCCTTTTAACACACAATACCTTAAGAATTTGTCGGAACGTAGGGAACGGAATGTCTTGATACTGGGTTCCCATGTTACCTCTGTCCACCCTATCATATGCGGAACATAGCACAAATCCAAAGATAAAAAAAGATTAACGCAAAATAATATAACCTAACACCATCCACTACAAATGGACTATCTAATACAATTTTATTTTATTTTTATTATGTGGCCAGTCGTGGCGCAGAGTGACTGTAAAATCGACTGCTTGTGGGTTCGATCCCCCATCCCCATCGAGCAGATGAATATTTACTTAAATTTATATTTCTATTTCTTCGCTCTGGTGTCGAGGCAAAGCGCGGCGTTGAGTTCTGCCACTCAACACGCAGTGCCTCCAGAATTCGGCAGAAAGTGACATTAACACGCGACATCAAACCAAATAAACTCGTCATCTTTATAATATTAAGTGCAGATTTACTAACCGACTTAAATATTAAAAGTAAGTATGGAAAATCGCGGAAACATTTCAACACTGAGAAAGGTTCGTAGCATTTAGTTTCAAAGCTCATTTCAGATGAAATGTGTTAGATATCAAAGCGAGGTCACTTTGTTGTTCCTGAGATACGGCGGCTGTGAGTATTATAATATTTATAGTACGTGAAATCCTGTACAAAGATATACTGTTAATGTCTATAAACATGAATTAGTGAAGGTAAGTATGTAGGTAATAAAGTCTTATAAGTGTCGTATAAGTCGTACATGTTTTGTCCCGCTCTGGTAAGGAGACAAAGAAAAGATCTATGCGTTGGAAACGTAGTGTCTTAATACTAGGTTTCCTGTGCTGTCCGCGGGATACGACGTAAAATTTTAAAAAATAAATAAATACAAGCTGCCTCATATAATAACTTATTTTTCTATTTGTCATTCCACAGATGTCCCTATAACATGGTCGCAGGCATCTCGCGCGGCTTCGCTGCCGTGCTCAATACCGGGGTTGCGGATTCAAGTCCGACGACCGCCGCCCCTCATTGATGATGATGGGGCGAAGACGAAACTCTTCACGTGGAGGAAGGGGAATGAGGAAGTTAGTTCGAAAAGGTATGTGCTTACTAAAGGAATATCCTACTTTTTATTGGCTTATATAACAAAATTACTATACATCATTCAAAATTGAGGCCCACGTAGCACAGTGGCATAGCATTTTTCTGAAAACGCGGAATGAATTATTTTTGTTTTGGTAAGGCAAAACGACGCTGAGTTCCGCTATCAATCAGCAATGTCTCGATAATCATGCGATATGTGGAAGGGCTATGTGTTTCGACATTGCATAGTGTTAAGACACTCCGTCTCACTGCCTACAGTGCCATTTGCAGGATAAAAAAATTATTTACTTTAGTTAAATCTTTTCTTACAACTAAGTCCAATTGAAATTAAAAGAAACAATTATCATTTAGAATTTATTCCGTTAATTAAAATTTCAATAAGATTTGAAAATGTAAACTAAACATTAAATTAAGTTTCCAAATAATAGTAAATTTAATTTCACTCCCTGGATATGCCGAAACAAAACACAGCGTTTAGTTGCGTTATTTAATACATAAAGTTGCAGAAAATAATAATGAAATGATCAAAAAACCATTAATTTGTATTAAAATCACACATAAACACTAAAATCATACATCATACGCGGCAGCGTTGAGTTCTGTTATTCAACACGCAATACCTCAAATTCGGCGGAAAGCGTGGGAAAGAGTGTCTCAACCCTAGGTTTTCTCCGTGTACCTTGCGGGACACAGCGTGAAAAAAATAGACATAAGGGAAAGCAAATATAGCAGTAAATACATGATTAATTCACTATTAATCAATATTTTGTTAGCAGGTGGTCGAGCCTCGAGCATCTGCCTGCAATAATTAACTTTAGTTTCATTGATTAATTTCCGTTCTTGCCTTTTACAATGACGTAGCGGTCGAGTAATTGAACAATTAATTCGCGTGATAGTTTAAGGTTCATATTGCGTGGGAAAAACGTACAGGGTACTAGGTTATTTTTTATATGATAATATATAAACAATAGATATAGATAAGGTAAATACGAGGTTAATCGTAGCTTCATATCACAAGTACAAGTAATAGGTATTGAGTTCGATTCCCACTCGAGGAAATGAAAAATTTTATATTTTCATTTCCTCTTCCTTTCTGGCTGGCTTCTCCAGAATTCGGCAGAAAGTAAACAACAGAAGTGTCTTAATAGGAATGAAATGTCTTAACACAAGGGTCCCAGGTTTACTCTGCCTTCCCTGCTAAAAAAAAAATACAATTTAAAAATAAACTTTATTCTCCACTTTTTATCTATTTTACTTTATAGTATGAAAATATACTAAAATGACATTTCCTTTTCAGGATATCCCAAAACGGTACATTGGAGGTGATACGAAAGAACAATGGTGGTAGCGAGGGCGTGTACCAATGTTCCATGCAGCACCACGGCCACGTGCTGGGCTACCCGATTAATCTTAAATTTTCATGTAAGTACTCCTTATTTTCTTAGTTTTTGGTTAAACACGGCGGTTAAGTATGCAGTGTAAAGTGTATAAAACGTGTATATGTAAAAGCGGAACAATTAATTACGGTTATTAAATGATATCTTATACTTCCCTCTTGACATTTCAACGTTTGTTAAAATTATGTAAAGTGTTATTAAGAAAGCATAGGGGCAAAGAAGTGTCTTAATCGAAACGAAGTGTCTTAACATTAGGTTCCCAGGTTCCTAGTGACTACCATGCTATATGCGGGATAAAACGTAAAGCTAAAAATGATTCTATAAGCTTTACACGCAATAAGTTATTGATTAAATTTTATTGATTAAAAATAGCGTAAAATATACAAATATAAACATATATATATATCTGCTCTGGGCTGAAATTGAACCAAAATCTACCAATTAAGGGACCAAACACTAAATCAACACCTAACCACCAGAAGAAAACTTTCTGAATCAAAACTTGCATATTTAAACGATTATATCCTAAAAAAGGTCGTTTCATATTTCACTAGAACACAGAGTGGCGTAAACGAAAACATCCCAAGATGTATTTCCCAAGGAATGAATGAGTAATGAGGTACGTGGCAAGCATTGGCGAAAGGAGGCTGCGTTCTAGGGCGTTTTAATATAGTAAACTAGGATATACCTGCAACTTCGTCTCCTCGAACAAACGATAATAACTAGTCGTATTGTATGACATATTGTAAGTGTCAAAAGTAACTGTCCGCTGGTACAGTCGGTACTGGTATAGAAGGTTGGTATAGAAACGATAAACGTGAATTAATTACAAGATACAACGTGTTGGTGTCAGCATATTTGAAATCTTGCAATCAATTTGATGCTCTCCCCAGTGTTCGATTGAACGGAAACTTGGATTTCGACTTGAGGTCTGAACTATGTAATCAAAATTGTTGTTAATCCAAAATGGCGGCTTCAACATTTACAACCCACCTAATATGCATATTTTATGAAAGGGCTTCAAAAATTATAAATTAAAAAACCCTGGAAAGCTGATTGTTTAAATTAATTATTTAATTAATATTTTATTTATCATATAAACTTCTTTTATAAACGGTAATACAATACATATTTGGAAAACGTATAAAAAAAATTACGTGATTTCAACCTGCGAATCTTGGACACCGTCTAAGCGCTCTAACCAATAATCCATACATTCTCATCAAGCTACGTCGAATTTCATATTTTCTTATAACTTATCTATCTCTGTATAGATATTTAATAATTTCCACTACCCAAAGATAATTGCTTATAAGTATTATTTGGCAACAGAATGCTACGTAGTTACGTTCAAATTTTTATACGTCTTCTAAATAAATATTATATTTCATTCCTTTTCCTAAAATGTTTAACCCGTAATTCAGCGTATAAAATTAATAATCGTTTTTCAAATGGGTAAGTTCAAATAGGTGGCGCCGCGAGCGGGTTATTAAGATATAATAAGATGTTTCCCTTATTTAGATTCTATATAAATACTAATTGATACCCGCAACTCATTTTATCTCGTCCCAGAAGGAATTGCGGGAAATGCTCATGTAGTGCTTCCCTAGACTTCCTAAAGAACGTAGCGCTGTGTGTTGTCTGTCTGTCCCTTGGAAACCAAAAGATTTTATATATACGTACATACATTACGGTACAGGATGCTTTTACAAACTTTGTTACGCACATAATATTTAATTAAACCAAACTTCAAATGTTGGTAGCATTGTAAAACCGCGTTAGGATCTACTTTACTTACTTATAATTCATCCCGGGAAAGTCATTTACTATATTATTCATACATACATTTAAATATATGTATATCTCATACAAAAATAGGTTGGAAACAGCAACATCATGTAACAAATAACCTTAATGATTTATGATTATTATAACAATAACTAAGCATATATTATTCATATTGAGTAAAATAGAATAGGGTTTTTGTTATCAATAGAATTCCACAGAGGCAAAAAGGGACTGTAATGCGATTGTAAATGATTCGATTCCCACCCGGAGGAATGAGTTATTTTCCTTTCTCCGCTCTAGTGTTATAACTTTTTTTCTTTCTTTCTGTAGAGCCCTGTCGCAGGGGCACAAGTATGGGACAGTAACAGGTTGTGAGTTCAATCTCCACTCAAAGAAATGAAATATTTATTTAAATTTATATTTACATTACCTCTGGTGTGGAAGCGAAACACGGCGATGAGTTCGGCGATGATTCAACACACAACACTCCGTTTTCGAGGCATTGCGTCTTGAGTTGCGAGACTCGGCGAGTTGTGCCTCGTTACCAGTGCAAAGAAATGAAAATATTTAATATTTTATGACTCGAATAGGAATCGAGTCCCCAACTGTCGTGTTTACAGTCACATGCCACTACACCAGAACGGCTTTCTATTATAACTTCCAATGTTTCGAATTTTGGTGAGGATCAAAGAGATGTATGTCTAGACGATAGGTATTCTCCACCTACTACTACGTGCGGGATAAAAGCGTGAAGATGAAAAAAATACTGCACTCGTCACAATATTATACAAAAGTTTAATGTTATCCGTCAATCATGCTCTCGTATCCTATGTTTCATATTCCTTTTTATACCCTTATTAAATGAAAAATAAATAAATATTTATTTATCATTAGATTGCCTCTGTATGTACCTACATGGGTAAAGATAACGAATTCAATATAAAAAATAACGAATTCTTCCTATAGAATACTAAAAATCATTTCTTCTGCTTGGCGTGAACATAAAGATAGACATAAAGATAGATAGATTCGAACAAATATAAATAATTTATTTATTTTAAAGGCGTATATTTGCTACCTAGAACAGTTAAAGATATGAATAAGATTTGATATAAAAATGCAGGGGTACAAAGTGTGACGTAAACGCGACTGATTGTCGGTATCGAACCCACTAGAGGAAGTGAAATATTTATTTAAATTTATATTTTCTTTTCTTCACTCTGGTGTCCAGGCACAGCGAGGCGTTGAGTTCCGTTACTCAAGATGCAATGCCGGAATGTAACGGAATTCTGGAGTTCCGCGAAAAGTGGGGAACGGAGTGTCTAAAAATTAGGTTCCCTCCGTTAACTCTGTTGTGGGATACTTGCGTGAAGTTGATTTTTTTATCTTAGTTTAATGTATATAATTAAATCTATATAAAATATCTTATTCCACGATTACATACAAATGTCGACCAATAGAATGAGCATAATGTATTAACACGAGTTAACCAATTTTTAAAAGAAAGACATTTCTAATTAATCATTTGTTGTATTATACATTTGTCAATGTACCAATGTCCTCTAACTAAAGCATAATATATTCACGAAAAGTACCTCCTTTACAAAAAAAACCTAGAGGGCAAAAGTAAGCAATTTGTGTGCCAAAACAATAATGTTATTTTGTAAGATTGATTGATTTATACACAGTCAAGGATTTTCATTGGAAATTATCCGGTCGCCGGAAAACATGGGAACGTTGTTCCTTGCCTTGGGCTTTATTTATCTTTAATTAAAATGTACATGAGGTAAAGAATGTTTACAGGAACCTATGCTGTTGCTTTTGTTTGGTTGAACGCGTTAATCTCAGAAACTACTGGTTCATGTATGTTTAATGTCCCAAGACTGTTTCTCGCCTTAGGTTTAGAGCGAGACATCCCAACACAAGTATTATAATTACTTTCTGGGGTCGTCCCAAAGAAATATATGAATGATTTGGAAATTAAAACAATTTTTATTTTTATTTTTTTTATATAGCAGAGTAGGCAGAGAAGTCTTAAGACACTCCGTTTCCTACTCACCGCCCAATTTTCAAGGCGTTGCGTATTGAATAATAGATCTCAAATACACTTCGTCTTGTTACCAGAGCTAGGATATTAAAATATATAATACATACCCAAATGGGAATAGAAACCACAACAGTCGCGTTTACAGTCTGACGCTGTGCCGCTACTCCACCGCGGGTCCATTTACTTATAAACTAAACTCATTATAGGATGTCTCAACAGAATTAAGGATCTTATTTAAGCAATAAATTGTGAATTCCACGGTCACTCTCCAATTCGTAATTTCATTTGGGAAGTTGCCTCCTAATATCATTCTAATATTTGTGGCTATGAATACTATATCAGGGCTGTGTACTATGGTAAAAGTATATTATGTTACTTGTTTAGAAATTAGTTTCACGCTGTATCCCGCACACATCAGGGTAGGCAGAGGGAACACAGTTATAAGACTCTCCCTTCCCCACTTTCCGCCGATTTTTCCTGGGCATTACGTGTTAAGTGGGCCTTTGCTGGGCATTACGTGTACTCAACGCTTTTGCCTTTTTTTCTTTTGCCAGAGCGAAAAAAATAAAATATGAAGAAATAATCATTCATTTCCTCGAGTGGGGATCATACCCACAACCGTCCCATTTTAGTCACACTCTTGGGTCCACGTGTGTAATACTAAGGCGATGGCTGTAGGTTCTTTAATTTCCCCGTTCTGGTAAAACATAGATTGAGTTAAGGTTCAATCAAGAAAGAAGAGAACGGAGTATCTTAGCTCTATTTTCTCTATCGGTTTAACTTTTCTTGAACTTTGGCTAATCCATACATATGTAGGGGTATTGCACAATCATTAATATTGTTTATAAACAACATTTGTAAGCACACTTAATCAGCGTCCATAAGTTATTTGCTACAAATGCAATTGTGTAATTATTTTCCACTATTGTTTTGTAGCGTATAAATAACCGATTTATATATATATATATAATAAATGAGTTGATTATAAGGTCTCGTAACATTAACATCATGTTATCTTGAATGTTTTTTTTTTCCATTACCTAGTTTAGTTTAACAAAGTACGGTATTGGGTTTTAGATGTACTATTATATAGCCTATATATTTAAAAAGGGAAAACACCTTGCATGATGCGAGATGAAATAAAAAATAAATCAATATCCCTTCGGGATTTGAATTTGCACTCTCTGTTTAGGGGAGTAAAACGATCTCAGACAATATCCGAAAATGGTATAATATCGACAATGTATATTACTTTCTTTATATATGTACATGTATGTACAAAATATTTTTTTTTGAGTTGTCCGGTAGTTTTTACGTGATTTAAATGAAATTCTAATGAATGATTTTTATTTATTAAGAAATTAATTAAAAGATATTAATAATTAGGTCCCATAGAAAATATTCTATGGGACCAAATTATTAATATCTTAAATATACAGCATTGACTTTTATTTCGTTTTAACATATATAGAGATAGATTTATAGAAGCCGCAGCCGTAACTTATTTCAAAAAGTATACATATATATAAATATATATATATATAAATGTATACTTTTTGAAATAAGTTACAGCTATATATATATATACATATATATATATATATATATATATATATATATATATATATATATATATATATATATATATATATATATATATATATATATATATATATAAAACTTTCTCAACTCGCCCAATTATCCTTATCACTATAATCACCTACAAATAACAAGTATTTCAGGAAAACACGAAAAATCAGATAAAGAAAAAGATAGGATAACGACTTACTAGTTGTAATTAGACCTTCGTCTTGTAGAAAATCTTCATTGGACTGATACCTTATTACTTCTGCCAAAATTGAAACTTGTGTGTAGGTAGTTGGAAAATTTTCTTTTTTTCTTTATCTTGAAGCTTTACTGTCCACATAGCACGACACAAAATCCAAAAGTTAAAGAGAATAGCGGGGTAAGCAGAGGAACCTAGTGTTATGGCACTCTGCTGTGCACGCATCGCTTCATTTTTCAGACATTGTATGTCGAGTGTCAAATCTTAACGCCGCATTTTGTCTTGTCAGAGCCAAACATAAAACCATCGCGTTCACAGTCAGATGCTGTGCCACTTATTATACATCTTTCATATATTTTTTTGTAAATTAAGTGAAGTATTAGAAATATACATATTTATTTCTTCGTTCTATCGATCTTTGAAAATAATTCCGCCAACAACATGAATTTTATGTATGAGTGAGAAAGGGAATATCTTATCACTAATTTCCCTATTTCCACCCAATAACAAGCGGGTAAACCTGTAAAAAAAACTACATTTAACCCATCAAAATCTGGACTAACGATCATTATTCTTACTACAAAACACTGCCACTGAGTCATAGGGTACTTTAGCGCTATACCAACAAGTGCAACTGCATACAGCAGTTTTAATTTATTGTGAAACATGAATACATTATTCGTATTTAACAGTCCGGTTAATTAAGGTTAATGAAACACTCGACCAAACGTTGCTCTGATCAGATCCTTTTGAACTTACTATCCGCTATCGTGTCTGTATTGTACACTTGGGCGAGCTCTTGTGTATTCAATTTGTTTATATATAACTAAATATAACGGTAGAGTAGTGACTGAACACTCAATATTTAATCCTTAATTTCACAAAAGTTCTAAGTTGTTGAATTCGTTATATTTTCACATAGACGATGATGGTCTGTATATATATATATATAAAGATGCCGTCGTGGTGCACGGTGTGACGGTTGTGGTTTCGATTACCAATCGAGGGAATAAATTATTATTTAATAATATTTTCAATTCTTCTGACATATATAAAATAAAAAAAATACTCATTAATGAAACTCTAATTGATCTTTTCATTACAATGTTAGGTAAAACTATTTCTCCTAAGGCGTCTCCAATCAAAATACGAACAAATGAAGTGGATACTTGATCTGAATTGGTTGAACAGATCTTCAAATCAAAATCTTTGATCATTATATTGTAATGTAATTGTGTGCGAGACCGTCGTGGCGTAAGGGCACAAGTTCGCAATTGTAACGCGACGGTTGTGGGTTCGATCCCCACTCGAGGGAATGAATTATTATCTCTTAATATTTTCATTTCAAGTATGGCGTTGAATTCCGCCATTCCACACGAAACGTCTCGAAAAGTTGGCGATGCCTGGGTAATATGTCTCAACATAAGGCTCCCTTTGCGTGTATATTTGCAGGATACAGCGTGAAGGTCCAAAAATGTAAATACAAAAAATTTGAAAGTCTTGAAATTACGTTGTTATAGTCTTTTCAGTCCCTTTTACTGTAGCTTTGCCTTTTGTCTAGCTTTCATTGTAAGTCCCACTATTCTCCAGTCCGTGATTATTTCGTGTACTATTCTTTTTAAGTTGTTATTTTTGGTTGCTTTTAAGCTTTTCCATTTTCTTTTTATATCAGTGTTTAAGCTTATTTTTTTAGTAAGTTAGTATTTTATTTTAACCACATAGTGGTAAATGTAAACACAACAAACAATAAACATTCTATTTATTCTGATACCAATCTTGGTGAAGAGGCACAAGTGTGTGACTGGGGGTTCGATTGACGCTCAAGCTCGCTATAGTAACGAGGCAAAGCGTAGCGTTGAGCTCCGCCTTCCAACATGTGAGTCCTCCACAATTCAGTGGAAAGTTGACAATGGCGGTGTCTTTAATGAGAACGGAGTATCTTAAATCTAACTTCGCAGATTCCCTCTGCCTACCCTAAAATGTACGGGATACAGTGTGAAGCAAAAAATTGGAAATTTGGAGATTAAACATTAAGTGGAGGAACATTTATTGAACACCATCACCACCCGGATCAAAGGCTTTTCAAGGGACGGATGAACAAATTTATTAAAAGCCAGCAACGTATTAATGGTGTAGACAGCGGTTATCAATTGACATCAGGTGACCCGCTAGCTAGCATTATAAAAAATAATAATTATATACTAAGTATATATATAAACTTAGTTATAAAAAATATAAAGCAATATAACGATGAGCTATATAACACAACAAGTGAGTAACAATCAGCAAAATGTGTACGAAAAGGAAGCGCCTGCGATCGAAACTAAGTTCTTTTTATTTTTTAAAAACTGTATCCTGCATATAGCAGGGTAATCAGGGGAATCCTGGGAACCTTATATTATGATACTCTGTTCTCAATAAGACACTTACGTTCATTCTGTTCAACTAACCACGCTATTTTCGAGACATTGCGTGTTGTATGGCGTGTAATCGAACCCACAACTCCCGAATCGAAGGAAACCAAGTATGATGCATATAAAAGACACGTGACACATCTATAGGATGTTGAAATTAAGCTGAAGACAGATTTCACAATGTTCCGATGCTGGTCAAAATACAAAAAACTTGGGCATATATACATTGGGCATGCGTTTTCATCTCTATTCTTGAGCTTTATGTAGCTTTCGATAGCTAAAGAAAGAAAAATGTTAAGATTCCGTTGTGCAGTTTTAAAAAAAATGCACAGCGTTGAACTCCACATTAAAAAAGAGGTAAATTTAACGACACGTTTTCTTACTGGAGCAGCGAAATATAGATAATTTAAATCAATGATAGATTACGTAACTTACAGCAAAAGTAGGTTATAATATTTTCTTCAAATATAAATAAAAAAAATTGTGTTCATATTTAGCGTACAAAAATTAGAATAAAAAAGCCAAGTTTCCGGAAAATTCGAGGAAAACTGAATATTCTATCGAAGTTACAAAACATAAGATAAATTATCCATCAATGGGGACAAAAATCTGGGAACCAATTGTATACGATTCATGACATAATAATAAGATTTCTAAACGATATTGATTATATGAACAATATTTTTTTGTTAAGGTATATATATAAATAGTATTTAAGTATATATTACACACATAGAACTCACACATTTCATTTAACTTGACCGGCACAATTCTAACTGTTAATAAAACGGTTTGGGGTTCAATTAAATTAATTATTTTCATTTCCCCGCTCTGATAATCTCGATAAATACTATTGACAAACGGATAGATGAAAGACGAACAATGTGATCCTATAAGGGTTCCGTTATTTTCTTTTGAGATACAGTACCCTAAATATAATAAGACACTTCAGCACTGCCCTAGAATTACGTATACACATTTGTTCCTAAACCTGTTTAATTGTATGGCTAATTCATTGCTATTTATGTAATGAAATGTAGGGACTTCGCATAATTCCACAATATTCTTAAGTGATTGCCGTGTGATCCCGGCCTAGAATAGGATCATCCTGGTACTGGTGGTGTCGTAAGAGGCGACTAAAGTACGTGTGGTAGAGTCACGTCGCCAGCAATGGCAACACGCATGGGCAGACTCGACCGGATCATTACCACCCCCGGCATTTAAAACCGGCGTGAAGTGGTGGCTTTATGCCACTGCGTTTCGCATCAGGTAATGCCGGGCCCCGGCGCCCAACCCATCTTCAAGGCCGGCAACGCACCTGTAACTCCTCTGGGGTTGCACGGGGCCGTGGGCGGCGGTAATCACTTACCATCAGGTGACCCGCACGCTCGTTTGCCGTGTCCTTTCCATAAAAAAAAAAAAAAAAAAGATTAGGGCTCGTGTTCTATGAAAGATTGTGTTGAGATTTTTGCGCTGCGTGGGCAACAGAGTATCATAACACTACGTTTCCTGTGCCAATGTTTCTGTTTGCCAGATACAGGGTGAAGCGAAAACAAAAAAAACTGTTAACCAGTTTTTTTGCGACTCGGACTCGCCTACTGAGGCTTTTATATCCACTACTTTCAGGATTGTAGGTTAGTACAACTTATATACTTATATTTTGTACTATGTAGTACCTTTAAATTTTAACTTTTCAGATCTTTTCCTGTATTTGTATTGTACGTTTTCATTTCATGCCAAATTTCATAACTGTGGGTCCACAGGAAGTATCCTATACATTTTGATTACGCGGCGTTGCTTGTACTGGTTTAGAAGCTTGATTTTTTCTGTACTACTATTTTTTCTGTAATACATGACATAAATTTAGGGTCTTCGCATACGGACATACGGATAACAAAGTGATCCGATAATGGCTCCGTTTTTATCTTTTGAGGTACGGAATCCTAAAGATTATATACTGAGTAATACATGAACACGTGAAAATCAATAAAAACGCAAAATATAACAATTTGGCGATCAATCATCTCTTTTTCTATGGTCTGTTAAGAATAATTACATTATAGTTCGTGTCCATCAAATTTACTGTTTTTCGAAGAAAAATTTTGCTACCTATTGTGTTAGTTTATTGATAATTCTTTGGTTTCTTGACCGAGGGTCATAACTTAATAGTTTTAGTATTTCCGTTTGTGTGAATTATTACTAAAATAGAGCGCGTCATCGCGCTACGGTTGTGAGTTCGATCCTCACTCGAGAGAAAGAATTATTATTTATTAAAATGTTAATTTCCTCGCTCTGGCACCAAGACAAAAGCCCGGCGTTGAGCTTCGCCACTCAACACGCAATGCCTCGAAAAATACGGCGGAAAGTGGGGAACGGAGTGTCTTAACACTAGGTTCCCTCTGTCTACCTTGCTGTGTGCGGGATACAGCGTGAAGCTTTTTTAGAGAAAGAAGATTATTTATTTTTATAACTATACTTTCGTGAAACCGTCACTTAGAGGTTTCCGCTATGATTTTTCGGGGAAAATAATTAAGAACAGAAGATGTAAACCGAGATTGTTTAACAAGATCATGTAGTTTAAGTAATCGTGTAGCTAATTTTTTTAAATAAGTAAAACGAGTGATGCTTGCTTTGTTTTGCATTTTCAGTCTATTCAAAGAGTTCGATTTATTTTACCTATATATGGCCGTGTCAGGTGTATACTACCGAGTCACAAATCGTTAATAAAATATTTTCCGCAACTGAAATCAAAATCCATCAACCAATCCACCATAATTTTCAAACAAACCCATTTCTTCTGAGCCAAAATCTCATATAATTTCTTAAATATCATTAGTATTATAAATAAATAGCCAGAAGGAGATCACATCATCTCAAAGATTAAAAGCTTTAATTTAACAAGTTACTTCTCATACAGTTATAATTTGTGTTCATTTTATAAAATTTATTGTAAAGAATGATTATAATAGTTAATTAGACACAAGCAAGCGACTGTAAAATAAATTAAACGACTGTTGTGGGTTCAATTATCACTTAAGGGAATAAAATATTGCATATTTTCGGTTCCTCTTCCAAGTAACAAAGTAAAGCCCGTTAGTTCCTTCACTCACGAAGAACACGAAATGCATCTTGAATTGGAGGGTGGAAAGCGTGAGTGCCTCAATTCTGCGCACTCGTATGTCGCCGTAGGAGCGGAGCAAAATGTCCTTCATATTCCGTTTCTTTCCTTCCTTTTCCTTCTATTTGTTTTATATCTGCTGGTGTATACTATCGTCCTAAAAATTTAAAGCGGCGATTAAAAACAAAATTAAGCGTTAGTCCCACAAAAATAATAAAAACAATACTACAACATAAGGTAAATTACGGTGTGTTATTTTTGGTTATTTCTACCTGCACAATGCAGGGTAAAGACACTCCGTTCCGCACTTTCTGCCGAATTCCGGAGGCATTGCGTGTTAAGTGGCAGAACTCAACGCCACGCTTTGCCTCGACACCAGAGCGAAGAAATGGAAATATAAATTTAAGTAAATATTTCATCTCTTCGAGTGGGGATCGAACCCACAACCAGTTGGTTTACAGTCACATTTTGTGCCGCTGCGCCACGACCGGCCTCAATTTCTAAATATTACTAATTAATTTAAAGCTTAGGCTTAATTTAAATAAAAATCTGTGCAAAAAGTTATTATAAAAAAAAAACAACTCATATTGTTTGATATTGAGCAATTTCTGTTTTTTTTTTGTTTCTAAGCCATATTATTATTTGCGATTTTGAAGCCGCTACCTCTTATTTCATTAAGCTTCCGAACAAAATATTTCTCAGTTACTATTTAATTAAAATCTGAATGTATAACGGATATTTCCTTCGATGTCTTAGAATTGAGGAAGCACAGACCTTCTTAGAAAGTCGTTTTTGTTATAAGCATTATTTGTCCTAAATAAACACTTTTGTAGTTGAAATTAATTTTGTATGAGGATAATTATTATAGTTAACTCGAGCGTTAAAATCGAGAGTCGTTTTAATGGAAAATTAAAGCAAATATTGTATTACTCAGTAGAATTTTTTAATTTCTGTTTAAAATATTGCTGGGTATCCCGCGTTTGAGCAACTTGGCAAATATATTTTTGGATTTAATAATAAAGTAATAAACAATATATCTTATAATACAAACTTATGACCATCCATCGTAGGTATCGCAATTGGAACTATCCACGTATATATAAATATAAGAAATTATGAATAGCACGCATTAAAAATTTATAAGAAACGAGCAAAGATTAAAAAACTGAAAAGAGGAAATTTTGAAATTCGTATGAGAGCGAAAAAAACGAGATTTCATTTCACGTCTCAAAGTCCATACAGACAATGTTACGGAAGACCACTAACCTATATACATTGTATATTTACATTCTATATCACTATACTCTACAATAAATATTAAATTGAAGAAAATTAGGGTTTATCCACATAGTTACGGTTATATAAAAATATGAAAGGGATTCTCAATATTGATAAATCTATTCCCCGAGGCACTATCCAATTGAAAATCAAACGTTGTACACAAAAAGGCATTTCACTTTGACTGTCAATTCTAAATCGACCGGACCTTTAACGATAATATTGTCAAAGAAATTTGTGTTTTATAAAGAAGAAAATATTTTTTTTATATATTAAAATTTGCTTCTTTACGTATTTATGTGTGAAAACAGTGTTTAAAAGCTCGTACGCAGTATTTGAGAATTAAAATCCCATTTTAGGGAATATCTCTTGACTTCACGCTTTATCCCTAGCGTAGTAACCTGAGAAGACAAAGCGCCAAACACTACGGCCTCCGCATACCTATTTCGCTTTGTCATGAACTTTCTTTTATATCCTTTCCAGGGGATCTTTATGCTTTTAGCCGTGTGATCTAGGCCTAGAATAGGATCATCCTGGCACTGGTGGTGTCGTCAGAGGCGACTAAAGTACGTGTGGTAGAGTCACGTCGCCAGCAATACAACACGCATGGGCAGACTCGACCGGAGCATTTAAAATGGGCGTGAAGTACTGGCTTTATGCCATTGCGTTTCGCATCAGGTACTGCCGGGCTCCGGAGCCCAACCCACCTTAAAGGCCGGCAACGCACCTGTAGCTCCTCTGGTGTTGCACGGGGCCGTGGGCGGCGGTAATCACTTACCATTAGGTGACTCGAACCCTCGTTTGCCGTGTCTTTTCCATAAAAAAATGCTGTTATTCGTGACCTGCTCTCAATATCATTGCTATTGTGTTCTCAAAGGTCAACCGAGATCTCCTCGAGCCTCTCTTACTACTCACTTTCTCGAAATTATACTTATAACATCTTTTTTGACTGTACCACTTTTTAACATGCGTCTTCTATTATGTAATATTATATTTTTTATTTGTTGTGCGCTTCTCTTTACAACGTGATATTAGCAAAGTGATTAATACTCAACTGGCGCACTCGATACACCATAAATTATAGAAATGAAGTGAATGGAACTTATAAAACGCCGTATCCCGCATATAGCAGAGTAGGCAGAGGGAACCTATTGTTAAATTAACGCCATTCCTCAATTTCCGTCCGATCTGGGCCATAATTGCCCAACACCGTGCTCTACGATTGAGAGTTTTCTGCAGTAGACATCGAACCTGTAATCATTGCGTTTTCCCATTTGTACACGACGTACACCAGAACTTGTACAAAGCTAGCTGTAGAGGTTTAAGCTTGAAGATCATAAGGAATTTATATTTGCTAACATTGGAATTACGTTTTCCAACGGGAAATTGCTTTGAAGATTCTATTAATATACACATTATTAATACTGTGTAACAATGTATAACTAAGTCTTTGTTTAGTTCATCAACTAATCGATTATAAGCATCAATTAAATTGTCTTAATTAATAAATTAATTATTTTTAGCTTCACGCTGTATTCCGCATAGCTAGGTCGGTAGAAAGAAGGAAAATAGCGTTAAAACACTCCGTTCAAATTAAGACTTCCTTTACCCACTTACCGCCGATTTCTGGAGGCAAAGCGTGATGAGTGGAATTCATCGCCACGTGTTGCCTCCTGCCTTGCCTCGTTACCAGCGAGCGAGTAAATGAAAATAGTGAGAATGGAACCCAAAACCGTAGCGGTAGCTGTCACATGCTTGTGCCCCTGCGCTCGAAGGCTTCTTGAATTGGATGCCTTTATTAATTAATTATTGTTACTTTCTACCATTTCGTTTTATTTTTGATGAGGATAGTATTGCCCTATGAGGCACTCGGGAGAAAAAAATATTTTAATTTCATCGTTCTGCCTATGTTTCTAGACGCGGGGTATAGCGTAAAGCTAAAAAAAAGTATTTATCATAAAGAAAAAAACACTTTCAAATCACGTTTGACAAAATAAAACTTAATTTTCTGTACAACTTCTTCGCACAATTGACACATCCATTTAACATCCAAGAAACTTCTATTCAAAACAAATAAATAATCGATTCTATGGAGGTCCATACAAAAAAATAAATAAATAGACAAATCATTTAGCTCCTTTTTTATTTCTTTACCCGAAATTAACATAACAGTGTCCGTGACAGGCGAACCCTCGCTTTAATTTTCTTTAAAAAAAATACTGCCTAGATATGTACCACTAAAATAAACAACGAAATTTTTATTTATATTATTATGTGAACGTATCTGCGCTGTTTTAGGCAAAATTTTTGGGATTTAGGCTAATCTCTTTTAGAAATACATTGTTCTCATGAATATATGCGTACATGCTGGAAATGGACGAAGGCTTTGTTAGCTATGATTGTTATGTGGTAAGCTGTAGATGTTGCAAGGTATACTAGAAACGTTGCTGGTATACTAGGTTCTTATCCTGGTTGATTCAAATGTTCAATGGAGTAAATTTTCAGCCTAATCCTGATTCTTATTAATCACGATAAACCCTTAAGAATAATGAAAATTAGAATATTAGGTGCTGGCATAGTGTTGTGTCGCATTGAGGTGGATTCTGACTGGAAACGCGATGGTCTTAGTTTCGATTTAATGCTTATATTTTTCAAATTATATCTTTTATTTTTGTAGAGTTTACTTTTTATTAACAGAAAAATTGACGGCGAAATTATTATATTTTTTTTAACTTATCTTACTACTACTATTTGTTATTTTCAGGTTCACGATACGGTAGGCAGAGATAATTTAATGTCAAACGCTTGTTTCGCCGTTATGGCACAAGTGTGTGACTGTACATACGACTGGTTGTGGATTCGATCCCCACTTAAGGAAATTAAATATCTATTTAAATTTATATTTTTATCTCTTCGCTCTGCCCACCCTGCTGTGTGCGGGATACAACGTGAAGCTAATAATAAACGAAGTGGTTATAAAAGTAATATACATTATAAAATAATTCTATTTTTCCTGCAGATATGAGCAAACAGTTCACAAAGCAACCGGACGACGTGACCGCAAAGTTGGGTCAGCCGCTGGTGATCTCCTGCGAAATAGGATCTGGTCCAAGTGCTGTTGTCAAGTGGACGAAAAATGGTGGAGATATACCTAAAAATGAAAGGTAAGTTTACTATTCACCCCAAATTGGTATTTTACGCACAAAACAACAATTTTTTACAAGTTAATCTTTTTACACTTTAAATTCGTCGTTTTAAATCTCAAATTCATACTTTTACACTTGAAATTTGTATTTTTATACTTCAATTTCGCTGTTCTGGAAAAAAATGTACTCAACACTCCTTTATGGTCATTTATGGTTTTTAACATTTGTAAATTGTTACTCTTTTTAGAAAACGTAAACAATTTTTTAGAAGGTTTAGGTTCTGTCTTAGTAGAACTGCCTTCTGAACCGGTGTGCGGTCACAGCGAAAGGTGCTCGTAGAAGTCTATTTGAATAAAGAATATTTTAAACTTGACCTTTTATTATTTACAGATATTACATCTTGGAGAGTGAACTGCTCATCACGGATGTTCAACAAGAAGATACCGGTGCCTATAGGTAAGTCGTCGTTCTCAATGATATTACTATAAAAAAATGTATTTTTTACATATGTATTTATAGAATGAAAAATAATTATGTAATAGGCTAAATATTCTTTTTCTTATATTTATATAACTTCACAATTTTTAAGGCTATTCTCTTGGAGATGATGCATGCAGACAAATAATTCAATATATCTAAAATATAAAATTCACCCTAGTATGCATTGCTTGCACATGCTTTTAAAAAAAAAAAAATCAGCTTCACGCTGTATCCCGCACACTGCAGGGTAGGCAGAGGGAACGTAGTGAAAGACACTCCGTTCCCCACTTTCTGCCGAATTTCGGAAGCATTGCGTGTTAAGTGGCAGAACTCAACGCCGCGCTTTACCTGGATACCAGAGCGAAGAAATCGAAATATAAATTTAAGTAAATATTTCATCTCCTCGAGTGGAGGTCGAACCCACGACCAGTCGGTTTACAGTCACACTTTGTGCCGCTGCGCCACGACCGGCCTCGTACATGCTTTTCAAGATTTTTATAATGAATGTATTATGTTCTACATGAGTATCATTTACAATTGTTTTCCTCATACTAACTATAAGATAATTTACAAATTATAACAATAGATAAATATTTTGAAACCACACACACAACTTATTATAAAGATTTATAAAAAAATAAATGAGACGTCGCGTCGTCGGTTCAAATCCTGTTGTCTTATTTTTATACGCAAATAGTTGTCACCAGCAATTTTCTTTGCGACTACCTAAAAGCGTATAATGGAAAATCCTGTGTTTTTCCATTCCCGTAGGATTTTTATTTTTTGGTCGCTTATTGGTCCCTAACATTTACTAAACCATCTGCAAGCCAAATTTCCACTTTCTATACCCAATAGTTTCGTCTGTGCGATACCTGTTAGTCAGTAGTGGAAAAAAATTAAAAATACACTAACGATCTACGCGCAGGTTCACCTGCTTAAGCTTATTGACATTGGTGTCAAATTATACAAAATCCTTATATGAATTGTAGTCCTGATTTATATAAGCTATATTATTGTAAAGTTTCATCAAAATCAGTTCAGTAGTTATTGCATGCAAGTGAAAGAAACTGTTTATTTCTGTAGGATAACTGTAGAAAATATTATCTTTTTCGGGACAAATAATAGACTTTTGTTTCATCTTTATTAAGCAGTAATTTCTGACATAAGTACACCATTGTAGTAAATAAATGTAACGGATTTGGCAAGTGTAGCCGGAGTCCTGAATTCTATTATCGTTATGAGATTATCGTATCGTATCGTATCGTATATATATATATATATATATATATATATATATAGTTACTTAGATTTTATATAAGTACTTATTAAAGATTCGTTCCTTTATATTTTGAAAATATATGCATTTCATATAAGGAAGGTCTCGTGAAAAACTGCCTACAGACCTTTGCGCTACCTTCTAGAGAAGCTAGACTTCAACTTCAAACTAACTATATATAAAATATAGTATTTTCTAATATTTTATTATTTTATATTCTGCTAGTGCATGTATTTCTAATTTATCCAACCCTTCACCGAAATAAACTTTTTAAATTAACATTAGGTCATGCTTCGTTACATACAGACCTGGGCCCTTGTCAGAATCTAATCTACATTAGTTAAGAATTTACTATCTGGAGTAGAAGTAAGCGATTTAAATTTGAAGGTTGATTTTTAATTTACGCGTCGCCCGCAATTAGTTGGCAGAATATGTTAAAAAAATATTAATTATATATAATATATTTTTTCTTTTTTTGTATTATAATAAATTAAGAACTCACGAAAAATCGATTTTACAGTCACACTTTGTGCCCCTGTGACTACTGGCCTCAAGAAAACACAGAATGGAGTATATTCACATTAGGTTCCCTCTGCCAATCCTGCTGCATATTCAAAAGTCAATATTATTTATTCTCCCCTTTTCCCTTATTTTCACGAACAAATTCAGGCGGAACTTCCGAGCCATTGCATGTTGATTGGTGGAACTCAATTTCGCGTTTTGCCTTGTCACCAGAGCCAGGAAAACAACATAATTCTTCACAGTCAGTCTGTACTGATGCGCCACGACGGCCTCAAACCGAATTATATATTCCTAAATTAAATATACAGACATATAACATTCACTTTATTTTAAGGTGTACAGCAAGCAACATTTACGCTAACCGAAGTCGTACCAGTCGTACTGGCCATGTTCTGGTGGAGGAGTCTTCAGCTGAGGAACCATCGTTCCTGGATATACAGCATGTCCAACAGATCCTATTACCCAGGGACAGTAGGGTTGTTCTGCCTTGCCCTGTTCAAGGATGGCCTAGACCTAAGGTATTACTTATTATTTTTTTAGTCTTACGCCATGCCCCACATACATCAGGGAAGTTTGTTACCTAGCGTTAAGACACTGTCGTGCATTTGTTGCTACTTTTTTTGCTAAATTTACGCCCATACCTGCGGCGTTTATAGTAAAATGCTGTGCCTCTGTACTACAACGGCCTCAACTAGGTCTAAAGAACGACTTTAGCGATTTTTATACATATTTGTAATTTTTATAGTTGATCTGGGAACTGACGCCGCCTGGGGGAAGAACCAGTGAGCTGGAGTCTTCACAAGAAGTCCTTATACTACCAAAACTAGAATATGACCAGGAAGGTGCTTACACCTGCTCTGTTGAAGGGCGTAGCGACATTTCTAAGGTTAGAATAGTATAATTTTACCAGCTTTATAACATATTAAGAGACTTGTTATAAACAAACATTTTTAATATTTTGTTGGGATGATAAAGAGTGAATAATTTTTACTTTTTCTACTATTTGACTAAAAATCATTGCGTTTTTGATGTGACGAAAACAAATGGCAAATTCATTATTTTTATAGCTCAGGCAGATTCTGTCAAAATTAAAATAGAGGCATCGTCCGAGTAAAAATTTAATATACACAGGGATATATTTTAATAATTTTTAACAAAAAAAAAAAAACGATTTCAACCGGATCCCGTAGTTCTATCCTAACCAAACTACCCTTGAAGTGTATTCTTTCCAATAAACAAAATAATCGAAATCGATTGGCGATATGCCAATTGAGTTATTCGTCCATTTTAAATGAAACTATTTTAACCGGATTAATATTTTGTATTAATATTTTGTAATACATTTTTGCAAACCCGACGCTTCGAACACTTTGCAGTAGTCCGTGGTTACGGGTAGACACCCGAGTCTAAACCGTTTAATCCGGTTAAAATAGTTTCATTTAAAATGTGTAATAATGATGAAAATTAAAGAACTTATTTTTCGTCCATTTGTCGCGCACATACTTAATCCAAATTTAAGATATATGTATTTTTCTCATGGATAACATTATCCAGAAATGGACCAAATATAAAATGGGACCATCGGGAACCATCAGCTTTCCAATAAAAAAAGAATCATCAAAATCGGTTCACCCAATCAAAAGTTCTGAAGTAACAAAAATAAAAAATACAATCTAATTGAACCCCTTCCTTTCAGAAAACGATTAAAAAAAATTAAAAAATGGCCATTGTGAAAAAATTGCAACCAAAATAATATAAGCAAATGCCATATAAATAGCTAAAAATTAGTAGGCGAAAAACTACTAAAGAATACAACATTATGTATAAAATAAGCACATTTTTTAATATCCCAATTATTTATAACGACTTGATTACATCCCGCATTAAAACGTTTAAAAAAGCAAAAAGTTCCTACCATAATTTTATATTATGATTATTATTATGAGTTTGTACACTTTTATAAAAGATTTTGCCTCTTTATCGCCATTTTCACGTTTCAGCGTAAACAAACGTAACTTGTTTAGAATTTTTCTTCAAACGCAGTTTAATATTAAATATCTTATTTCCTTGGTTGGATTTCGTAAAAAGATCGTACACGGTTAAATTATGTTTATATTGAGGTTCAAGGTATAAACGTTAGCGATTTGAATTCTGATTCAAAATTAGTGTCAACTTAGTTTTTCAGGTAATATCCATTCTGTCTAATATACTTTTATAAAATGCTTACAATTGCTTATTACTATAATCTAAAATTATATCTATTTTTTATAGAGTTGCCAAAAAATATTAATCTCCAAAATTTTAGTTTATTCAGAAAAAAAAATTGCTATATTGATATAGATTCAAGGAACTTGATTAAAATGTTACTACTTTGTTAATTTGATTTTATTTATAAATCGCTGAACTTGCTAACTCGTACCCCATCACACCCCCAGGCGCCACTCTCGTTAGCAAATGAGCTACCTATTTGCTTTGTGGGCGATAATAAAATTGTATTTTTAATTCCACCACCACGCGGGCGGGCGGCGCTGTGGGTGTGATCCCTTGATGCATTTTTATTGTAAGTCACGTTTGCGTAGAATATTGAGAGGAACTTGTGTCACTAAAAAGACAAATATTTGAAGAAAATATTAGAGAACCAATTGACGCGCACGACATATTTATGTATTGTGTAACATATTATAGTATTGTGTGTTATATATATTTTTTTTTATATAAAATATAACTGTGTCAAATTTCATACTCATCCATTCACCAAACAATTTTCCTACAAAAAGGGCACATTTTTTTTGTTTTACGTATCAATTCGCCATAAAGACGCCATTTCAAATGCTTAGGCATTTTTGGTTATACTGTTTGTAATGAAACAATTATAAATAGAGACAAATCTCCGACATTCAACATGCTCAACACATTCAATGTCTGGAAAATTGGGCAGAAAGGGAAAAATGTCTTAAATTTTACTTCGCTCAACCAACCCCAGTATATACGGGATACAGAGAGAACCTATAAAGAAAAAACGTCTATCTTGGAAATATTTACAAATTTCAGACTTTCAACGTATCAATATCAGAACCAGTGAAGATAACCATACCACCGCTATCCAAGGAGGCGATGAGAGCTAGCACTGTCCGCTTCAACTGCACAGCATCCGGCCGACCTGCTCCTAACATCACGTGGTATAAAGATGGGAAACTACTCGAGTTAGCTGGACGGGTATGTATTGGTTATAATGATTTTTTTTTGTTTTTTAGTAATAATGAAAACATCGACGCTTACCAAACTTACACTTTTGCCATTCAAGAAAAGGTAATAAAATTTGAATAAAAGAAATATTTTGATCCAAATCACATTTTTTTTTGTTTGGAGTAAATTTGTACGCAGCTGAAATACGAGTGAACGATATAGCAGCGAAATCTCTATAGTTTGTTAAAAGATCTCTATAGTCTCTTGATTCCTAGGAAGTACTTGGAATTATTTCGTTGCATTGAAGACATACCTAAAGCTCCTCAGTCTGCAACGCGATGGGCACCCGTATGGTGAATCCAGGATAAGTAGTTTCTTGACATATGGCAGTCTTGAACAATTTGTGTTTCTATATTTAGACGATATTTTAAAACGCAAATCAGTCAAATTGTCGCAAATAATCCATTAACTCTTCCAATTTCTTTATATTGGACAATTTATGTGTTCCAGATCAACCTACGCACCTCGGCGGACCGTCAGCGCATCGAGTTGGTTATAAGTGGGATCACGTCTGATGACGCTGGTAATTACTTATATTTGTATGTGTAATGCTTATATTTAAACATTTCTATTATTTTGCTACTCTGATGATAAGAAGCGCGGCGTTGAGCTCCGCCATTAAACACAATAGTGAACTTGGTATGTTTACACTTTATTCTTTTGTTTATCATGCTGTATGAAGATATGAGGAGATATGTAATTTTTTTTGTCTTTTTCGTAATTTTCTTACAGCTGAGAAAACCTAATGTGATGTCTCGATAATTGGGCGAAATGTATGGAACGCGGGCGCCGTTCTCTACATTTCGACCATGAATATTAGACGTTGGAACTCAACACTGCGCTTTATCTTCTTACCAGAGTATTTTAGTTCCAAATAAAGATTATTATTATTATGTTTCTCCTTCATAGTTCTCGGGTTCAAAAGAACCCGGTCCTTTGGAAGGCTTGCTGTGTTTTTTGTTGAAAATTATGATTTATAAGATAGTATATCTTAGGCTTATAATATTAATATATATACCTACCTAACTTTAGAATATCTTGTCACTTAAACTAACTATTAAATTTCCAGGTAAATATCAATGTTTCGCTAGCAACCGTATATCAATGGCTTCAGAATGGGCTCGTCTCAACGTGACAGGTCCCGGGGCGGCCGCGCCGAGCGAAGTGAGGTGTGCCCCCAATGGTGTATCCTCTGTTGAAATCAAATGGCTGCCGGTAGCTGCTGACGTCATGGTATATTATACTATTCACACTACGCCTACCGGTAAGTTTTACTTTAAAATAAAAGACTATTTTTTTAGCTATCCCACATATAGTAGGATATGCAGAAGGAACCTACTGTGAAGATTTTGTTCCTGACGTCTTGACTAATTTTCGTGACATTGCGTGTTGTCTTGACACCAGACTGGGGGGACGCACCCCGCAAATCCCTGGCGTTTACAGTCGTTTCAAGTGCTCCATGGTTGCCTATACCATTGTGAAATGTATAATAAACAATTTTAATTTTGCTTTATTAAGAATAAGAATATTTTCTAGAACATGATTCTAAAAAAACTATTTTTTTATGTTTTCACAGATAAGCGTGGAGAAGTAAAAACAGGTCAACCCCATAATAATACAATGGAAGTAGTAAAAGTGAGCGAACCACTAAAACCTTATGTATTTCAAGTGAGTATTTAAATTTAATAGTTTTAAGGTAGCACTTAGATATGATTTTGTCTGGAGTCCCCCACTTCAGTTGTTTTTTAAGAACACGTTGTCGATGATACTGGAGGAAACGTCACCTAAAGCATGAGGACCCCTCGGAGGACTATATGTGTGGGTTGATGAGAGTGGACGAGGCGAAAGAGAGAAGTAGAGACCGTAGATCCGCCCTGACTATCCCGCTAGGGATAAAGCGTGGAGGTAAAAAAATAAATAATGGTGGCAAATCACTAAGCAAGTTTTTCACTTTTCATCATTTTTCAAACGAATTCGAGACATCGTATGTGTAGTGGAACCCAATGCCACGACTATTTCACCACAGCAAAAAATTGAAAGTAAGTAAATGGGAATCGAACCCACAACCACTTAGTCAGTGCTAAATATATATTCTTCACTATTTTTATATTTTTGATGATATTTTACAGGTCAGAGCCTTCGTCATATCAGAAACAAGTAAAAACATTGCAAGTGACATGTCCGAGAGTGTCATATGCCAAGGTCAAGGAGGTAAGTTACGTTAGTTACATAAAAAGACATAATAATTAAATAATGAAGGATTTTTTGGGTTTGATCCTGACTCTTTTTATGTTACCTTGCTGTGGTAACAAAGTGTAACGCGGGTTGATTTCCGCCGTATGATATGAGGGATAAAGGTAAAAGAAATAAACATTTTAAACTACTTAAATAACAATTAATTAATAATGACATCAGATGTATATTAAATAAATTTTTAGGCTTCCGTACCTCAAAAGTAAAATGAAACCGTTATAGGATCTTTTTCTTATTTATCTGTGTCCGACTATATCTGCCATAAATCTTTTTCCTCATACATTACAGTGCCAATAAAGTTATCCAAGTTAGAAAACGACAGAGTGCTAGTATCCTGGCAGAGTTTTGCGGAACAAACGCCGGGTGTGGTGCAGTGGATACTGCAATATAAGACCGACTTCCTCGATGGGAGCTACAGTGAAGGGCAAGACGTCACGTTAGACGCTAAAGTCACTAATTATACATTAACAGGTTTGTATACTTTCGTTGTAAATGAACGTTAATTTAAGCAACTAGAAAATATATTTAAATTTTTAATGTTGGCTAGCTAGTTAATTATATTTGTTTATTTTTTTTATATATTTACTATAGAAAAAAAGAATCAGACTTACATACATACATATAGTTATATAAAATAATTTCTATCTGTTGCTTAGAAGTTTGCAATATTTCAAATATCTTTAATTATTTATTTTTCCAGCTCAAAAATCGGCTCCCCTACTAGTGAGGGTGCTAGGCTCTAAAACCCTGAAATGGCTGCAGCAGAACCTGACGCTGGTTCCGTGGGTGTCGACCAATACCGCAGGACGGCATAACGAGGACGGGTGAGGTTCTGGTCTCCAAGACTGCTTTGCTTACATTTTTTTGCTTCACTAGAGGGAATCGTTTTCAAGACATAGTGAGTTGAGTGGCGGATTTCATTGCGGCTGACGCGATTATTACAAATTAATAGATTACTCTTATTAAATACCATATACAAAATAAATCTAAAATGAGAGTAGTGCATATAATAAAGACATAGTATTAGTTACCATTATCTTCATAATATTATTGAAATTTTATAAGTGAATGTACCACCCGTAATGTATGCTGTATAACAGGGTAGGCAGAGGGAAACTGGACCGTAGTGTTAAGACACTTCCCCAATCAGACACCATTGACTTCTTTTTTATGCTTGTTATTTTCATGTGAAAATCTTACATACTTTTCGAGATTCATCAAAAATAGGTTCCCTGAAGTCCTGCCAGCCACATTGATCAGAACATCTTAAACATATTTGTATACAATTTGAAATCTTGAGTACAAATCGAATCAACAACCGCCGTATGTAATTAAACACATCCACTGCGTCACAACGGTGAATTTATATGTTAATTATAATATATTCACAGTATGGTAAACCCAGTGCCCCAAGATCTGGAAGTAACAGATGTTGGAGATCACAGCTTCTCACTGAAGTGGAGATGCGAAGATGCGTCAGACTACATCTATACCGTGTGCTGGAGGAGAGGACTTAACGGGAACGAAGATTGTCAGGAGAGGTAGTGATTTACTTCTTTATTTTATAGATAGTATTATGATGTAGTTTCATCCTATTTTCTAAGCTAACATTAACTATGAGTGTATACGATTAATTATGAGTGTATACGAATGCTCAATTAAACGGAAAGACTAAAAACATATTGTAGGAAGCGTATAAAATATATGTTTATTTATGCTTTTACTACTAAATTGAGTTAGTGATAATTTTAGTCAGGCCTTTTTTTTTTCATTTTGCTAGTTTCGTTCGACACACAGCATTTATAGCAAATAACGACTTATATTTACTTGACAATTCGGCGGAAAGTGGGTAACGTGAAAGTGTCTTAATTTGTTTGAAGTTTCCTAACACTAGGTTATCAGGTTCCCTCTGTCTACTTTGTCATACGTGAAGGTAGCGTGAAAATAAAAACAATAAAGCCACAGCCCATAATTATTGCGCGTAGAAGGCATTGTTAGATAATTATAATATTTTATTTTTAATTCCGAAAGAAATTTTGTTTTTTATGTATATATTGTAAAATTTTTATTTTTATGAAAACATTAAATCAAATAAAGTTACATTTTCCTTATATTTCAAAATCTTATTCAATTTAATCTTTGTCTAGCTATAAAACTTCCACAACGATTGAAGGAGTGGAACCGGACACAGAATATGAAGTGCGGGTACAGGTTCGACTCCCGATGTTCAATCTGGGAGGGGCTTTCTCTGCTCCTTATCGTATTACCACTCAACCAGAAGGTATTTATTAAAATAAATATAGGTTACAGTACGTTTGACGAGTTGTGGCCGCTCTTAACTTAGATTTTCTTAAGTTTTGCGCAATTGTACATTCGGTAAGAACGTAATCCAAATTAAGAAAAATCCCTAAAAGAAGACTGCCCAATCAAGAACAGCTATCTACAGTTAACTTCAGGGCTTCACAACTCCTGGACCGTACTGTAATTTTTTTTGTTATAACTAATTTTCATAATAAAAAAAGAAAATAATATATAGAGAAAATAATAGAAATGTTAAATAAAAAAAAAATATTACAAATATATTTCGTTAATAAAAGGGGGACCGAGTGAAAATAAATTCAAATCCACTATCATAACGAAAGACGGATAAAGAAAATATCAGTGTCTACGAAATTAGTAGTAATTAGTAAGTATATTTTACTGAAACGTGAGATATCCTAAAAAATGTCTTTTTACGGCTTTACAATATGTTCCGCGTGTAGTGGTAAGAAGAGGGAGCTCAGTTCTAAGACATCCCACCTTCCGCCGATATCTGTAGACATTGCATTTTGATTGGCTGAACTCAACGCCGCGCTTTTGCCTCGAAACCAGATCGAAAAAATAAAACTGATAAAAAATTTATCAGAGGGTATTAAAACAAAGAAATAGTTGACAGTATGTATACCACAGATTTTACTTTCAACAACAAAACAAATGTAGTATCAATTTTAACATGATTCTTACTTATTATTTCATATTTATTTAAATATTCAAATTCCAGGTCCCTACCGCTTCCGAAACCTAACTCATAAGTTTCTAAATGCAACAACGTTACGCGTATCCTGGAGCGATTCCCCGGCGACGTACACTGTCCGACACAGCGCGCAACTCAAGCTGCCTGTTGAACAGTGGGCGGCTGTTAACACTACTGGGAATATCGTGCTTGTAAGTATCACAAAAAACCTAGTATTAAGGCACTTTTGTGTTGAGTCTTGAGTGGCATAAGCGTGCCACTGTAAACCCGAGATTGTAGGTTCGATTCCCTCTCCAGGAAATGAAATGTTTTAGTTTTATTATTTAGCTCTGATAACAAGGCAAAGCGTGGAGTTGTAACGTGAAATTCCGCCATTCAATGCTTCTAGAGTTCAAGATCAGAAAAGAAGTATCTCTCTGCAAATTGTAATTACAAAAAACATTATTTTCAGATAACCGACATCGATCCAACAGAGCAGATGTTTGTGATGGTGATCGGCTACAACCCAATCGAATACAGCCCTATAATGAACATTCCCGCCCAGATTAAGGAGTTGGGTGAGTTATTTAAGTGTATTTTTAGTACCTCCTAGTATCCTTATGTACGTAGAACAACAGTTCTATCAAGTAATCTTAGTGTATTATCAAAGCAGTCGTGACGCAGGGGCGCCAAGTGTGACTGTAAAAGCTACTGGTTGTGGATTCGACCCCACTCAAGGAAATGAAATAGTTATATTAATTTTTATTTCCCTTTCTTCGCACTGGTGTCTGGTGGTTTCGCCACTCAACACGCAATATCTCCAAAATTCCCCTCCTGGGTCCCATCTGTCTACTCTGCTGTGCGCGGAATACAGCGTGATTTATCAAAACGAAGTGATCATATAAGGGTTCTCTTCCGTCTTTTGGAGGTACGGAACCCTCGTGTGTGGAAGATATATTTTACTTATCATTTCAAATATTTCAGTATAAAAAAAATATGGAAATCATCTCTAATTATATTATATTTTTTTTTCAGAGCCTAAAGACTTGAAATACGTATATACTGCTACCGGAGTATCGGTATGGTGGAACGGACCCGGAGCGAGAACGGTGCGTTATGCTCAAAACATCACCCAGCCTTTGGACAATTGGAGCACTGTTAATGTCACTGAACCTAAGATAGAGGTAAAAAAAAAACATTTACACGCCTTATCTTGCTAGTGTTATGACACTCCATTCAATACTTTTTGGCTATGTTCATGCTACTGTGTGCTGAGCTCACCAGAGCGGAGAAATTATATAATTTATATAAAGTTCCTACAGTCAGGCGATGTAACACAATAGCATCTAGACACGAAATCTATAAATAGAATATGTTTTGCACATTTTGAGAGTTTTATAGATTTTGATCATATTCATTGAGGCCAGTCGTGGCGCAGGGGCACAGAGTGTGACTGTTTAATCGAGTGGATGTGGGTTCGATCCCCACTCGAGGAAATGGAATATTTATTTATATTTATATTTTCATTTCTTCGCTCTGGTGACGAGGTAAAGCGCGGCGTTGAGTTCCGCCACTCAACACGCAGCGCCTTCAAAACTCGGCGGAAAGTGGGGAACGAAGTGTCTTAACACTAGGTTCCCTCTACTTCTGTGTGCGGGATACAACTTGAAGCTGATTTGATTATATTCTTAAATACATAAAGTTTG
The DNA here is from genome assembly GCA_917862395.2 of Heliconius sara. NCBI lineage: Eukaryota > Metazoa > Arthropoda > Insecta > Lepidoptera > Nymphalidae > Heliconius > Heliconius sara. The sequence goes on along the minus strand of OU860782.2, from coordinate 13,128,751 downwards.
ATTCTCACCTGTGAAATGATTTATATTTAGTTTTTTTTTCAAACAAAGGGCTAAGTATAAGATGAATGATCACAGAGATGATTTATTAAGTTATATTTTTAACAAAATATATATTTTAATCATTCTCTTTTTAATTTAAATTTAATTTTCTTGTAGCAAAGTAGTGCAGAACTTGGAAACCTTAGAAGTTAAGGCTCTCTTTTCCATTAATACATATAAATTCTCATTTTTCGGATATTTTCGGGCGTGTGTACCGGATGGATTTTTATTTTTAAGAAATACTTTCAATATGTTTTCAGTTGAACAACATAGATGCAAATCTGCCATTGTATGTAATGGTGACACCAGTAGGCGGTGGTCGGAGACAGCAAGTACTGACCATCCCTCCCCGACCGCCCGGAGTGGATGATGATCACTTCTATTATTATCTTGGTATGTATAATATAACGCATCAAAATATATAATAAAATTAATAATAATAATAATATAATTCTTAATGGGTGCAAAATAAAGAAAATAAATAAAAGTGATGAGGCCAGTCGTGACGTAAATCTACAGTGTAAAGTCACCCAGTATCCCGTATATAGTAGTGTAGGCATAGCGGAACCTAGTGTTAAGATACTCTCTTCCCCATTTTCCACCGAATTCTGTAGGCATAGCGGAACCTAGTGTTAAGACACTCCCTTCCCCATTTTCCACCGAATTCTGTAGACATTGTATTTTGAGTGGCCGAAAGCCGGGCTTTGTCTCGACATCAGAGCGAAGAAAAATTAATATTAATTATTTATATTATATATAATATTTATATCCTCGAGTCGAAATCGAACCCACAACCGAATTATTAACAGACACAATCTTCTGCTACTACGCCACGATAACTTCTATCAATCTTTTTTTAAACATTCAAAATGTACTTTTTAGGGCTAGGCGTTGGATGCGGCGCTTGCGCATTATGCGCTTTAGCTGCCGGGGCTCTGTGTGTGTGGAGACAGAGAAAAGCCAACCGGACACCAGACAGGTATGGACGGGAGATATATGACGGTGAACATTGTAAAACTGAGTAAAATATGACATTAATCACATAATAGTTGTGAGTTCCATCAGCAATCGGAGAAATGTATACATTTCAGCTGTTTTCTTTTTGATAAAAACATAATACACTTGAGTTATGCAAATGCACACAACGCACAATATCTTAAAATTTATTTAAGAATAGAACCTACTCCTAGCTCTTTCTGCTTTCCATGTTAGGAAAATGTTAAAGTTTTGTGCTATCTTAATATAATTTTTATTTGAGCTTCACGCTGTATCCCACACATAGCAGCGGGAGGAGAGGGAACATGGGAACCTTTTGTAGTGTTAAGACACGTTCCCATTAAGGCGCGTCCTTCCCGTTCCTGACTTTATCCTCCTAATATAATTTTTATATCTTATAAATAAATTTTATTTATTATTTTAATAATATTTCAGGTCACGTAGAAGTCACGTCGCCACGTCTGAAGGGGGAGAAGAAGATGGTTCTGAAATGACGGTAGGTACAGATACAAAAAATTGATAACAACAAATGAATAGTTAAGAAAAAAAGATGAATTACAAATGTTATATATTCAATTCTAAGTTAAAAAAAATATATTTAAAATACACAATGAAGTACTAATATTAAGCTGTGCAGCTATACTTTACCGTTTTATTCTATCGTCGTTGGTTGTGGGTTCGAAACTCACTCGAGAGGATAAAATAAGAGAAAGCGTGGACATGAGTACCGCCACTCAACACGTATTGTCTCCGTTTTTTTCAAACATCTCTCTCTCTACAAGGGATTTGTAGACTATTCATAGTATCATATTAGTATACATATAATAACATATCAGATGTTATGACAGGTGATAAGAGTGACGGCCAACGGAGGTGCGGGGTTAAGTTCCGCGGGTGCTGGAGAACCGTTATTAAATGGCCACGTGCATATTACTGAGAATCCTGCTGTGAGTATTTATGCCTAATAATATCCGTGATTTAGTTAAGAATCGTGATTATAGTAAATTAATGATGATGAACATCATAAAAAATACTAATTTTTAAAACGACATAGTGGTACACCGCCTGACTAAACGCGACGGTTGTGGATTTCTCCTTCTCGCAGGAATCATTATATTGAAATTAAAGCCGCTGAGATGCACTATCCTACACAAAACGTCTCATGAGTTGGGCGGAATTCTTATATGTATATAGCAACATTCAAAATCTTATTTTGTTTTATCCTTTTAATTTTCAGTCTAAAACACCAAATGGCAGAATGAAAAAGGGTCGTCGATACGAGCCCCAACTGTACGAGGCGTTTGACATGTCACGTAACGACCACGACACGACAACCGAAACCGTCCTCGAAGACACCACATACAACCTTCTAGACACTTCCAGACGACCCGAATACGAGTCTAATCAAAATTTAACCAACAACAAACTGCCGGACGACAATATGAATTCAGAATTAATTAGAAACACATTTCAGTTAGATAACAGCAAAATTCAGCCCACTTTACAACCCAACGGTTGAAATACAATACGTCGTCAGTTTTTAAAACTACAAGGGGTATAGGCGATTGGACCCCATTGATAACGGATTGATAGCGAAGTTTAATATTTGAGAGTAGGTTGAGATTTTTTTTACAGGATTTCGTTTTTTTTCTTGTAATCACGGATGGTAGTCGCGAGGATAACCTTTGTTCCTAATAGACATTACGTTAAAAGGCTGAGTTAAAACCTATTGTTTTATACGGGTATCGTGTTTAGTTTTCACAAAAGTAATAGATCGTGTTAGTGGTTATTCTCGCGGTGTGTAAATGTCATATTACAGAGTGTACATACTATATAGATTTTTTACAGCCGTTTTATGGCGCTTGTATAGCATCGGCCTGAGATTATAAGCAAGACAATAAGGTTACGGCGGATATGATATTATTGATGGTAAAATGATTGGATATCTCATATATTTATAATATTATTGCTCAATGATTGAATGATTGATATATAAATAGTTTTATATATTTTGGAATACAATTGAATATTCTTTTTCAGTATTGTTATTTTCATATTTTTCTATTCCACTTATTATTATTATGGTAATTGTAGAAATTATTGTCTTAACATGAGCTAGCTATTTTTTTACCCGATTGACTTTTGTAATATCGTGCGAAAATAAATTTTTACACTTCAATCAATATTATATACTAAGAAAAATTGTAAGAAACATTTAGTTTCATGACTTCGAAAGTATTTTCTTAATATTATTTTGTTTAATAATATTATAGCTACATGAGAAATCTAAGACCGCGTCTTAAAATATATACATACATATAAATATAAAGAATTCCAGTGCCTGCAAATAGAGAACCAAAATCAAATTTATATACGTTTAATAGACATGAGTGTACAAAATACGACCAAAACGCTATCCAAAACAGTTAATTATCTATAAATAATATTATTTATTGATGTTAAAAGAAACAAAAATATTTATTTCCGATTTTTTCTTCATAGACAGCCTTTTTTTAAGCCTTAGAAGCTATCAGTTACCTTCATAATTTACATTCCAATAAATATATACATACATTTTTACAATACGATTTTTTTAATTAACGCACATTTTTTACATATTTTTAATTATTATTACTATATATACTTGTTGAAGTTTTACTAGCAATTATAATCACGCCATTGCATTGTTCACATTACAAAAAAACTAAACAGTTTAAAAAAAATTAGATAGATTAAAAATAAAATATTTGCTAAAAAATTTATAACTAAAAAAAACTACAAAAAAATAAAAAAATATATATATTACAACGAACTACAGATATTATTATGTATATAATATATAAAGTACATGAAATAGTTTATAAAACATATATATTTGAGTATAATAAGTCGTTATAATTACAAAAAATGTTAGAAGTTTTGAAGAAAATTCTTAGTTTTCTATTGGACTTGGCGTTTTTTTAGAAATAAAAATAAATCGTTGGTTAAATAGAAAAGTGAGTATAGTTCAAACCGAGTATACCACAAACATTCTGTTATATGAACTAAAGACCTCAATTTTTATAGAATAGAATATTATTCTTCTCAATATGCAATGTAGATACAAAAACGAAAACTTATTTATTTTTATAGAAAAATAAAATAAAAATTGAGGCCGGTCGTGGCGCAGCGGCACAAGGTGTGACTGTAAACCGACTGGTTGTGGGTTCGATCCCCACTCGAGGAGATGAAATATTTACTTAAATTTATATTTCCATTTCTTCGCTCTGGTGTCGAGGCAAAGCGCGGCGTTGAGTTCTGCCACTTAACACGCAATGCCTCCGGAATTCGGCAGAAAGTGGGGAACGGAGTGTCTTTCACTACGTTCCCTCTGCCTACCCTGCAGTGTGCGGGATACAGCGTGAAGCTGATTTATTTTATTTTATTTTAAAATAAAAAAAAATAAAATAACTCTTAAGACTTTAAATTAAGACTCTGGTGTTGTGAGTGTGATGAATTATTTTCATTTCCTTGCTTTGGTTACGAAGCAAAGCGGATCGTGTAATTTCGCCACTCAAAACGCAATGTCTCGAAAATTGGGCGGTGCGAGGGGTCCCTCTCTCACCCCCTGTCTGAGACAAACGACTGTGTTTTTTTTAATAACGTCACTTTCCTATTCAACCGACGTAATATCGAGTTCGTTGTTAATTCCATATCACAATTTTATATCTACCTCATTTTATTCGTTGTAAGTTTCTTTTAGATTTTACGATTTTTATCGTTGATTCAATTATAAGTTTCTTTTACCCATCGAAGTGGTTGCAACCTAGCCTTGTGGATTGGTTGTGTGTGTTTTTTTATTTATTCTAGCTACATAAGATTTTTTCCTGATTTTTCTGATTGCATATTACAAATACTTTTAGTTTTAGGATCCTTTACAACAACTTCTTTGATACGCACACGGTTTAATTCGCGATTAATTTTAAATCACGCGTACGTTTGTTTTTTTCTTCTACATTATGGCAACATTTTGAAACGTTTTGCGAGAATCATAGATAAATAGAGAGTGTTGATTCAAAATTATATAAGAATTATATTGAAGATGTGAATATTTAATGTTTTACTGTACAATAGAATTTAGATCTATCATATGAACAAATGAAATAATAGTGCAAAAAATCTCGCAGAATATTTCATTTTGTTGTAGGTTTATATATACATAAATAAATATATAGACGGGAAGCACCTAGGTACAATTTATAGATAACACGTATTTCGCGTAAGCTTAGTGTTTTAAAAGGGCAAATTAACTAAACCAATCATTGTAACAAACATACATACACATATACAGTAATTTATATTTAATATAATAGATTTTTTTTAGAATTTCCGTTTCCCAAACACAATATTTGCCATGTCTTTTTAAAACACCAACAAAACATTTGTAAATATATAATTAAATATGAAATATAAACTCAGTTTAAATTGTAATTTAAAAAAATTAATCGCCGACTAAGTACCTGAATTTTCAATTACACTAAGTTAAAATATATAGCTTAGGACTAGTGTTAGATTGTAAAAGTCTAGAATTTTATCTTCGACGCTAGGTTTTTATCACAGGGTCTTAAGCTTCGATTTTGACATCTTTGGCGCGTGGAGTCAAGCTGGTGTTTGTATTTCTTTTATATATTTCATATATTTATGTACATATATTATTATGACACAATGTTTCTGGTGTTAATGTGTATTGAATTTTGCTGTTATCCTCATTGCAAAAAAATTCTACTTACTACCCCCATTTTTTATGTTCATAATCTTTTGTTTATATTTATTAAAAAAACGTATGCTTAAAGAACATAAAATGAAATGTATTATATTATTTGTTGGACACTCCTGTTTTTGATATTATTACCAAGATCAAAAGATCGTGCGACGGACCAACTTTAGCCAAATAATGGTTGCACAGTATATCAAGATTTCAATTTCTTGAAGTTAATGTGTTTCTACTTAATGCGAATAATACTTAATTTTTATTTTATTAAAATTAAAACAATCGCAGGCGAGCAAAAGTGTATGTAAAGAATCAATCGTTCTGGACGAAATATTTGTAATGTACCAAATACGTATTTTTTTTTTATTTATAATATATATTGTTTTCAAATTAATACGTTAAATTGTTCGTTTCGTAGTATTGTAATTATTTTTATGATTTGCATTTTATCTGGCAATACTGAAACGTAGATGCGTAATTAATTTAAGCATAGGTTATGCACATATATATATACTAGCATGTTCACAAGTTCACTCGAGGTTGTGTTTATTTTCAATCACTTTTTGTGTATATCCATATAGTATTTGTATGGTTATGATTTTTCACTTTTAAATAAGTTTTTTTAGCTATCTGTATGTATTACGGTTGTCTTTAACGTTTCGGTGGTCAAAGAATTTTTCTGATGAACTTGACTAACGCACATACAGCCAGATATAGTTTCTATAATATATGAAAAAAAAATTTAAAAAATTTTTTGGTTAACTATTTTATATTCAATTTATAATAAATAGTTAGACTTATTCGGCTGACCCTTACACTTTGACCGTCGCGTAGTATCGTTTATATATTTTCATGACAGCAGATACCTGAATTACGTACAATTTGTATTTATGTTGCGTTGAGCGGTACAGTCAACAATTTTTTTTTTAAATTAATATATATAAATAAATTATTATCAAAAACTCTTAACAAATATCAAAATTTAACAGGTTCTTGTAGAATAGTTGACTGTACTCGCTCCAATCTTTGCTTAGGTTAAAACTATTTTTTAATGCCACTCACCACCGGTGTTTTAATATTAATCTCTGTGTATTTTATTTAAGTTTTCAAATAATATAAAATACTTAAATAATAATGTAAATATTTAAATAGCTTACCATCTTTAACCGAAGCAAAGATTACGGTAGAGTAAGTTGAATAGAAACGAAAAACATAGTTTAACAATTAAAACGTAATGTTGATATTAATTTTCAATGTACAGATTACTTTCGTGTGGCTTTGTCCGTCCTTGGAGTGAATTTCGAACATAAAGCCTGATGTACGTGCCTCTGAAAATAATTATTTCGAATCTCATTTTGCAATATTTTATAATTGTTAACGACTCAAGAGGGTAGGCACAGGAGAGTTTTTTGGCGAGAGCTAGATGGCGCTGTTAATATATATATAAACAATTGTAATCTGAAATTAAATAAATTACGTAATTAAAACTTATTTTAACAATTCGTTGTTATATAACAAGATGTTCAACCTTCTAAATAGATACAGCGCTGTCTATGTTTTAAAATGTCCTTTATTGGAAACGATTACGTTACGATTATTTCATTCCATTTATATTTTATCAATAGCATTTTATAAACCACACATTCCACTATGACTGCAATAGTTTTTCCATACCAGATACTTTAGTTTACTGTTTTATAATTAAACTAGTAACACTGTCGAAAACATTAAAAAAACTACATTTTATGATGAACTTGGCTTTTTATTAGCTTTTTGATAGTGTTGCCAGCTTAAATGAAAATTTTATAGTTTTAATATTATAAGGCATATCAAAGCAATAGTAACTGACCCATATTATGTAATTGTTATTGTATATAAATAGAAAGAAAGATTTATTATAATTTTTTTCTCTCGTTAGATACCAAGGTACTGTACTTACAAAGAAGCGTCCATTATTTTCTGTCACACTTTAGTTATTGTATTTATTTAATTTATGTTCGTACACCTTTCTTGAGTTTACAGGAATATTTTGTTTTTCGTAATTTGCTTGTATATTTTATTTGTTGTTCTTTTTTTGGTACGCGAATGGTTTGAATGGGTGATTTGTGGTGGCTTTGTAGGTTAAAGAGATCTTTATAAGAATGTTTGCCTATATTAAGGATTTTTTCTTACATTATATACTAAGAAAGTTAATAATTAATATTATAAAATTCAATGAAAAAGTCATCTAAAAATCATTTGCTTCATAATCGTGTTATTTTTTTTAAATTATAACATGTTTTAAGATAGGCAAAGAGAACCTAGTGCTAAGACACTTTGTTTACTATATATTCACTTTATAAAGAAAAGAAAAATGCTCAAAACCTCGCTACGATTGAAAAAAAAAAAACGCCACAAGTCACTCTCATTGTAGAAAAGTTAAGAAGTTGTTGTGTATTATATTATTAATACCTTATTACGACTCTTAAATGAGTCTTGCTTAAGTCAATTACATTGGCTGGGATATTTTGATTTTCATTGAGGTTTTTTTACTATTTTTACGATTTTCAAGTAACATGAAGACTGATTTACTATATAGTTGGTGCTGAAGTTATGACATGGAAATGTCTACTTTAGGCATTTGTTGCTACGAAAACGAAAATAATAACAATCATAGTAAGGTGAAATTAGTTACAAATAATAGATTTGTTTATAAAATCTTTGTGATTTAGTAACTTTTTTCTATTTAAACATTCTATAACATATTTTTCATTGTTTAAAATAACTTAATTTATTTTCCGTTTATTCTAACATTGTACATTGGTTAACAAAGTATAACACTGCTTAGTGTAGCCACACTGAACCACGAAAGAACTCTTTTAAAAATATTGGCTCAAATGGACCAGTGCAGCCCGATACTTAAAAAAATCTCTAAAACGTCTCTAACAAATCTAATGTTAAAATCGAAATATTCCAGTTAAGTGTAAATTTAATTTAAGATTTCTGTAAACGGTATTTGGGGATATAAATATTAGAGTAACGACTGAAACCAAAACACTGGAAAACGCCAAAAAAACATCTTGAAAATTGACCAACTTGTGAAACTTGCGAATCGTCTACATAATATATAATTAAGAACACAAATCTCTCCTATTTCATCTCAATAATCAATATACAAAGAGGATTCACTGATACCGCACTTCAATTACAAAAAACGAAACCCAAATAGCATAACTTTATCCGTCTGTCTGTCTGTCTATCATTTTCTCAGAAAAATCTACAATCTCGTATATATATTCCCAATAACCGTACATTAGATGTAAATTGATAAATCTACCTCAACCAAATTACCCACTAACGTCGTTTTTAAGCGTTCTCTTGAGTCTTATATTACTAATTGATAAATGATCGTAGTGTTTTTTATGATAAAGTTAAACTATAGTTAAGTTCGGAGCTGACATTTTGATATGGTGACTATTGTTACCATGGTATTGAGTGTGGGCGTGTTGCTGGCATTGTCGACATTGAACATGATATTACATTTGAGAATAAACGCTATCGTGACTTTTATTTCATTTGCCTTTGTCCTTTTTTCTCTTCATATTTTGCATGTAGGTTCATTCTCCACGTCTTTCATGATTTAAAAATTAAAGAAATGTATAATTAATAGAATACGAGGAAAATAAAGAATGAATAAGGGATTTCCATTGCAACTGTACTGACACTTGTAAGAATATGGCTAAAAATTGTGGATATTTTAATAGATAAAAAAAAAAACAAATTTATATTTGAAGTTCATTTCATACAAAATAAGTTATTTGCCCCCTAAACTTAAGTTTGTTAACTTTATTTAACCGCATCAAAACCTATAGGGTATTTCCCAATCATAATCCTGGTATTGGTACAGAACTCCCGGTGGGCGAGTCACGCTCGCGCTTAGCCAGTTTTTTCTATATTATTCCTATATTACAATAGGGCCAATAAGCCGAATAAGTAGAGATAATTCTTATTATTAAAAAAAAACGTAATTTTAAAAATATTTATTTTTTAAATGCAATATACTTCCAGGGCGTTCGACCTGTACGCAGTTTTCTGAATGGAAATTAGACTCTTAATTATTATGCAAGGTAAAATGTCACAGGTCAAGTCAATCTTAAAATTTCCTCCTCCAGAATTAGGCGGGAAATAGGGAACGGAGTGTCTTAACACTAGGTTTTCTTTACTCTGCTATGTGCGGGTACAGCGTGAACCAGAATTGTTTCTCTTTTAAAAATTTTCCTATTCTGCAACGTTATCTCTTACCGTACAACCTACACCGTGTGTTCTCCATTCGTGAATTATTTGTATATATAACTTGTATACTTGCAACGCCATAATTGAATTGAACTGAACAATTTTAAATATTTTTAACATATTTACTATTGTATTTTTTTGCGGCGTTGAGTTCCGCCAATCACAACGATTCAAGAATTTGGCGGAGAGAGAGAGGAGAACAGAAATGGGAAACGAAGTGTCTTAACTCTTTAGTTTCGAAGGTCCACTCTGCTTACCTAGGTACGAGTATGTTCGGAATACAGTTTGAATATTTTGAACATATTTTAAAGTGTTATTTCACACTTAAGAAAGAAAAATACTTATTTAGAAAACGAATAAAAATGTGAACGTAGCGGGATTTAATTAATTTATTTTAAATTTTCAAAAATGTTCAAAATATATAAAAAAATTGCATTCTCTCTCGCCTGACGATAGTTCTTAGCAAATTAACTTTGAGTAGCAGAAATTTGTAAAAATCTCCCTACAGAGATACTTACAAATAAATAAGTTGTAACAAACGCATAAGAATTTCGACGTAGCTCGATGAGAACGTATAGCTTAGTGGTCAGACGGTTTCCTAGAGGCGCGAGTTCATATCCCGCTACCTTCAAATTATTAAACGTTCTTTGAATAAGTAAACAGTTTAAATATAAAAAAAATTAAAGTGTTGTTCCACACTTTTTAAAGAATCTCTGCTTTGACCACTAATTAAGCTACACGTTCTCATTAAGCTACGTCGAAATTTACACGCTTATTCCAACTGGTTAGAATTTTAATATCTTGTAAATAGCAAGAAAAAAAGCAAGTTTTATCTCATAATATATATTTATTTACTGTTTCCTCAATTGTACGAGTAAACTTTGTCGGCAGAGACGGGACACGGCGCTTTCATCTCTCCGCCGCAGCTTAGCGGCGAGGCGCGCGAGACTGAACCTGGACTTCGGTCGTTCTCTGCGCGGACCTGGAACAGAGACAACTGTTTTGTATTTTGAATCATATCATTTAATTAAACATCATATTTAACCATAAATATCACCGCGAGCAGCAATAGAACTCCGAAATATTGTATGCAGGAGTCACTTTATACAATAGTCTGGAAGTATCAATAATAATTACCTTCAGCAACTCTCTGCCAAGCATCTCTTTCCACATTGACCATACCGGTGGACATGCTGCGTCCCAGTGACCCTTCGGGAGTGACTTGGCTCTCCGCGGCGTCGCTCTCACAGCTAATACGACTTGATCTGGAAATAAAAAATATTATTTTTATATCGGAATATCGATTATTCTATATCATAAAATAGAAACATGACTAAATCTGACCAAATAATCTTAGAAAGAACTTTACATTAAAAAAATTACTACTCACCTATCAACTGGCCTCAGATCGCTGGCAGAGCTAGTGCCTTCCCGTCTCATAGGAGTAGTAGACGACAAAAACTTCTCTCTCGCAGCCCTTATCCTCTCCGCTCTCTCCGATAGCTTAGCGGTTACTTCACTCTCCTTCGATGGACCTGATTCTACAGCCGATAGTGATCTTTCAAAGTAACCAGGATTTTCAACCATGAAACGTGACAAAGTTGGTATAATCACTTCTGATTGTTGCCTTAAAATTGGCACAGGGAAATTTTGTTCAGTTTTTTGAAATCTATAATTGTCTTCTTTCACAGGCACTATGGTATCAGTACTTGCTGTAGAATTTTTAATTGTTTCTAGACTGTCTTCTATTTTGGGTCGACTTTCTAAAGGCTTTGTATTATTTATGTCTTGGTCTTTTGGATGTTCTTTAAGCTGGTCTTTCGGACGGTCCTTTGGGTGTAATGCATTAGCGCTGTGTGATTTTAGCACACCATCATATATTTCTGGTAATGTAGTCAGGGTCTTTTCAGCTGATTGCTCTCGTCTTGACAATTGGGATGCACTTGCTGATTTTTGTACTTCTCTTTCTAGGAATGGGTTATTTCTATAATTGAAATGGAGAATATACATTACAACTTAAACTACATCTATTAAAATTTATTCATCATTTGAAAAATGTTTAGTCTTGTTAAAGAGTAACTAAAACAGAGAAAGTAAATCAATAACATGCAAATAGTATTAAAATTTAATTTAAATAAACTCTATGCCAATTTTTAATTTCTCAACCAGGGCATTGATTAAATTTTAAATATTCTCATTTTCCTGCTTTAGTGGACACAGCGCGGCGGTAAGTTTCCCTACTCCACACACAATAGTTCCACTATAAAATATTCTTCTTTTCGAATTACCTTATATTAACACCTATGGGCATATCAGGAGGCCGTCTTCTCTCCGATTTGGGGGAGCGCCATGCGGGGGACGTTGTACCACTGCTAGCGCCTGATGGAGGACCTGATAAGAAAAAATAGAATCTGTTTATTAAGTAGATGCTAAACACTCTCGTGGATTAGAATTCAACATTATGAAATAGATGTGTTTGATTAATCATTAAATTTACATAATACACAAATATTTTTTTTGCCTTACAAGTATTTAATACTATATTTATATGCCTGTATATTTTTTTATTGGGAACTTTCAGTAGTAAGATAGAAAGCTCTTTCAAATGTATTTTTATATAGTTATCGAAATTAAAGTAACTATTTAGAATATAACCAACTGACACTTACTAGTCTAAAGATATTACCTTCTTCGTTTATTTTTTTATTGTAGCGTTGAATCATAATCCTAATAGACGGCGCTGTTTCTTTCGGCGGTGGTTTTCTTTGAGACGAAGGAGACAATGGAAGGGGTGGCCTACTTCTATGTTTATGTTCATCGTCTTGCAAATCTCCAGAACCTTTGGACTTATTATCAAATTCCTTAGAAAAGTCCTTCTTTTTATTACAATCTTCAGTTTTCAATTCAGATTTTCGACTCGGTACTGGTCTTACTTCATCTAAATCTTCGACATCTACTGGTATCACAGCTCTTGGAATAGATTCACCGCTTCTAACTACTGGTGAAAATATTTTCCTTGTCGTTTTCACGATTACTTCAGGAGATATGTCGCGTTTTTCGGGTGCCTTCAGTTTTAAAACAAACACCTGAAGTAAATATATGTCAATATACTTATTAGAATTAATTAAATTCAATTAATTAAAAAAAAATGTATTCATTGAAAAAAACACATATTGATTAAAAGATGGACAAAAATGTTATATGTTGTAAACAAGAACAAAAACACACAATACATTTTGTGTGGCCAATTTATAAATATATAATCGTGAAGAAAGATAAATAATTTAAATATTAATAGTAAGTCCCCCAATATGATAATAAATATCATTATTTATAAAAAGAAATCAATAATACCTCTTCATCAGAATCTGAATGTAGTGGCGGAGTTCTAGGCTTTTCCGATGGCCTTCTAGGTCTTTTTCGTCTTCTGGGAATTTCTACAGTCACAGTATCCACTTCAGGTTCGGTGTCACTCTCAGAGGGTTTTGACTGTTCCCTTTCTAGCCTAGCACGAGATTTAGACTTCTTTTTACCATTGTTCTTATCTAAATCTTTTCTTTTAGCATCATTTGCTTCGTCGCTGACATTTTTTGTATCTTTGAAGTTATCGAATTGCTTTAAATTTTTAATACTCGCACTTTTGCTGGTAGAAGGACTTTGTTTATCATAAGCATTGTCTTGACATTGAAATTCTATTTTTTGTTCCTTAAAACGATTGGAGCTTCTCTCGATTTCTTCGATTGTTTTTCTTATAAATTTAGCGTCTTCCTCTATACTTGGTTGTCTCACAATTTTCACTCTATTCTTATCATGTATTAGCTAAAAAATATTATTGATACATTAATAATTTTAACTCTATACTTTGAATTTAAATATTATAAAAAAAATCACACTGTCCTACCTGTTCGCGCAAAGATTTCGTTTTGATTGTCGTGTGTCCCTTAGATTTTATGTTGCGTGCGTCTGAAAGTACAACTGTGCAAATTGTAACTATAAATATTATTAAAATTATAAATAAAAACTCAAATATATTTTATTTAATATTTATTTAATATTTTATATTGATTAATTTAAATAATAAAATTATCCCGAATAAATTTTATTTTTGAAATTAATAAATCCAATCCGAAATAACATGGCTTAAAGCCCGAAATGTGCCGGGTTGTAGTAGTTGTAGTATTGTTTAGACTACGACATAATGTGTTTTGTTAATCATCTACAGGTAATAACTGTACTCAGCAGTTGATAGCTCTTACGGATTTCACTATTAAGTAATTGAATAGTTATCAAGATGTTAAATTTTTCGATCTATATAAGTGCTGAATTCGTCACGTTATACAGTATGGCTATTCTAAACTTATTCTTACAACATCATCTTACCAGCTCCATTATTCTGTAGAACTGCAGTACCAGTGACTGTGGAGTTTGTTTCACATAAATGTCTTGCTTCAGCTTGTCCATAAGTATATATTGGTGTTTGCGGTGTGTGTCTCGGAGAGACGGCCATTAGAGGTGCAGCTGTACAGATCTCTTCAGCTTCTACTTCTACTAAAACTGCTTCTCGAGGATTTGTGTTGTCGCATTCATCTGCACCGTCGGGCTGGAAATATTAACTATTATTATAGAACACTGTGTAGTGTGTATGCTTTCTAAAAAATTAATAAGCTACTCTCACTATTATTTAAGGAAAGGTTACTGTTTTAATGCACTGGACATATGTTTGTGACTTTTTTAATATTTGTGTTTTTTGTCCAATACTCAATTTTTTTAAATTTAATTGCATATTGAGTGGTAAAACGTTGCTCTTTAGTAATAAGAACACAGAAACTAAGTATAAAAATTCTCTCTGATGGATCCTATTTTATTTACTCTTAATTTTACTGACATTTCAACCCAATTGTTTAAAAATTCAAGTCAAGATGGTAAACACCAAAAACTATAAAAAAATACATTACATACAGAATGTTCCCTTTCATATTCAGAATCGAAATCATCAGCATCATTAACACTGAGACTTGAAGCGTGTACTCTTCCAGATCCAGCGGACGGCGCCACACTGCCATCAGATTGCGTTCTAGTTAATTGAGTGGTGGGTAACTTTACTTTTGCCCGCGCTGCTCGTAGTAAAGCTGATGTGGACGCTTCGGGTGCTATACCTCTAGATTTTTCCCATTCGTGGAGTTTGCGAGTGAATGACCGTGATATGCCTGTAAGGTTGTTATAATAATGATTGATTTATACTTCAGATACTACTACTAAAGATTTTTTTTCTATATGTTTCTATTTAAAATATTTATTTCCTATATTTTAAATATTTTAGGTTAGGTTAGGTTCCCTAACAATTATAGTATTTGGGGATTTAATGTTTTGGTTGTTTTTGTTTCTTAAATGACTTGTATTTTGTTATATATTTTTAGTGTTATTTTTTTAGATCTGTAACTAAAAGAAATTTCTAATAAGTAACGCGATGGTTTTAGTTGGATACCTTGAAATTTAAAAAGTCCTGTAGAGGTCTGCACTAACACCTCGTCAGGCTTAGCTTCTTTCTCCCACGCTGGTACTGAGTTCGTTTCCTTCATTCTTTTCCATGCATCTTTAAGGAGATAATTAAATAAATCTAACGCTATCATGATAGCGACGCTAAAGAAAAGCTAAAAAACAGTTATATAATAATTTTATTATTTATGACTATAAAAATTATAAATAATAATTTATAACTTTTTTAAAGTCTAATCTTTCTTTCTATATTTAAAGTTAAATTTTCTTAAGCAAAAACAATAACTATATTTTTTTTATGTATTTTGATTAATGGAAGCAGAGAAATGTATATGACTGCAATATTACAAAACATAATATATAAAAATGAAAATAATAACAGGTGAATGAAGAAGAACAGGTGAATGAAGAAGAACAGGTGAATGAAGTGGTATATTTGGGAAGTATGTTCAGTAGAGATGGAAGATACGAGATGGATGTGGAAAGGCGTATTGCTGCCGGTAACAATGTTAACGGAGCCTTGGCTGCATTGATGAGACGGCGAAACGTCAGCACAGCTGCGCGTTTGGCCGTACACAATGCAGTTTTGGTACCGACCCTGTTATACGGCAGCGAAACGTGGGTATTACAGAAGAAGAATGAAAGAAAGATGAATGCTGTGGAGATGCGATCTCTTCGTAGGATATGCGGAGTCAGCCTAGCTGATCGAATCCGCAATGAAGAGGTACACAGAATGGCAGGTACCAGCGAGGATGTCACGGTGAGAATGAAGAAGAACGTGCTCAGCTGGTTTGGGCACGTCGAACGAATGAGCGAGGAAAGAATGGCAAAAAAGATTTATGATGGAAAAGTGAGTGGTAAGAGAGGTAGGGGGAGACCTCGGTTGACCTTCGAAAACACAGTATCAAAGATACTGGAGGAAGGTCACGTAAAAAGCATGAGGATCCCCCGGAGGGCATGTATGAAGAGGTGTTGATGACAGTGGACGAGGCGAAAGAGGTATGTAGAGACCGTAGCGTTTGGCGCTCCGTTCTCTCTGACTACCCCGCTATGGATAAAGCGTGAAGTTAAGTTAAGTTAATATATAAAAATAATAAAAAAAAATAGAAACCCCATCTCTTAAGAAAGTCGTCACTCAGGTCCTGTCGATTGGGCACCGGCGGTGGTTGTTTTACGCCCTTCATTCGTTGCCATTCTGTCAATTTTTTGTGAAAGTCTGCTGAAAGTTGCTCCTCGGTTGCAACTGGTCTGGAAGCTGAATGAAAAGTAACAATATATTTTTTAGTTTCTTCTTCACGCTGTAGTGGACGCTGTTTATAGCAAATTAGTCAGAGGGTAGTGTTAAGACACTCCGTTTCTCAACCACCAACCATGCACATGAGTAGTTGAAATCAACACGCGCTTCTACAATCTATGCATAAAGGCGGTGAAATGACAATAATCTAAATAAAATCATTCCCCGAACTGAGAAATGGAAACCTAACCCACTACCACCACGTTTGCTGTCATACTATACCACTGCGTCTCAAATACCTTAATGAGTATAAATTAAAGTAGATTTTTTAGAATCGCCTTTCACCTATATACCGTCCAAATATTCTACTCAACACAAATAAATTTTTAATTACCGTTTTTGTTTTAACTGTTTTAAATTTTTTAAAAGATAAAATACTGTTTCATAATTTTCTATTCGTAAATTTAGAAAAATATTGAACCTTAAGAGTGCCTGTAAGTAAAGATGAAGCAAAGAGTAAAGATAAGAGGAAAGAGGAGATAAGTATATACTTTGTAAGTATATACTTATCTCCTCTTTTCTCCCATCTTAACGTCGATTATAAAAAAGCAACGGAGACTTCGATACTCATTAAAACACAATATTCAGTTAAAAAAAATATCCTGTGAAAAGTGTTCTCTGAATTCAAACATAAAACGAAAAGAAAAGTTAAAAAATTATAAGACATATAAACCTGCCCCTGTGGCCAGTCATGGCTTAGGGGCACAACCATGCGACAGTAAACGCGACAAGGTTGTGGATTCGATTACCATTTGTTAGTGACGAAATGAAACATTTTATGTTTTATTTCCTCACTTTATTAACGTTGCAACGCGGCGTTAAGTACCGCCACTCAACACACAACGGCTCCGGAATTCGGCGAAAAGTATTAGGTTCCCAGAGAGTATACATATAGATACAGCGTAAAGCTAGAAAAATACCTGCATACATCTTCTCCCGTCTATCAGAGAATTCCCTGCGCAGACGTGACTGTAACGCCGCATAGTCCCTTGCTATCTCCTCTCGCACACCACTCGCCTCGCACCCACTGCTTATGCCTTCTGTATCTGGAAAAAACATGTTTTTATAATATTTTTATTGCCCTCCAGTCCATTACTAATTATTAGGACTGTAAACGCGACAGTTACTGGTTTGATTCCCACTCAGGGAAATGAACTATTTTCATTTCCTTCCTATAGACAAACAAGCTAAACCATGACCTCTAAATTTATTTTCCATCACACGTTTTTAATATATAATAGGCATGTTTGTACAAAGTAGTCTAGTACTCTAGTAACTAGTTCAATGGTTTCCAAATGTTTTTCTGACCGTTTTTAGATTTTTTTTCAAAATATTGTTGGTTCCGGACGGACCCCATGTAGCTGTTTCTACCATATGTTCAAAACTTAAAAAATATCCCAATTGAGTGATGATTAGTTGTACGTTCCAACTACCAATTCTTATCAAACATCAGTCTTAGAGTTTTATAGAATCTGTGTAGCTTGTTCTCAAAAAGTGATCAAAATAACAATTCAGTTTATATATATTTTACTTGCGTTAGTATAATTTTTTATTTTATTGACATTTTAATATTCTAGTTTCTATTTTTTCATTCATGATTTTTTAGGATTTTTTAAATTGTAGTTTTGATTGTGTCTTATGTACTTATATTTTTAACTTGTCTTCACCTGCGACCATACGTGGGTAATGTTTTATATAAAACATTCTAAAATCGTGGTGACTCTGATCGCAGGTACAGTGGCTTACCTCGAAACTATTAACGTAAAGGAATATAGGTTATAATGGGACATTATATCCTGCTCGATAAATTAATTGGAAACATTTTTGTCAATCCAAGCCAGTAGCTTCTGAGATTGACGCATCTCGTCATCTTAGTATAGTTAACTTAACTTTACGCTTTATCCCTATCGGGGTAGTCTGAGAGAATGGAACGCCAAATACTAATTAGGTAATTATTTAGGTATTATAAGTATTGAACAACGCCAGTTGTTTTTACCAGAATGTAACATCACTAGATGGTACTCAAAAAAGAGCTATATCTACTAAAGTGGGGAAATGATAAATGATATAAATATATTAATTTCCTCTCGTAGGGATCGAGCCCATAATTATCACGGTTACAGTCCGGTGGAGTTCCACTACGCTGCAACTCAAATAAAAAAGTATTTATAAAACAATAACAATATACTTAATGACAGAATAAATTGACATGATATGACTCTTGATGTTTCACATCTGTCAAAGTCCATATTTACAATGACTGAAAAATAGTTAATTATATATTTTAAATTTTTAAATTAAAACACAGCAGAATATACTATATCATTAGCCATTGGCTAATGATTAAATTATAATGATGAAGTCGTTAGTGAATGTCTCAATATATTCTGGATATCAATTCTACAGAAAATGACTTGAACAGCTTTATTTCTCCGCGTATACTCTACCTTTTCGACCAGCCAAGGAACAAACAAGTTAAAAAAATCTGTTAAATAGCAAATGGTTTTTAATATAATATTAATATTTGTAGGTCTTTCTATTTTTTATGCATATGTAAGTGTATTTCTCAACTAGTTTTTTTTAGTTATGACCTTAATTAACTTCAATTTGGGAAATAACCAAAATATCTTAGAATTTTACTATTAACTTTAATTAAAAACGTAGGTACTCTAAATATTTGTAGTTATAAAAAAATCGATTACGATCATCTTCATTTCAAAACTGTAATCTATATATTGTATTTATTATTGAAACTATTAATATAAACTATTTCGTTACTAATAGATAACTTGCAAAACTACTCGACTTAGAAAGTCCTAATTTAATATGAGATAGGATCTTTTCTACTCTTCCTAATCTATGACCTAAGGTTAGGGAGGGTAGAAGAGATACTATCAGATTCTATGCATTTTTCATCTTTAGGTCTACGCAAAGTAATTTGCGAGCAATGACTGCTTGAATTGTGTTTCAGACAAATCACAACAGACAATTCTCAGCCACAGCATCAGCGATACAACAAATCTGGACTGGCACCTGCAGATTATCGTGCAGGGAGAATCAGCGCAATGGATACCACGCACTAAGCGGTTTGATTGACCCGGCAAGTATAGTGAACCCGGAGAGTATTGGAGAGGACCGTGATGTATCGAGTTGTATAAGGCTACCTGATGAATGTATATGTGAAACATGTCCTTGTTCTCTTTTAGAAAAGGTTTTAAAGTGAGTAAACGTTTAATTTTTTTTAAGGTTTCCATTGTATCCTACATAGCAAGGTCGGCAGATGGAATCTAGTGCTAAGATACTCCTAACTTTTAATTATACATTTTTTTAATCTAGTTAGGGTTCCGT
Organism: Heliconius sara; assembly: GCA_917862395.2. Lineage (NCBI taxonomy): Eukaryota > Metazoa > Arthropoda > Insecta > Lepidoptera > Nymphalidae > Heliconius > Heliconius sara. The sequence goes on along the minus strand of OU860782.2, from coordinate 13,108,556 downwards.
ATGAAGAGGCTAAAGTCTGTAAGTCTGTCGTCAGGCTATATTTCATGAACCGTGATAGTTCGACAGTTGAAATTTTCACAGATGATGTATTTCTGTTGTCGCTATAACATCAAATATAGAAAATCAAAGTAAAATAAATACTTAAAAAGAAAGTTTGATGTATGGAAGCCTCGGTACAACAAACTTGATGTTTTTATCGTTTTTATAGACATAGATACAAAACCCTTTGTGCGCGAGCCCGACTCTCATTTAACCGATTTTTTACTGTTTTATGAAATTTTTCAGAACCTGTCGTCCAGCCACTAATATTTACTCTCAATGCATAGAAATAATGTCAGATCTTTATTGTGACATTGTTAGGACAGTAAGTATGTATAATGTACGTGATATTAAGTATTAGTCAATTTCTTATATAATGACCAATATTAAATTTAAAGTTATTTTGTATTAAATGAAAACGTAATGAGGAACCCAGCGGTAAAATTAATATTTTAATTATATGTAACTATTCGCTAGATCAAAATCGAATCCACAACCATCGCTATTATCGTCAGATGCTGTCAGATGCTACAACGCGACGATCGCCGCTATATTAATAGTGTGTAGTTAATATATTTGTATTTAGCTTTGATCTGTGGCTTCGCCCGCGTAGTCAAATGGAAATATCTGATTGATGTAATTGCGTATGTCAGATGATAAGTTCTAAGTGTCCGAGATAGTTCTGACCCCTGCCCGGTCCAGTGTAGCTTTTCTTAACTACTGGTCTAAAGTTCCTGAGATTAACGCGTTCATCTTAACAAACTCTCTCTATCTCTCTCTTTAAAGCCAGAGAGAGTTCTAACTTAAAAAAAAACCTTTCTGAAATTAAATTATAAGGCCAGTCGTGGCGCATAATGTGTGACTATAAACGCGACTAGTTGTGGGTTCGATTGCCACTCGAAGATATGAAATATGTATTTAAATTTATATTTTCGATGGAAAGTACGGCATTGACTTCAACCACTCAATACGCAATGCCTACAAAATTCGGCAGAGAGTGGGCAACGGAGTGTCTTAACATTAGGTTCCCCCTGCCTACACTGCTGTGCACGGGATACAGCGTGGAGTTATATAATATTACTATATTAATTATTTGCGATATATATGTAAATCTTATTTTGCGTAGTTGGGAGATCTCTATGGGTATATAGAACAAGTGATGATAAATGCACAGGCGAGCCAGACACAGCCGCAGGTACTTTAATGATTTTAATTCAAAAAGTAAGACAAGTTAAACATCAAATTTGCCTTATTTTAATATTTTTTTAAATTAATATGACATTAAAAACAATAGACATTATTACATTATAACCAGTCGTGGCGCAAGGGCACAGCCGTGTAACTGTAAACGCGATAGGTTGTGGGCTTGACTCCCACTCGAGGAAAAGCGCGGCGTTGAGTTCCACCACTCAACATGCAATGTCTCCAGGAATCGGCGGAAATTGAGGAAAGCCCCTGCCACAGGGTAGCTTAAAGTTGAAAAGGAACCACAAATATTGAAAAGAGGAACTCTTTAGTTTGGTGCCCGCTTTTAGCAGAACTGATCTATGCAACTTTATTATCATTCAATGATTCTAAAGTCTATAACGAATAAAGAGTATTTTAGAATCGAGTATAATGTTAATCCACCAGGGATGGGTGGTTAGGTAAAATATAGAGTTAGGTCACTCAGTTTCTAAATGAATTTGAATATTTTTTAAGTTAATTATGTTTAGATATATAACTAATGACACACTATGCCATGATCATCATTTTAATATTCCAAAATAGTTGTATTTTATAACTAAATTGGAAATCGTACATGATCCCTAAAATATTTTTAGGATCACTTTGTATCCCTTATATAGCAGGGTAACCTTTCCCCACCGTTCCCCACTTCGGCGAAGTAAAGTATTTATTAATCATTTTTAGGTTAGCTATCTTTGTTTTTTTTTTTCATATTTTTAATTAATCTTTATTCTTCTAGCTAATACAAATATCAAGTAGCGGCTTGGGTCCAAGTAAAAGTACGGATTTTAGCCAAAAAGTCAAGGATGACCTTAAAAAAGCTAACAAGGCCATTTTTAATGTGAAACCTTCAAGATCGATCACATTTAGAAAGAAATCTGATATAAATTGGGAAATGGAAGCCGGAACTTCTAAAACCTCAAAAATTTTAATTTCGGGCAGTCAAAGTAATTTGTCTAACGAAAGTTCCAGAAATTGTTCGAGATGCAACGAAAAAGGTGCCATTTGTATTGATAAATGTCCAAAAGCGAAAGAAAAGGACGAATAAATATTAATTATTGTACAAATACATGTTTCTTTATGATATTGTTTTTTTTTTTACTCTATATGACATATGTAGATTCCGATTGTTTTTGGCTTCACGCTGTATCCCGTAATTAGTAGGGTAGGCAGAGGGAACTTGGGGTCCTAGCGTTAAGACATTCCATCCTTATTAAGATTCTTCCGTTCTTATATATATATTGTTCTTCTGTGTATTGTTATATGTAAAAATTAAAAGTGACAAATTAGGCCGTCAGCGATGAGTTTCACCACTCAACTCTGTTTTTGACAATCAATATTTTGGTAATTTAACGGTGCATGGGTAACGTGGTGTCTTAATACTAGGTTCCCACTACCTTCCCAGTATACTTGGCACACAAATTAAAATTAACAAATCAAAACTATCAAAAAGATGCCTCTGTTTCTTTTTTAAAATTTTCAAGATATATGCGCAGATTAAATACTACAAATGCTCGAAGAAGTGTCAATAACTTTTATTATCTATCGTAAATACGTGTAAGAATGACTTCGTTGTCATTCAAAATTCAAGTTTACATGTAAATTTTTGCAAACTTAGTTATTTTTTTTATTCAGAAGTTAAAATTTTTGTTAATATGTTAGAAAAAGTTTTGAACGGTGATCTAAAACCCACAGTGGTAGGCTTTTAATATGGACATGTTTCAAAACTCACGAAGTAAATTATTTTTAATTTTATTATTAAATTACTGTATTTTTGAGATATTACATGCTTAGTAGCGGAGCTTCACGCCGCACTCTGTCTACAAAATCAAAGAAATGAATGAAGATAATTAAAATATAATCATTTCCCTGAGCTGCAATGACATCCACTGTGCTACGATAGACATATGTTTATTGTGAATAACAAAATTCTATTTTTCTTTCCAGGAGCATCTTGCCCCATACTGTGTGTCACTAAAGCCATTTTATTTGCGTTAGTTGCTATATTTATTTTGGTGAGATATTTTTTAGTTATAGTTATATTACTCCTATTGTTTATACTTTTACTTTTATATGAATATACAATAAATCAATTAAGAAATAATTTAATTAACATATTCGTTTCTTTACATACTGTACCTTACATTATTGTACCTGTACCTTAGTGCCCATGGGCCACAACATTAGAAATGTTGTGGCCCATGGGCACTAAAGTACAAGGGGATTGTAACGCGACGGTTGAATTTTCCTCATTTCGTAAACAATTATAGATAGTACGGATAGTGCACGAGTCCGACTCGCACTTGGCTGGTTTTATTTCGCGACACTTTGTTTCATCATTATTTTTCAGTATCATAAAATTATTTTTCAGTATCTACCGCTGGGTGATCCTGCCGTACAATGTAATCCCGAATGCGAGGGGAAGCTATTGGGACTGTGTTGTTTTTGCGATATTTACAGGGCTGCTGTAAAGTAAGTTTCTTCTATATTATATGGAATTATTTTATTATGATATGTTATAACTGAACGAGATGCTTGGTGTACGTATAGTTAATGATTTTTTTTAAGAATAAAAAATGAACCAGAGAAGATCTCGGTTGATGCTCCATTGACATTATCGATGATATTGGAGGAAAATCACGTAAAAAGCATGAAGAACTCCCGTAGGTTATTTATAAGAGGTTGATAATAGTAGATGAGGCGCAAGAAGTGATCGGCGCTCTGTTGTCTCTGGCTACCCCATTAGGGATACAGCGTGACACTAAAGATAAAGAAAATATTAATATATTAGATATAGTCTAGATCTATGGCGAAGATCAGCTTCACACTGTATCCCTCATAAACCTGGTTATGCAGAGGGAACCTAGTGTTAAGACACTGTGTTCCCCACTTTCCGCTGAATTTTGGAGGCATTGCCTGTTATGTGGCGGAACATAACGCCATTTCTTCTTTGCCTATACCAGAGCGAAGAAATGGAAATATAAATTTAAATAAACATTTCAATTCCTCGAGTGGGGATCGAACTCATAACCGTCACGCTCCGGTCACACCCTTGTCCACAACGACCTCAATATTAGAATATGTAGAGATATATTAATATTTAAAGAGTTAATAAATTATATTTTAGAATCACAAATAACGCCAAGGAAATAGGAGAGCAATTGTTTTGCATGCTCCAAAATATGCTGTACCAGTTAAAATTTAAAGTAAGTCCCTAATTCTATGCTCAGTTAGTGTAAATCTAAATTTATAATTATTGTGTTATGATTGCTGAGTGAAAATTAAAAAGTGATTTTGGGATTTTACATATTGAAACGACATTTCTTGATGCCATACTGTTGTAAATAAGGTTTTGCTATTGAGTGTTGACACAAATTTAAATTTAACATTACTTATCTGATTCCTTATCTTGATAGTATCACGCACCCGAGGAATTGTATTATCGCTCTGGTACCCAGGCAAAAAGCGCGGCGTTAAGCTCCTCCACTCAATACGCAATACCTCAGAAATTCGGTGGTTACCGTGGAGCTAACCTAACACTAGGTCGAGGTCTAGCTCCAGGTGGTAAAGTTAAAAAAGGAAAAACATTTAGGTTCTGTCCTCCTAAAAGACACCAAAAATTGTTGGAGTCTCAATTTTAGCATGATTTTATTAACTATGTAATAATATCGGATAAATTGAATTCGATCATTGATTTTTAAAATGATATTATTAATACTATTAAAGAGTAACGTTATAATATTACAGTTCTATGAGATGTTAAATAAAATGGATCGCAATGATTTATGTCGGACCATCACTTGCTCAGATAGTGCTGTAAGTTATATTTCTTTACCTTATTTCGAATACATTTTTTAGCTTCACGCCGTATCCCGCATATAAGCAGGATAGGCAGAGGGGTTCTAGAATTACGATATTCCGTTTCCACCGTACCACTCAACTTTCTGGTGGCAATTTTCTATAACCCATTCCCCGAACGATTCTCATTTAAAAACTCAACCGTTGCATTCGCAGTCAAACTCTGTGTATAATAATAATATTTTTTCTCTAGGAAAAAACAGACGACAAACGGCCAACTTGCAAATGCTCAAGACGATGCTGCAAGAAAAAGTCCGAGCCATAACTAGAAGTTCTTTTTAAATCATTTCATTTATTTACATTTTATAAAACAGTTTGATTTGTCCATAATATTCTTGTAATACCAGATTTTTTATGTAAAATAAAAAATACATAAACAGTTGTTTATCTCTAACGTCGTCGTGTACATTTAACGTGACCAGACGTCCCGATCTTCGCTTGTATGTCCCGGTGCACGGTGTCTCTAAACGGGCAATCGGGACGAATGAATGATCAGTTATTTTAGGATGGTTCTTAAATTTGGTCGGCAGAAACAAGCACCATCCTACAAAAATGAAACCCACCCTACAATGCTCTGTATTGAGCCAACTGAAAAATGGTCACGTTACGTATAAAAATTCGTATATCAAGTCATTAAGCCCAGTCGCGTCGCAGGGCCATAAAGTGTGACTGTAAACGCGACAGGCTGTGGGTTCGATTTAATTTTTTTTCGCTCTGGTGCGAGGCAAACTGCGGTGTTGTGTTCCGTTACTCAACACCTAATGCCTCCGGAATTCGGCAGAAAATGGGGAATGGAGTGTCTTTACACTAGGTTCCTTCTGTTTAACCTGCTGTGTCTGGGATTCAGCGTAACGCTAAAAAAATTAAAAAAGTCATTGATTTATAATATTTTGTTTCATTTGAAAGTTTTATTTCTCCGCTCCGGTTGACAAAACGCGTCGTTGAGTTTAACGCTTAACATGTTATGTACAGAATTATAGCGGTGCGTAGAAAACGAAGTGTCTTAATATAAGTTTTCTACCTGTCCTGCTAGGTGTGGAATACAGAGCGAACCTTAAAAACACAATTTTTACGCAAAATCATTGTATTCAGCTGAGAACTAATGAGCCTAAGGTGACGCTTTTTCATTTTTAAATATAATAAAAACACATATACAAGAAGTTGTAAAATAAAATATAATATTTATGTTTTAAATCATTTTCTGGAAAACAAGAAGAAAAAATTTTATAGTAAAAAAAAGCACTCCAATAGTCGTAAAACGGTTTTATGGGCTATTTCGTATACACACATCTACACAATATATAATATATAGACTTTATTTTTGGTTTCAGTTAAAAAAATTTTGCATTGTGAAATATTTTTTATAGCTATGAACGTTCAGTGTTGTTTTATCTTTATTTCATTTTCATTGGTGAGTTTAACAAATTGTCTTTTTTTTAGTCTCTTATACTGTATAACGTGATAGAAGTGAATTTTAGCTTCACTTTGTAGGATAGGCGGAGGGAACCTAGTGCTAAGACACTCCGTTCCCTATTTTCCAATGAATTTGCCGATATTATTTGTAGAGTTTCCAAGGCTGAGCTTAATTTTTTTACCATTAGAAAATGTAAATAATTAATTCCGAATGGTTATCGAACCCACGACCACCGCTATTACAAGTAAGTCGTACCTAAAGACCTAAAAATGGACAAAATAGTAAAAATTTGATTCCATATTTCTTGTGACCGCTTCCTACATTGTAAATGCATAGCATAACAAAACCAAACAAAACACCAGCACCATCAATTATATTAAACAAGTAACATTTTAAAAGAGATCCTCTTCAACACCCGCGTGCTCGATGTCTCGATTCATCATTCTGTCGGAATGTTTATTTAGTTATTAGCACTCGAAAACAAAACCGCTTTTCCGATGCAGACGTGACAGAGCCATAACTTTCACTAATTGGCCACATCGTGCCAGAAATGTTGTACAACTTGGAACATTATGTCGACATATTAATTATAGGTACATATGTATGTGCAAATATTATATCGTAAAGAGGAGAGGCCAGTCGTGGTGTAGTGGCACAAGTGTGTGACTGTGAATTTGACGGTTGTGAGTTCGATTACCACTCAGGAAACGGAGTGATGAAGTATTTGATATGTTTATTTTATCACTCTGGTAATGTGTCAAAGCGCAGGCGTTGAGTTCCTCCACTTTATACTCAACATCTCGAGAATTTGGTGGCAAATTGAGAACGGAAGTGTCTTAATGGGAACGGAGGATCTTAACATTAGGTTACCATGTGGATGATCCAGCCTGAAGCTAAAAAAAAGACAAGAAACTATTTAGCATTCTATGAATTAATTGTGGCGGGTCCTCAATGCGTTGAACAGCGATGAGTTCAGGGCAGTGGGAATTTGCAACTTAAGACTTGTTCAGGTGATGGCCCAAACCATCCGAGTAGCTTTCGAAACCCAACAAAATTCTAAATTAATAGTAAGCGACACACGCTGTTTCGTAAAAAATATCGAGTAGGATTTTGAATTCACAACTATCGCCTATCGGTCTGCCTTTGATTATGATAATATCAAAAACTATAATAAAAGGGATTTAGGGAGGGACTAAGTAAAATTTTGTAAAATAATGTTAAGTTAAAAATATAATTTGCTTATTATAGATATTGATTGTATGTAAACGACAATGTAATTAATATATATGATAAGGATATTAGATATAATAATAAATTTAAAAAGTGTACGGACCAAGTGTCTGTAGTGCTAAGAAATAACAATAAAAAAAAAAAAAAAATAAAAGGGATGAGATAAAAAAGAAATTAAGTATATACATAGATGCTGAACGGAAAGTCGAAAACAGAGAAGAGAATTATCACCTGATTTAAGATCGAGATGTGCCTGCGTTGCGACTCCCATCAAATAATAACTAATTAAATACATATAAAAGGTCAGTCGTGGCGTAGAGGCATCAAGTGTGACTGTAAAATCTACTGGTTGCGGGTTCGATCCCGACTCGAGGAAGTGAAATATTTATTTACATTTACATTTTCATTTGTCGGTGTCGAGGCAAAGGGCGGCGCTGAGTTGGGCCAACACGTAATGCCTTCAGAACTCGGCGGAAAGTAGGGAACGGAGTGTCTTAACACTAGGTTCCCTCTGCCTACCCTGCTGTGCGCGGGATACAGCGCGAAGCTGAAAAAAATATAAAAATAATAAATACATATAAATAATTTATTGGAAATATTTTTTCTTATTCTATTATCATAAGTTAGCGAATACTCTAGAAATAGTTAAAGAAGACGTCGACAATATCATAGAAGATGAAATAACTCGTAAACTAGGAGAAGATTTACTTCAAAGTGTTGAGAGGAAGTTTCAAGTGGATCTTGAAAGGTATTTTAAATAAATTCAAATTATTTATATCCATACTATATTTTTGCTTTATTAGTTTTTGTATTATTTATATCTGTACCAATATTATAAAGCGAAAGGGTTTGTTTGGTTCAATGCTCTAATCTCAGGAACTACTTACTGGTTTGAATTAAATATTAATTATTTTGATATGAATGTTTGTCTATTTATTAAAAAAAGCTACAGACAGGTTGTCTTGTGCAATATATCACAAAATAATGATATTTTAATTTATAAATATGGAACGGAGTGTCTTAACATTAGGTCCCAACTTAATACTATTACCAAATATAAAATTATATATAAAAATTTTTTGATGATATATTGCATTATGCTTGTTATGTTTTGTTGTAAGCCATTGTAATTACAGTGAGAGTTACCTTGGGCACTTGGATTGTGTCATATGCCATTATTAGTTCTTTTTATTTAACCACACGGGCGAAGCTTTAAGTAAAAACTAATTATATCATCTTCACGCTGTATCCCGCCTACAGCAAGGTAAACAGAGGTTACCTAGTGTTCCGACACTCCGCTCGACCACTTTCCTCCGGATTCTGGAACGCGTGTTGAGTGGCGGAACTAAGCACCGCGATTCGCCTCGACACCACAGCGAAGAAGTAAAAATATAAATTTAAATAAATATTTCATTTCCTCGAGTGCGGATCCCACAATCCACAACCAGCCGTGCCACTACTAGCCTCTAAAAGATAATTAGTAAATTATATATAAACTCATTATCATCGCATTAAGTTCAATACATTCTTTTACTTTTTGCTGGTAACGCAGAGTAAATCTGTTGACCTATTGAAAATCTTAGTGGATTATTTTAATATTTTTTATTAGCTTCACAATGCCTTGCCCTTTGCCTTGTAACCAGAACGAGGATATGAAAATATATAAAAAAAATCATTTCTTTTAGTGAGAATTGAACCAACAACCATCGCATTTACAGTGACACAGCGCCACGACGGTTTTACAATTACTTGTTTACTTCTATATATTGATTATTTGTATACGTATGTATTATAATTTTTTACAGATCCGTTGAAATGGCGGTTACTAAAATTAAGCTTCTCCTCCAAAACGGTACCCAACATATACAGGAAAGACTATCGGATATTCAAGAAAGTTTGGACGTCATAAGATCACAAGCGGGTGATGAGGTACCTACCTATATATAATAAACATAATATAATATCATCTAATAATTTAAGATCGTATAAACAAAATGATTCAATAACTGAATAAATAACAAATAATTAAGGCCAGTAGGCTCAAGGTGTGATTGTAAACGCGACAGATTGTGAGTACGATTCTCACTGGAGGAAATGAAATATTGAAAAATTTAATTTCTCTGCTTTGCGTTTGGCAAAGCGAGGCGTTGAGTTCCGCCCGTCAACACACAATGCCTCAAGAATTCTGCGGAAAATGGGGAACGAGGAAAATGGGGTCTTAAAACTAGGTTCCCTCTGCCTACCCTACTGTGTACGAGATACATACAGCATGCACCAACAAAAAAGAAATAAAAAGCAAATAACAACATACGTAATATAATAAAAAAAGACAATTTTTAGGAACAGGTAGATAAATGTCTAAACAATCAGCAAAATCTAACGTCATCGTTAGCAGAGAAGGCGTTACATCAGATGGTTGTATGTGGCTACGCTCTGATAGGACAGGATCCAGCTCAGGCAGTTACTAAAGTGATGATACTGAAGAATATGATCAAATTGGGAGTAAAACCGGTGAAAACTGTTATATTTTGTATTGTAATTGTATTTGGGCATAAAGTGTAGTATTAAGTCACTCTTTTAATATTTTTTTTTTGTTAAAATTTTACTGGTCTAGCGGTTGTCGGTTTGATTCTAAATTATTTATTTAATTCACCTGCTTTGGTAACAAGACAAAGCCCGGCATTTAGGTCTCCAAAATCAACTAACGTTGTATTGAAAGTTGGGCGTAAATAGGGCGAAGTGTCTTATTGAGTTCCCTCCGCCTTCCCTGTTATACGCGGGAAACAGTTTTGAAACTCAGTAAAAAATATTGTCGTTTTAATTTTTAAGGCCTCTTTATTTTCACAAATACTATATACAAATATAGATTCGAATCAAAAATTCGAATATATAGATAAATGATAATATTTACTTCTGGTCGCTACTCCGTTTACCTTATAATAGGCAGATATATAAATATTTCTCGTATGGGAATCGAACCCACAACCTGTAGCGTTTACAATCGCACGCTTGTGAACCTGCACCACGACTTTCCTACTCAAATGGATATGTAAATGACTTTGAATTATATCCTCCTCGCTATATGAATTAACATCTCATCGTAAAATAGTTTTCTACTTCAGCTTCACGAACAAAAGAAAGAGATTTATAACATACTAAAAGTCTGCGGCCACGAACATGATGCTTTGAAAAAGGTCATCAAATGCGTCATTTCAAAGGTTAGTATTGTGCTTTGAGAATTTTCTAAGTGGCGTAACTTAATACCGTGCAAGTAGACCAAAAATTCTCGTATATAAACATGTATTTGAAATCTTGATATTTGACCGATTGGTACCGCCGCCCAACACGCCATTTCTGGAACGGCGAGAGGTGGAGGACGGAGCTACACATAGCTACGTGGAATGTAAGAGGAGGGATGGAAGAAAAGATTAATGAATTAAACTAATAAAAGTGACCAGTAAGAGGTAGACCTCAGTTGACCTTCGTAAACACAGTATCAAAGATACTGGAGTAAGGCCACGTAAAAATAATGGAATCTAGTGCTAAGACACGGTGTTTCCCACTCATTGTGCAATCTTAGATTCACTGTGTACTAAGTGGCGGAACTCAACCTTTGTCTTGTTTCCAGCGCAAGAAAATTAAAAAATCATTTTTTTGTTTGAATGGCAGTCGAACCTAGAACTGCCATGTTTTCATTCAGATGCGGTTACGGTAGAGGCCGACCTAACACATTGTTGACCGTGCCAGATTAAGGCCGACCTGTGCCAGGTCGCCCTCAACCGTAGAATTTACTGAATATATTTAGTTTTACATAAGCCATTTATCAATTTCGTAATATGTTTTAAAGTCAGCATTTTTCGCAGTGACGTTAAACAGATACGTAAAAACGATAGGCGTCCGGCAAACTGTATAAAATTTATTATACACACGAACAGGTTTGTTAAAGTCTGGGCCCCCTTGAAAAGTATCTCTAAACACGCCCATAAATGTATGCAACTATTTAACAAGGCAGGCAAAGTAGCCTTAATTTAAATAAAACTATTTAATCGGCTTAATCGCGTATATTACGTATTATACATTTTTGAAAACCGATGTTTCGAATACTTTGTAGTAGTCGGAGGTCATATATAAAGGTAGACTGAGGATTTATCCATAGTGTGCTCACACACTGCTGACTCTCATACATACTCGTTCTTGATATCGGAGACGTATTCCTTCACCCTAACATCGATGCTTCTCTTTGTTTGACCGATGTGTGATAAGCCAGTCAGCCAGTCAGAAATATAGTTTTTAAAGAAGCTCTTCTTAAGATATTGCCTCTCCTGTCTTGTAAGCACCACTTGGGTGCCTTAGTGAATCACGGGTGGCTTGTTGGTATTCTTACAACGCTGGCGGGGAACTGGCAGCTTGTCCTGATGAAGTGCATTCGTCACCTGTCGAATATCTTTGAAGTCTTAAACCCACTTTACCAGACCAAGGCAGGGCAAAATACAGTAATTCTGCAAGAATCCAGGACGGTACGTACGGTGAGTAGTTTGATATAATAATTATATCAACTCACAGACGAATGCCACCTCAGTCTACCACCACGTGTGACCACGGACTACTACAAAGTGTTGGAAACGTCAGGTTTGCCAAAAAATATAATAATAAATATACGCGATTAATTTCATTCAAAATGTGTTATAATCGTGAAGATCAAAGTCTTATGTTTATCCTTACGCATAAACTCATAATTTGTGTAAGGGATTTTAGTGAAAAATCACTGAAATCTCAAATACATTGTAAGATGGAGCGGCAATATTTATAACAAATTTCTATTAATAACGGTACTATAGATCAAACATTCCTTAACGACCTCCACTGAAGATCTGGACGGATTTATCTCAATGAGATGTATTTTGAATCCTGACGCTGATGATACTACTGTAGTGCATCTGAAACACTGACTTTGAATAGCAGAATGATGGCCGGTTCTTTTGACATTCGTGGGAATATTAATTAGATTTTTTTTCGGATTTTTTATTTAAATTAAAATAGACTGTCTGGGCGCAACAACACAGCGTCTGATTCTAAAAGCGAAAGTGGGTTCCACACTTGGGGTAATGATTTACCAGGTCTCCTCTTCTTACTCTGTTTAATGTGGGAAATTAAGAAAAATAAAATAAAACCCAGCATTAGATGTACCAGCTAACACGTTTTATAGCTATGTGCTAATTTTGATTATAACAAAACCCTAAAAACAATGGAAAATATGTTTCACAATCACATATAATTCATTTTTATGCATAACTAATAATAATTTTAAACATATAATATGAACGACGCGCGCGCAGGAATGCCGACAATGCACGTTTATAATGTAATTTTGACACGCCCACACCACTCTTCCGTGAGATATACGTTATAAATGTATGGATCATATATTAACGTGCTAGCCTCACTGGTGAAGATTAATAAATACATAAATTTTACGATTTTTTATAAAGGCCGTCGTGGGGCAGAAACACAAGCACAACTATAAAGAAAGCGTGATGCTTATGAGTTCAATTGACACAGGGACTAACGAAATATTTAAAATTTTTAGTTCCTGAGTCTGGTAACGAATTAAAACGTAGCGATAAGTTCTTCCATTCAACACACCTCGAGAATTCGGCGTAAAGTGGGGAATGAAAGTGTCTTAATGAGTACCGAAATGTCAGCTCAGTCTATTACACCGAATTTGAACATTCGGCTTAATTCGTTAATTCGATACTATGTTATTCAATAGGTATATCTACTACATTGTTTTTTACTATGAGTTTCTCTCAGAGTAAGCGAGCAAGAAAGCAAGACAGCTCGTAGAAAGAGTGAAATGCGATATTGAGTTCCGCCACTCAAGACGCAATGCCTCAAAAAGAATAGTGGGAACGGATTCGGATTAACACTAGGTTTCCTCTACCTACCTTGCTGTGTGCGGGATACAGCGTAAAACTGATTGTTAACATATAATTATAATTTATTAATTTTATTATTAATTATAATTTATTTTCCAAGAGGCATGGCGTGAGTTCGCTACGGTATTATTTTTATAAAAATTGTTTTTTAAAAATATTTTTTCATCTTCGGTATAGTATAATGATTTAAAAGTGTTAAAATATCCAATTCATACCTCAAAACGCTTCATTTCATACCAAAAGCAAACCCATAATATTTTAGTAAACTGACGGTCCTATTAACGGGAATGTTTATATAAACACATAATGACCTTACTAATGTGGTACTTGAAAGCTTATGAATCATTCTCAATTTTAATTGAACGATCTATGTTTTTTAGCTTACGCTGTGACTTGCATTTAAAAGGGTATGCAGAGAGAGAGAGAGATAGAGAGGGAGAGAGAGAGAGAGAGAGAAAGAGAAAGACAGAGAGCCTTGTATAAAGAATGTCAGTTCCATACTTCCTTCCTAATTTGTGATACATTACTTGTTGACTGGTGGAACCCACGGCCGCGTTTTGTCGCGTTACTAGATTAAAGAAGTGCGCTCAATACCGTAAATCTCAAAAATCGGTGGGGGCGACATATCTGAACACAAATTTTACTATGCACGAGCCTGAAGCTTCTTATGTTTCATTTGAAATATTTTTTGTTTCAGTCGCCACTTATAAAATCAACAATGATGGAAATATCAGAGAAGCTTATAGCTGGAGTCGTTGATTTGACAAAGCTCATGGCACACGGCGCTATGCACGAAGCTTGTCTCATAGAAGTCACAAAAGCAACTGAAGACGAGGCTTTTACCATCATAGATGAAGTCAAAAAATGTTCTTTAGGTAATACTACTGAATTACAAAACTTTATACTTCAAAATAACGCTACAGTACTAAATACTGGTGATGAAAATAAAAAAAATGGTGGAAACACTGTCAAAGACATGAAAGAGATAATACGGCGGATGCTGGAAGGTGATGCGGATTTGAATAAACAATTCAAAGACAAATTGTATAAGCTGCAAGATGATTTGAACAGTGTCGATGCAAATAGCAAAATTGCTGATGTAGCTAATGAATTGAAAAATATGAAATAAAAAAATAGTGATTGCCTTTTTTATTTTTTATTTCGAATGGACTATACTGCTGATGACATGGGATAGTCTTAACAGTGTTATCGTGCGGGGAAGGGCGAGAGTAGCTAGAGAGAAGAGTAGCGAGAGAGTAGAAGAATTAGTATGAGTTCTGATGGACGCCTGTGACGGGTTAGAGATCGCAGGGGAATGCCCTGTGTATGGTAATCAGGGGGTATTTTGACTGTTGGACCCCGTCGTGCCGAGATATCGCAGATGGGCCGTGAGATAGGATTGGCCTCATACGGACGGCGGCGGAGAGTGTATCATGAGGGAATCCTGCCTATATGCTGGGCGTTTGCGACTGTGATAGGATGGTCTGGATCTAGAAGGACGCAACGAGGGCGTCGAAGAAGCGGGAGTGGATGAGTAGTGTACTTACACGCTTCGACAATGAGTGACTTGGAGTGGGAATCTGCACGCTCGGAGTAGTAGCACTTGCGTACTGGCGTTTGCAGAGTTCCTTTAACGATTCTAATTAAAAATCTTTGTGTAGATCCACGTTGCGTACGTATCATGGGCACCCGGATGCTGTACAGAGGAATTTGATTAGGATCCTCTAAAGAAGGTGTAACTTGGTGTGTGACACATGGTTAGACCATGATGGGCGAACACAAGTTTTGTGTAATGTCAGCTTATTTCGAAGTGTCATTTTACTCCGCTTGCATATGCGTGGGTACAGCCTGCTCATAACGTATGTGGCCTTGTTTCTGACATACGTGATGTGCAGCCGGAAAGACAGTTTTGAATCTAGTACGACACCTATATCAGTTACCTTGCAGGTAAATAGTCAAGACGGTCTCGTAACGCTGACGAGGAAAGAGGACGGCTACACTTTTCTCTGGGTTAACCTCTAACCGCCACCTGCTGAACCAATCCTTTAGGGCGTCGCCAGTGGAGGCAGTTTGCAGTCAGTTTCGGCTAGGATCCAGGTGGAGCGATCTGTGTAAAGAGCGGTGTTGTCGGCATATATCGAATTCATCTGTACGCGTAATGTCTTGATGTAAAGTGCGTACAAAATTGTTTCACCAATTTTGAATTTTGTGGAGCCATGCGGGACCCCGGCGCAAATGGGTCTATAGGACGATAATGTCCGTTCTAATTTATACTGGAACGTGCGGTTCGACAGGTATTCCCAAATGATGTGAATAAGAGAGTCCGGCAGTGCCATGCGACGGAGTTGAAGAGCAGGCCGTTGTGCCAGTCCTTGTCTAAGGCTTTGGCTATGTCTAGAAAAATAGCATCCGTCTCGCTGCGATTCGATCTTTTAGCTTCACGCATTATTCCTCATATAGAAGTTAGTCAAAGGGAATTTTGTGTTAAGATTTCAATCCTCTTCCCCACGAATGTGCTAGTTGCCATAGACTTTTAAAATTACTCAATATAGTTCCTGAGAATTTTGTTAATAAACACCACATTGAAAAACCATTTTATAAATATGACCGAATTCAATACAGACTTGTATTCAATAAAATACGGTGAACTTGATTTTTATAGCCATTAAGAGTATCAATAAATCGAGTGCTTAAAATTTGATTTGCGAATTGAAGTGTGAATTAGAGTTTATAGCCGGCCTTGCGGCCTAACAAGGTTCTTGCGTCAGGGCCTATTTCTGCCTAGATCTACATTTTATATCCATGAATTACAGGAATTAACTGGAGAAATATATCCATATTCTATCATTGTGAGTTCGATTCTTAATCGATGGAATAAATAATTTCCTCGCTCTTGTTACAAGGAAAGCGTGTCGTTGTTTTCGGCACTTAACATGCAATGCATGGAATGTCTCAATATTAATGTCCTGCCTGCGTGGGGAACGAAGTGTCTTAAAATTAGATTTTCTTTGCCTTTTAGCCCAACGCGGTATTCCGCGTATAGCTGGGTAAGTAAAAAATCTAATGCAAATTAATTAATATTTCAGAGCAGAAATCGAACCTACTACCTGTCGCATTTACGCATTTAGTCACACGTCTCAAAAGAGTATAATACACATATGCATTATAACTAACTTGTACTTAACTATAATAATCTCCATAGCTTAGTAAATGCGGTCAATACTATAGCCAAATCTAGTGTAAAACAACTGGGCCAGCTTACAAAACGAGCTCGTGTTTACGACACGGAAAGATGTGTAGTGTTTATATAATGAACAGACGTTCGAGATCACGGGGATTATACTCGTTTTATATATGAAAAATGAATATTTAAAAGATTTGAGTGATTACGAGAATAACAAGCCATAAATAAATCTTCTTTAGAAATTCATATAAAGAAATGAATAAATTCTATATGTGGATCCTAGTGTAATGTATTGTTTAGGGATAGTCTCATGTTAGAATGAATCGAATATTTTTCATCTAACTACATATACGAGTATGTATTTCCGTTGAATTCCGCCACTCAACATGATATCACGAAAATTGAGCGATACATGGAAACGGAGTGTCTTGGCACAAACTTTTTTAGTTTGTGCCAAGGTAGAAGAGTCAAATAATCAACAATCTCCTGCTAAAACGAATCAAATATTCCACATCTATATATATTTTTAGCGTTTTGTTTACATAACGCCTTTATGTTTGTCTAATCTAAAATATTCGAGACCGACCGTTAATGGACGGCGGTCTGATATCGGTTTATGTATAACTTTGATTATTTAAATTGCTATTTAAAAAAGTTTAAAGGCTAAAACTCGTGTTTATTGGAGTGAAATTAAACTCATTACAGATTTCTTGTATTATATTATATTGAAAACATTAAAAAACAGAACTGATGATGTGAAAGAGGAGTTCAGAGCAGTGCCTGGCACTTGCGACACCACTCTATAGGATACCATAGAGATATTTATCGTTTATTTTTCTAGTTCCTACAGTTATTGTACACAAATGAACTCCAAAGTATTTCTGATCAATTGTGAACTACGTACACGTACTACGTACTTATTTACATCTTATCCATATCTATACTCCATACCTATATTATAAATTCAAAAGTAACTCTGTCTGTCTGTCTGTCTGTGACGCAATCGGGGCCAAACCGCTGAACTGATTGTGATAAAATTTCATATAGAGATATTTGAGGGTCTTGGGATGAATATAGGTTACTTTATTTTTCTCATAATTATAATTTTCTCCATATCTCTATATATAATAAGACAGTAAAAATATTTTGTCCGTACATTTAGTAATTTTGACTGAAATGGATGGAGGGACACCTAAAAAAATAATAGAAAGCAAAAATATTTTTTTTTAATTTCTTGTCTGTCTGTCTGTCTGTCGATATATTTTTGTCCACACTTTTCTCTGAAAGTACTGAACCGATTTACTTAAAAGTTTCACCAATTGCTTTGTTTAATCTCAATTTTTTTTACTCAAGTTTTAACTCAAGTTTTAGCTGCTAAAGTTTGGTTCATCAAAATCGGTTCATTAAAAGAAAAGTTATCGTCATTTGAATGAACTCAAGGCATTAGCTTGCCTGAGAATATTATATAGCAATCGCGCTCATAAGATTTTTGGCCAAAGGATGTCATTCGAAAAGTCTTGGTTATATGACTGATGATAAATAAATAAATAAATATACACACACATATATATATATATATATATATATATATATATATATATATATATATATATATATATATATATATATATATATATATATATATATATATATATATATATATATATATATTGAATCACTATTACACAATATTTTATACAATAAAGTAAACAAAATTGAATTGTTAATGGAGATTACCTTTATAAATCATAACAGTTAAGTTTAAGTCGTAATTAATTTGAGGAGTGACTGCAAAACCGACTGGTTGTGGGTTCGATTCCCACTCGAGGAGATGATATATTTACTTAAATTTATATTTCCATTTCTTCGCTCTGATGTCGAGGCAAAGGGCGGCGTTGAGTTCTGCCAATCAACACGCAATGCTTCCAAAATTCAGCATAAAGTGGGGAACGGTGTGTCTTAACACTAGGTTCCCTCTGCCACCCTGCTGTGTGCGGGATACAGCGTGAAGCTAATTTAATTTATTCAATTTTAATTTAATTTATAGTTGTCAATCAATTCCGCTTATTAAATCAATGATCATGTATTTTAAGCGGGCGGTTTTGTTTAATTTTTTTTATTAATATTTTTCCTTGGTTACGTTTACTGTTTATTTTTGTTCATTTTAATTAGTAACATGTTTTATGTAATAATAAGAATTTTCTCTACTCATTAGTCTTTTTCGGTTTATATTGATTATTTAGGCTTATATTTTCTTTTCAATCTTATTGAAAACTGAAAATAATTTCATAAATATATTTAATAAATAGTTATATAGTACACGCGGTCGAAGCCGCGTCCGGATACGCTAGTTTACTATAAAATTAAGATTTTAAAGATATTTGTTTCCCATGAAACAATTATTTATATTTGAACTATATAAAGTTATATAAAACTATATTTAAAGGCCCGTCATGACGTAGGGGTACCCGCATGGGACTGTTGGGGCAGGTTATGGGATCGAATATTTAATATTTTAATTCTCGCTCTGTTAACGAGATATACCACGGCGATGAGTCACGCCACTCAATACGCAATGCCGCTAGAATTCGGTGGAAAATGGGGAATGGAAATGTCTTAACGGGAACCGAGTATCGTAATAGTAGGTTCCCCGGTTCCCTCTGCTTATCTTTGTTTTGCGCGAGAACATGAAACTAAAAAAAAATCTTACAAGTAACTTTATATAAACTTTTGCGTATATTGAAAGGAAATCGTATATATTAACTACAAAATTTTCCTCATATCAACAAATTTCTTCGAACATACAGTATACATAGTTATATATTATTACAACAAGTAAATTTTATAACTAAGTTTCTGGAAACCTAAAAACCTATCCACGATATAGACCGACCAAGAGTTGGCTGCGGTCCAACTGCCCGAAATGAATTATATTAGCGGGTACGTTCACCTTTAGTTTGGTAAATTAGGTCTGTCTGAGATTTTGAATGTGAGATCTTTAGATAAAATGCGTATATCTTGTCTAATTAGGAATTAAAATAAATAAATAAATCAGCTTCAGTTTTAAGCAGCAGGGCAGACAGAGGGAAACTAGTCTTAAGACACTCCGTTCCTCACTTTCTGCCGAATTCTGGAGGCACTGCCTATTGAGTGCCAGAACTCAACGCCGCGCTTAACCTCGACACCAGATCGAAGAAATGGAAATATAAATTTAAGTAAATATTTCATCTCCTCGAGTGGGGATCGACCCCAAAACCAGTCGGTTTTACAGCCACACTTTGTGCCGCTGTGCCCCGACTGGCTAATTAGAAGTTTAAAAAACTATTTTAGGTTTTTTTCGTATAGCTGGATAGGCAGAGGGAAGCTAGTGTTAAGCCAATGCTTTCCCCACTCAACTTTTCGAAACATTGCGTGTTGAGTGACAGAACTTAATGCCTTCGTTTATCTAAGATAGGGTATAGAAGTGAAAGTAATGTAAACATAATCTTTCCCCCAGTGGGTAACGAACCTACAACCACAGAGTTTACAGTCAGACGCATAATATGTATTAAATATAATATAATTATATTTAAATTAAAATAGAATTAGGAGAAACATCGAAGGTCTAACGCTACGCTTATTGTAGTAAAACATCCGGTGAAATACCGGATACTGATATTGCAAACAGGAAGTACTCACGTGATTTTAATTCATAACTAACCGATTTAAATAGCAGCAGTATATTTTGTAATTGTGATACTCTTGTGGTAAATTGTGGTTTTATTTTTTTGTATTACTTTGTATCCCTCATATAGTAGGGTGGGCAGAGAGCTCCTAATGTTAAGACCCTCCGTTCTTCACTTTCAGCCCAATTATAGAGATATAGTGAAACGATTGGCGGTATTCAACTTCGCACTGTATCAGCTTATCTGATAGAGGAAATTTAAAGAAAATGTCAAATCCACAAATCCACAACCGTCGCGTCCACAATAGTCAGCCATACGACCACGATGGCTTCTGCGTTCTCTTATTTTCGTAAATTTAAAAGTATTGAATGCTTATTGCATATTCTAATTGTTTCGTAATTGACATAATTATGCATAATTGACATGTAATATAAAAAACCTCGACGGGAAATGAAAATATTTCAATTCCCCGAGTGGGAATCGAACCCAATAAGGGTTTACATTGTGTCTTCAGACACGCTGCAGCGCTAATATTGAAATGTTAATTTATTATGCATCCGCATGGATCAATCTATCAATCAGTAAAAGAAAAGTTTGCAATGTTGACCCAATTTTTTTCGTCACATTAGTTTGAAGATTTATGATTGTGATTTGTGTTCGGACTTGATGATATTAGTCGATATTTTATTAACGTTGCGTCCGATGTTGAAGATGCTGTCGCTCTATGGGACAGCTACTTACTTTATGCGGTTATGGGTTCGATAACCATCCTAGGAGATGATTTTTATCTATTTTCATTTCCCCGCTCTGGTGGACAGTGTTCGGCGTTAAGTTTCGTTACTAAGAGATTTGTGCTTTGAAACGTCAAGCTACTTTTCTTTAATCGTCTGTAGTCAAGTTGTCTCGTTAGCCTAGATATATAACGAAAAAATACCTTTAAGCTTGTTTTTTGTTTAAAAAGCCGAGAAATTTTAAATATATTTCAATTATGTATATGGGTATTAACAGCTATAACGTGTTTCAATACTAACCTACCTAATCTAACATGCCTTACATGAAATGTACTCGAAAATAAAAAAAAAAAACAAATTTCCCGGATTGATTTGAACCCAATATCGTGTCCCAACACATGATAACTGCATCACAATGGTTCACAGCATAATTCATATCACAGTTTGCTTGTTAAATAGTATTTTCGTAATATTACTCATAGAATTTAAGTGTTTTGGTATCGCGGTACGTTAAACGATCTCTAACTCCGTCATTACGGGCCTTGGCTCCGTTGCTATTGATCATATTTAGTTACAGCGCCCCTTTGTATTGTATATTTATAGGTTTTATGGGTTTTAGTATATTATTTTTAGAAATATATATTTAATATTTTTTACTTTTTTCTATCTTCTTACTGTATCTTACATTTAGTTGTCGTACGCACCGCCTCGATCGAGCGAAGAAATGAAAATAATTCATTCCCTCGAGTGGGGATCGAATCTGCAATCATCTTATTTACAGTCATCAGCCAATGACAAGTGAAAACATAGAGTTAAGACACTCCGTTTCCCACGCCTGTTTTAAGAGACATTGCGCGCTGTTGTTACTAGAGTGAGGAAATGATAATAATACGTCCAATTGGGAATCGAATCCACAACCGTCGCATTTACAGTAACACGTGGTGCCATTTCAGTAAATCCAAAGAAACAAACAAATTTAATTATTTCTGGACTTAGAAGACAAAGAAAGGACAATGAATCATTAGTTCAAGTTTAATTTTAGGTGAACCAGGGGAGATGAAGTTATAGAAGTATATAATTGAAAATGATACAAACCAGATATTGTTTATATTTGAAACGAATTGATAATTACACGTTCATACAAATAATGTCTCATTCATTAAGTTAGTCGTCGTCCGCAACTTTGTTTGTGTGGATTTCAAGACGTAAAATGATAATCCTGTGTTTTTCACGTTTTTTTGGAAATACTCTGGAAGTACTTAATTAGAAAACGTATAAAAATTTGAACGCAGCGGGACTCGAACCCGCGCCTCCTGGAAACCGACCAGGCGCTCTGACCACTGAGCCATACGTTCTCCATCCATGCTCATAATAATGGCTCAGTGGTCAGAGCGTCTGGTCGGTTTCCAGGAGGCGCGGGTTCGAGTCCCGCTACGTTCAAATTTTTATACGTTTTCTTATTAAGTATTTATCTTTCCTAAGTGTGGATTAACACTTTAAAAATGTTTAAAAATCCTCTGGAAGTCCTAACTTAATACCTCCTAGAGTCTAATGGAATGGAATCTCCGTACAAAATATCGGGATGTGCGCTTTTATTCAGTTACATAGTAAGGTCAGAGCGCATAATAAATTTTCAAAAGGAGCGGGTTCAAATTCAGCTCAAGCTTAGAAATTTACTACTTTTTTTATTTGATGTTTAGACTGACACTGTACACTTGTTCTAAATGAAAGTTGCATTTAAAGTTGCGTATCAAACCTACACTTACCTGCATCAGTAAAGAAAGCAGAATATCTATTAGGACTCGATGGTACAGATGCTGATGCTGAAGTGAGAAAAGCTCGTTTGACTCTTGACCATTTGGAGTCACGAGGCTGTCTGTGCTGAGGTGGTCTTGCCCCAAGTTCTAAAGAGCGTTGCTTGCGGAGTATTGGATGAGAACCCTCAGACTCTGACGAAGAATATTTTTTTCTATAATATATAGCTTAATTGACTAGAGCAAGATGAAAATCTCAAGGCACATTCATTAAACGCACATTCAAAACGTCTTAAAATAATGTATAATAATAATTTTATTTGTACAAAACTTCTTACCAAGTTCCTCAGAAGAAGGTATGGTCAACGTCAATGCTGGGGGAGCATCACTATCCCCACCGTCGCTAAAAGAGCGTCTTCTCAAAGGTACTACATCTGGAGAACCTTTGGGTACCCTGGTCCTCTTTTTGACTGATTCTCGATGAGTTTGGATTATATCACGCATTTTAACCCAAGCGCTCTTGTGGAGTTTATTTGGCGATGGAGATGTGGAACTGTCGTCCTATTAAAATTGAGTTTTTTTTGTTATGAAAATAACATTTTTAAGTTAAAAAAGTAAGCAAAACATTAGTTTCTCGTTAATGTGAATTAGCTAGACTGTATTTGATCTCATGCGAGAGTTATAAATTATCCTCGACTAATAACCCTGCTAAGGGTTTTACTTTATGTTTTAGCTTAGAAAAGTTTATATTAAGGACGTTTCCATTTAAATCCTGTTTGACAAATATTCACCCTTGGACTATACTTTACAAGATGTTGCTATTTGTGATATAGGTAGAAAATGAATGTGAGAGAGAGTGTGATTGAAGATTTACCTGCATTGGCGCCTGTAAATAGGTATTGTCCTGATCATCAACACGTATACAACTTCGGCGTCGCAGTTCTAGAACAATATATAATAGAAATGAGTTCATTTTCAGTTACCAAAATTGTTGATAAAATTATAAAATATATTAGTAAAAAAACTACTAAGAACAAACAGTATTACATTTAAGTAAGTTATTTGCGTATTTTTGTACACGTGATCAAAAGTCAATGCATATTGAGGATGCGCTCACGCATTCTTGTACCGGAAATAGATTCCTATCATCAAGTACTTACATTCCTATTCTTTGTTTTATTGAGTATCGTAAAACAGTTTTAACAGTTTATAAGTTTTATTTTTAAATGTTATATTGAAATATGTGTCTATATCTTTTAAATTTAATTTAAATTGGACACCTCATACAATACTATTTAACTTCTTGTTAGATAGAGCTCATAATGATAATAAATACATAGAACACATCTTCATGTATACATTGACTGATATATGAGTCATTTGAGTAGAGATTGAATCCACGGACTCATGCTCTACGCTAACAATTTATTTTATAATGAAATAAATTATTACTTCCATCATTATTTTGTTTGAGTAATTTATCTTAGCTTTAAAAACATAATGTAGAAAAACATGAATTTACACAAAAATTAAAAAGAACAGCCGTGGCGTAGCGGCACGAAGTGTGACTGTAAAATCGACTGGTTGTGGGTTCGATCCCCGAAGAGATGAAATATTAACTTAAATTTATATTTCTATTTCTTCGCTCTGGTGTCGAGGCAAAGCGAGGCGTCGAGTTCTGCCACTCAACACGCAATGCCTTTAGAATTCGGCAGAACGTGGGGAACAGATTGTCTTAACACTAGGTTCCGTCTGCCTATCCTACTGTGTTCGGGATACAGCGTGAAGCTGATAAAAGAAAACAAAATGATATTACAAAAATTAAAAAGAATTAAAGTCTACCTGTTTCCATCCTCAATTCTTCACATGAAGAATTAGGTGTAAGTGATATAACACTGCCTGGCGTCAAACTGGCTGAGTCCCTCGGTTCTGGGTTGGGAAGTGAACCCGGACTGGAGCCAGCTAAGGCAACAGCTCCTACCATAGCACCTGCTGCTACTGCCGCAGCACCACCTATAGTAGCTGGTGGCCATTGAGCTTTCTCCCATCTGAAAATATTTATTAACTAGAACTAAGCCCCACGTAATAATTAATTATATTTAACGTTTACTATTTAGCTAAAATTTGGTATCACTAGAATAAGCGGTGAAAATTTAATTTTAAATTACCTGAAATCCGTTAAACCACAAAGTTAAACAATTGTTGATAAAGCTTCGAAGCTTTTGTCGAAAAGTGATGGGCTCTTAAAAGAAAAAAGAATTGCCCATATAAATGGGTATAAACTAAATTATATATAGCATTTTACTGGTATAATCCTCATGGAAAAACTCTAATTCTTAAGACATTGTATGTTGAAAAGCGGAACCTAATGCAGTGCTCATTTAATATACTATGTCTAATATTCTTATGATAAAATCAAGAAAATACACTTTTCATGTGTAACTTGTCATTGATATTTTTATTTATACACATAGACAGAAAGAACATAGGAATGATACCATATATCACTCTTTGCCTGCCCAAAATGTATTACAAGTAAATATCTTTAAACATGTTATTTATTAAAATATAGAATTTTAATAAAAACCTTACTTGAAAGCTGCTTTCACTCTTGTCCAATTAGAAACTTTCGATTTCTCGACTTCTTTTGAAAAAATACCATCAGACCTTCTTCTGAGAGGTGTACCAGGAGCTACATCACTTTCTTCTCCGCCAGCTGATCTTGATCTCTGTTTCCTTAACAGGGACCCACCAAACCTAGAATGAGATTTCCATCTAGATCCAGTTCTTTTCATACTTCTACCTCCAACAACAACAGCATCAAAAATTGCTTGACCATATTCACATTCAAATTCGGCGTCCAACGCTTCATTGATAAGTTCTAGCTCTTTAGCTTCATCTTTTAATCGTTCATTCTCTTGGTCGATTTTTATGTGTGCGTTATGTAGTCGTTTTAGATGATTAACATCACGTAATTTTCTAAGAAGTCTGGCATTATGATCTTTTAAAGTTACAAATTGATCTAGTAACTCAAGTAACTTGTCAAGTTGGTCTAAAGCTTCTAATGTATCTTTTGTACGTGACGCTAGATCTCTACCACGTCGAGATATTGGATTATCTTGATTTTGTAATCTTTGCAGCATATTTTCGCATAGTGCTTCTGGGTCTGTTATATCTCCATCTTGGATATTCCATGGCTCGTCAGATGTTGGTCCAGTCATGCAAGGAGAAGACCCTTCTGCATCAGATGGCGTTTGAGGGGATTTTACAGATAAAGTTGCAGGGGGTTCACCTCTACGTCTCTTATGTAAAGAAGTACCTGGAGGAGGTAATTCTGATAAATCTTTTGATTCTTTCCTCTCAGATATACGAGGCTTTTCTTCTTTAATCTGAATGTTATCAATTACATCACAGTTTTCCTTTGCTGACGTCATTTTGAATTACAAATATTATCTCGCTTAAAGCAACTTGGATATATAAAATAATTAAAATATACCCAATTTCATCATAAGTTGTAATGAATTAAACTTTAGAAGGAATGCATCTCTTGTATAGACAAAAAGTAATATTTGTTAGATTAGCAATATCTCTTTTTTTACTATAACTAAAGATTCAGTACAATTATTTTATTCGCACCATATTCACTTAAATCGCTAGACTCAAATATATTTCTAGACACGCTCACATTCTTATATTACACAAATAAGATTAGAAACACATTACACTACTTTACTATACACCATTTAACCTTATTAAAATACTTCGAATTTGGTTTTTATAATTTATAATTTTAAACAAATATTTATTATATTAATTATTTTCTTGAATGATTTAAATAGTTTAATTCATTAATTATATCCGCCTAGTGCGCGGGCGCATCTCTTAAGGCGGGCGGGCGCGAACTGCTACGGAAATACACGAACGATTCCGAATTATTTTTATCTTACACTTTCTTAAGATCGTATTAGAGAAAAATAAATCTTACGTAAATAAATATTGGAGCTACTCTAGCAATTGAAGTGACTATAGTAAAAGCGTTTTTTTACGCTCGAGACCGAAATCCCATTAACCTATATTTTAAATAAATTAACAGTTTATGTCACTACCATGTAAGTTAGGAATTGAGTTTTTGACAGGAAATTCTGTAAGAGACGTCCGTCTGTACTTCCGATGACGTCATACACAAAATAAAAGTAATGTTTTGATTCTAAAATTGGGTTACTTGTATTATGTACCGGTATATATGACAAAACATTTAAAATCGTCTTTTATTTTATTTTCGTTTTGTAATTTTATTTTTGAGAGGGTTCGAAAAGACAACCTTAAATTGCTTCCATTCTACGCTCTATTAAGAGATGTTAGATTCTAGATGTTAAAACCTATAACTGGCTAGTTACCTGACTGACTTCAGCTGGATGTTTGTCACATTTAGATAATTTTAAAATAATCCTGTTTTCCAGTGAAAAATACACTTTATTACAGAAGAATTAGTTGCAACGACCTTAATGAAAAAAAAATTAAAACGTGACCTTTTTTTCCTAATAATTTACTGGCCACATAAAATATTTTTAATAGACATGGAAGAAAAATATTTTACAGATTTATTTGAACAAAGAAATTCATGTTGTCATGTTCTAGTTTGTGAATTTTTAGACTTTTGCTTTTTTCAAAATTTTTTTACCTTTGATATATATATATTTTACAATCAGTTAATTATTTAGACAAGTATCGGTAAGTAGATTTTTAATTACCTTGCAATTAAACATGAAATTTATGTGAAACGAATTATGTGAAAAGTCGTGATATGGATACCTATTTATATTATACTGGCTTCGCTTCGCTTCGCTTCCCTCGCAGCTTTCCTTCGTTTGCGATTTTCTTACAGTATAAAATTAATTATAATCTTCAAAATTCAAGAAGCACTATCTTTTTACTAATTAAGAGTTTAACCTTCCAATTACGTTTCTTTATCTGAATATAATAATATTTCATACTTCATACTTTCAACCTCCATTTTACTCTCTTAAGGGTTGATTAACCAAAAACTTTTTTCTAATGCTCACTTACGCTATACAAAGAATCTGTGCGCATAATTTCTAGATTCTAGATTTTCAGTTTGGAAAGTGCTGGAAACTCATATTTTAGTCACCTTGCAGTTTTATGTATATTAAAAGATGACAGCAGGTTCAATTCAGCAAAAAGTTTTGAACTGTCTCTATTACTGTTATTTTTTAGCGAATAAAACCAACTGGTGTACATGGAGGGACTCAACATCACGCTTTGCCTCGGGTACAAAGCAATGAAGGAAAATATTAATTTCATTTCCCCAAGTAAGAAACGATCCCACAACGAATAGGTTAAAGTCAAAGACAGACATTTTCTTATAGTGGAGGCTTATAAACGTATATATTTACGTAGTACTCGTTTATATTTATGTAGGTATATAATAAAATTAAGTTCTGCTATTTATACTGAAATACAGATTTCGAGACATTTATGTGATGAGTGGCAGAACCCAATCGCGTTTTGAATATAGGAGTGGGAAAAAATTAATAAATTTTAAATATAGAATAGTATAGAATATTCTTAATTGCACACAGAAAAAAATACAAATACAAATAACAGAACAATAACAATATACATAAGATGTAGGCAAAGACTGTCTTATTGCTTCAATATTCTATTTATTCCTTTGAGTTGGACTATCGCAGCGCTTGAGAATAGTCGCGAATGTTGTGGGTTCGATTCTTACTTTGAGATATAAAAGATTTTCATTTCCAAGCTCTCATAAGACGGCAAACCGTGACGTAAGTACCGCAATTTCGAAATTTTATGTCTAGAATACACGTCGAAAAGTGAGGAACGAAGGGCTAAAAACTAGGTCCCCTCTGCGCTGTTTTAAGCAGGATACAAACAACGTGAAAGCTAAAAAACAGAATAATTTATTAAATTTCTTTCTCTAGATGGGATGATGATTAACAATTGAAGACACAAACACCTGCGGCATGGAGCCCGATAGCAAGATAAACGAAGACCTAGTGACGTTTATGCGCAAGCGCAGCGAGACGGGCGCCCCGCAGTACACCGCGAAGATCAAAACTTATTTGAATATTAAACAAAAGTTTGTTTTGAACATAATTATCTAATAAATTTTATAGTTTGTTCTAGTCTTTAATAAATTTGACAATAAGTAGAAACAATGGTCACATCACACCTTATCGTGTGTGAGTGGAGCAACTTAACGCCGCGCTTACTTTTGATAATGCGGTGGCATCAAAATAATTTAGTAATAATTATTTCCTTAATGAGAAACTATTTTGAAAAAATAAAACATATTGAGTGATTGTTTTGTGGACCTCAGTGCCTATTTTACTCTCATTTTCCATTTCCCCTTTTTTCCTCACATCTGCTGAACTAATGAAAATCGCTGAACATATATGGGGTTGAAATGTATAGCAACTGAGGTTCCCTGTTCCGCTTTGTATATAATCAGTCGTGCGTCCGCGGCAGGCGGCGCCGGGCGGCGGCGGCGCGACGGCACGCGCGCAGCCATCACTATGACACTAAGGCCGTCGAAAACTCGTAAGTATAGAAAAAAGTATTTATATAAAAATATTTATATAAAAACTATATGTAAACTTTTATAAAAAAATTTTTGAAACAATTTTTTGAGAGAAGCTTTTGGACTTAAGCAATTACAAATCGGTTAATTTAAATTGATATTATGTAATATGTTACCTAATAAATTAATAGTGTTTTGTGATTTAAATTTTAAAATCAGAAAAATTCCAGCTGTACCCCGCACACAATAGGGTATAAGAGTGAACCTAGTGTTGAGACACTCCGTTCCGCGTGTTTACAGTCACACTTTGTACCCCGTCCGCCACGCCTGGCCTCGTTTTAATTTTGTTATCTTTATAATTTCAGAGACCGTCGCGGAGTTGCCGAAGAGAAAATCCCCAAAAAGTGCGTTATTTGTTCCATTCTTTTATGGTCGTATATTTGTCAATCTGTATCCCGAAAATAGCAGAGTACGCAGAAAGGAATCGGTATTAAGACATTTCGTTCCCTACGCGCCGACCAATTTTTGAGACTTTGCGTGTCGAAACCCAACGCCCCACTGTCTTAGTACCAGAGAGAGGAAATTAAAATGTTTATTCCATCAAGTGGCAATCGAACTTACAGCCGTCGCATTTGCAGGCAAACGTTGTGCCGATGCGCCATGACGCTCTCATTCTTTAAAAAAAAATACAGTCATGTGCCGATTGGGCACGAGGGCCTTACTTTTTTAAAAAAGTTATAATATAATAATATATCAATTTTCTAATAGCAACGATTATTATAAATGTAATTGCCCTTAAACTCCCACCAGGCGCAGTGACAGCAACGACGCGCACCGGCCGCGCTCGCTCACGCGCTCCCGCTCCGACGTACCGCAGGACGCGTGCCGGCCGCCGCGCAAACGACGCCGCAGGTCACGACGGGTGAGTGCTCAAATGTTTATAAATCTACAAATAACTCTTTTTTCCAGTTATTGTACGTAGAAGTAAATTTGTATTTTTAATATATATTTTTTGCTAGAAGCCCTCGTGGCGCAGGGGCACTAGGGTGTGATTGTGGTCGAGAGTTCGATCCTTACTCGAGGGGATGAATTATTATTTATTAATATTTTAGTTTCTTGCCTAGGCTAAAGTCAGGTGTTGAGTTCCGCCACTCAACACGTGATGCTCACGTGACACGTGGTGTAAAAATTCGACGGAAAGTGGAGAACGGAATGCTTTAATTTTCTTTTCCATAAAAAATTCCATTCCATAAAAAAAAAATTCCATAAAAAAAAATTACAGGTATTTCTATTATACCTACATGCATAGTGGTCCCTGCTTGGGGACTTGCGTCCAAGTTTGGGAATCCCTGATCTAGCGGCTATCTTAGCGTAGTGAAATAGTATCTGACTGTTAACGCAATGGTTGGGAGATCAATCCCAGGAACGAATCGTTTTCATTTTTCCGCTCTAGCAAGATAAAGCGCAGCGTAAAAGGTCCACGCAGTGTCGTGAATTTAAGCGGGATACAGAGACTTACCCTGCTATATGCGGGATAAAGCGTGATACTGCAAATAAATATATCTAACACCAAAATTTGCCTAATAGCGCTGCGGATGTAGTCGCCGCCGTCGGCGCCGCAGTCGCCGCCGGCGGCGCAGCTGCAGCCGGCGCAGACGGCGCCGAAGTGCTCGGCGAAGGCGACGTCGCCGCCGCCGCCGCCGCTGTGGGTAATCTTAAGGCCTTTTAATCCAAAATATTGCACATTTTATTGTTTTGTAGCCAAATTTAAATACATTTTAGTGAACCCCAATTAATAATAATGTTGGAGCTGTCGATTGTTTGTTTTTTTCTACTAATATTCCTTTTAAAATATTTTGTTTTTCATTTAATCCAACGTAGATATAATGTAATAGGACCATGGTCACAAAAAAATATATATATGTCATATGCAACGATCTTAGATCACTAGTAGTTTTCTTTTTTCTTTTCTTTTTCTTAACTTTTTAAAAATGATCACTGCTAAGGTTACCGGGGATCATAATTCTCCGTAATTTTACCAGTAATTTTACTGGGAAGGAAATCCCAAGAGCAATACTGATAAGTAAAGTTTTCTATTTGCTATTTTTAACGTTTTAATTAAAGGATCCATCCCAAAAAGGAACACTAAAATATACATAAATCAGATATGCGAAGCGGTAGATCAAAGTCACAACCAATGTGTACACAGAAAAAAATATAAGACACTTGGTTCCCATTAAGACACTTTCGTTCCTTATTTTCCGCCGAATCCTGTAGGAATTGCGTGTTGAGTGGCGGATCTCAACGCTGCACTTTGCCTCCTTACCAGACCGAGAAAATGAAAATATTAAAAATCAAACCCACATCAAGTTGGGGGTTTACTGTCACACGCTTGTACTCCTGCGCCACGAGTAACCTCAATACAACACAACACACAATTTGAACGCCAAAACAGGACACAGGTTATACTAATAACATAGAAGATATAATATTCTAAAATTTATATTTTCTGACACCCTCTGAAAATGAATTAAAAATAAAAGAAACTTGCAAAAAGGAACGGAAATAAGGTTAAAAATCATATATTTCAATTTAAATAAATAACAAAAATTGAGCAATTAGTTTCACTTGAGATCAAACATTCACCATTATTTGTTCTAGATCCTTCCTTCTTATGTCCGGTACAGTTGTTTCATGGTGCGGTCTCCCTATCGGTAACAGGAGTTCGAGTCTCTCGTTGGGGGGTCTTGAGAGGAGGTCTCTTAAACGGTTGTTACAATTAAGGGGGGTAGACGTTAAAGCTACAAGGCCACAGTACTGAAAATAATTATAAAAAATGTATTTCGCATTGATTATTTATTATCACCAAGTGAAGTTACTCAGGGTAGGCAGAGGGAATCAATTGTTAAGACACTCCGTCCCAACATGCTCCCAATTTTCGAGATATTACTGATATATTGATGAAAGTGTTGAGTGTTTACCCAAGTCGTAATCGAACCCACAATCGTAGCACTTAGTCACACTCCTTGCCATTGCGCCACGATAGCCTATATTGTTGTATGTTCTAATTTAATGTTTTAACGATATTATGTGATATATCACTCTACTCTCCGCCTCTCAGTGACAATATAAAATGCTATTGGCAATGCAACGGTACCTAATATAATATAGTATAGTGATGTATAAAGGAGGTCCATTTATTTATGTATGCGGAAATCGAACTTGTATGTTACGACGTTAGCAATTAACAACTGGCTGTCATGTAATAAATCGTAAGTATATAGACAAGATATTTATTGTATTGCTTTTCATTTTAAAACTTATATTAATGACGCAGGGGTACAATCATGCGACTGTAAACGTGAAAGGTTGTGGGTTCGATTCCCACATGAGGAAATTAAATATTGGTAACGTGGCGAAGCGCGGTGTTGAGTTTCGGCACTTGACACGCAATGCCCACAGAATGGGTCCGCAGGTTCCATTTGTCTACCCTGCAATATGCGGGATACAGCTTGAAACTAAAAAAAAATTACCTGAACAGCAGCTAACAGAAAACCAGCAGCGATTGCAACACTAATTTCATTATAATAATGCATTCGTTTCTTCCCATCATTCCTCCAAGAGTATGTTTGTCGGAACATCAAAATTAATGCTGGCGCTTCAGACAGGTAAGGCTTTATATAATTAGTCGCAAAAGGCTTTAGATCTGCGACCCATTGTCGAGACATTCTTCTAGAATAATTTTGTTCTTCTTCTTCCTCTACTATGGTCCTTATAGCTGATTTGGTTTCAGGATCTTGGACTACTACGAACGTCCAGGGTTCTGTATGCGCTCCAGATGGAGATGTTCCTTAAAAAGGAATTTTAGAATTGACATTCTATTATAATTATTCTGTATGAAGTCTTAGTATGTATTAGTTAACTAGACAGTTACATAAAGTAAGCTTCTAGAATGTACTTTGGAGGCAGTATCAGTAGATTAATGTTGTTTCGAGGAGGTCGGACAGAGAATGCGAAGCTTGTATTTCTAAAAATAGACAGTCCCTCACTTGAGAATCGAGGCAGCAATTTTAAACACTGCGGCACTGAGACATAATGCACACTTATATTTATTGTAAAGAAAAAAACTATAGATTCATCATTAAATATTATCTCACACTTCATATGTTTTAAATATGCGCAAAAACAAAACATATGTACGTAACATAAAAACGGAAAAATATTTTATAGGTATAGTATTGTTAAACAGGTTTTACTATAAAAGAATTTTGTACGCGGCGATTCTAAGATATAATAAATATTAATATTGAAATATTTATTTTAGCTTCACTCTGTGTCTTAGATGTAGAAGGGTACCCAGAGGCAACCTATTGTTAAAATACTCCGTTCCTTACTTTCTGTCCAATTTTTAAAACATTGTATGGTGAGTGCCTGAACTCAACGCCAAATTTTGTCTTCTTACCAGAGCGAGAAGCTGAAAATAATTCACTACCTCGAGGGTCGAATCGAACCCACAATGATATATTTACATGAGTTCCAGTTTATTTTTTGCGTTTTGCGAGTAGCGAAATTTAAAGGTATCCTAGGTTATTATATATATTATTACATATGAGTGGCGAAACTAAACGCCGGTCTATGTATCATGTCAGATAGTGTAAATTATCATTCGTGGGTATAAAAATGTGGGTACAACCAGAATAGGCCGACACCTTTCATCTGCGTCACTGTGACGTCTTTAACCCGGCGTTACTTGCTACCTGGTAAAAAATACCATGCTGAACAGAAAGCATATTACAATAAGATTTCTGAGATTCTTCTGTATATTAAAAATGATAATGTGCTAACATTACGTGCGCAATTGGGAAAAGACTATTTAGATAATGAGAATGTTGTTTGGTCTTAAAATAGGGATTATCAAGGCACACTCAGAAATATACTTATTATATTACCTAATTTCAGTTTGCCTCTTTCCAAAGCAAAAATAATACTAATTATAAAGTTTTTAACAATATGATGAATAAAGTTGACTTTGTGAATCTCTTAATCTATTAATAAATATTATGTTTTTATATATATTTATTATGAATTTTACTATTTATCTATAGATTATGGTACAAACAAATAGAACATAATAAAAAAAATAACATCCGGTTGTTTGACATAGAAAATTATGAAAAATGTGGTATTTCTTACCCAGTAGCGACTGTTCGTGTTTGAAAGTGCCTAGTGACGAACTCCGGGTTAAAGATTTAGTTTGAAAAAAAAAAACAAATAAGTTAAGGTATACTTCTCAGAAATTGATGTATGAGTAAAAAATCTCCTTAGCAACTCCAAATGTTAACGTGTTAAAAAATAAGAACCAAATTTTGACAGGCAAGTTGTGGCGCAGGGACACTAGCTTGTGGCTGTAAACGCGACAGGTTCTGCGTTCGATTCATACTCGAGGAAATTAAATATTTAAAATTTTCATTTCCTCGCTCTAGTAACGAGGTATGCGCTTTGTTGCATTGAAAATTATTCCTAGGCGTGCAATTATCTCATTTGACTCCTATACTCCATTATCAGTGAATATATATAATAAGAGTTAGTAAGTTCAAAATATACCTACGTATAAGTGAGTGAGTTATATCAAATGTCAAATATATAAATCACCAAGAAGTATTCCAAATCAAGCAATTCTGAATATATTAAGAGTCCATTCGACTCTTAATATATATTTATTATATTGATACCATAGTAAAAAATGGTGCAGTGACTGAAACTATTAAAGTCAATGAACACATCTTCCAACTAAAGATTTAAATCAATTGTACGTACTAGTAAATTGATCTTGTATTAATGTAAATATGCTCATCAACCATGGGTGAAAAATGCAGAAGGAGTGATATCTCTTGCTATCAAAATCAGCTTCTCGCTGTTTCCCACATACAGGGTAGGCAGAAGGAACCCAGTTTTAATATACTCCGTTTCCACTTTGCCCGGAATTTTTCGAGGTATTGCGTGTTCAGTGACGAAACTCAACGCCGGGCCTTGGTGACAGAGCGACAAAATAAAAATGTTAATAAATAATCATAAATTCCCCCGAATGGGGATCGAACCTGCAACCGTCACGTTACATTCACACGCTTGTGTCCCTGCACCACAATAGGCCTATACAATTATGTTATTATCATTTATCAAAATTTTAAAAGTTAGATCTTTAAGTATTTGAATTTACCTGCAGTTTTAACAATATCCTCTAACACCTCCTGCGGTATTGGTTCTGTACTAAAGTTTCTAACTGTTCGCCTTTTAGCCATCAGGTTATAATACTCCCTTGACCTCTCTAGAATATCCTCCGTTGTCCTCTTAAGAGGTCTATAAGGGATGTGAGGAGTGTCTTCTGATATGGCTGAGATGAGAAAATCTGGATCGTCATCGTCTTCTGGGTGCTCTTTCCCTGTAATCAAAGGGAATATACATATATTATAGATATCTGGAATAGAAATAAATAGTGTAATTAGAAAATGTGATAGTTTTGAGATGGTTGTGAGTTCAATACCAATTCGAGAAAGTGTTTAAGTTTTTAAAATAAGTAGTTGGGAAAGAGGGGAACGTGGGTGTCGTCGTCGTCGATCGTACTTTATATACCCTAAAAAAATATTTTATATAAATAATGTCATCTATATACCTCACAAAATATTTTTATTTATAAAGAATTTCTGAACTTATATGCATTGTACACTCGGTAATAAGATAATCAAAAATATAAAAAAGCTAACTTCAGGGTGGCCACGACAAATCGACCGTACTGTGTTGTATGTCTAATATAATATACCCATACCTATAGGTAGTACGTATCATAAATATATTTTTTTCAATTTAAAGTTATATGGTAAAGTTCATACTTTTAAAACTACAAAAGTGGGTAGTAGACTTTTAAATTGAACCATTTATCTAATAAGTGTCGCTTGTATCGTCTAATGCAATCCTAAGTGGGTCAGATTATCAAATGCCACTACTATTAATAGGACGCTTTATTTATACTGTGACTTTGCTCGGGGTCGACGTATAATTAATGTTTATATTATATTTATTGCTTTTACTTACTTATCTGTAAATATATTATTGACGACATGCTTGTGGGGACCTACTTATATATTTATTAAAGTTATCCGTTCTGGCGCAGTGGTACAGCGTGTAAACGAAAACGAGGCGATAGTGGGTTCGATCAAACAATTCAAACTCGAGAATATCACGGTGTCTATTCAAAATAATACTTAATAATTTATTGCTCAATGTTATTTAAAATCGTTTTATTTGTCGATCATTCAAGTTTCACAAATAATAAACATTCATTACAAAAACGGAATTAATAGATAAAATTGTAAACTTTTCATTTGGTACATAATATTATTTATTGGAAGTCAAATACAATATCAGAAAAAGAATGAAAGAAGGATGAAGGGCGAAGCTAGAATTGCGATGTTTAGGATATGCAGAGAGAGTTTAAAGTTAAGTAAGTTAGGTTTTAAGTTTTTTTTTTTTTTTAGTTTTTTTTTAGTTTTTAGTTTTTATTATAAAGGAAGTGGTGGGAGAGGTAAGATTTTACCCATATGTAATAAGAATAGTAATATTTTAATAAAATCCATTGACACAATACTTAAAATATATTAGAAGAATATCGAAAAAAATAAATAACGGAAAAAAATATAAAAAATTAAAAGGAAATGGAAACGCATATATAACGTATTAATAAACATTAGACATTATTTAGCTAAATATTATTTTGAACTTTGTCTATCTTCTTAGGCCGTCGAGTCCTAGCGCCGCTCGGTGTAATGAAAATTCTCTTTCTCTTGTAATAAAAAATAATGATGCCATTAAATAAAGATGCCAAATATTCATGCCATTCAAAGATGTTATACAATTGGCAGAATATGAATACGGAACGTCAAGCCTACAACCAGTCTGTTTTCAGAGGATGGCAACACTGCTATTTGTCAATGTCAATTGCCAGCTTTTAGGGAAATAAAAGTCAACAGCAATAAATCCAAGTCGGAAAAAAAATGTGGACTTCACTTTTTGTTTGAGTGGCATACTGAGCAGTTGTACTGAGACGTCATCAGACTACACCGCGATCTGAGTAAGATTGCGGTGTAGACCGAGAAGAAGACGTAGAAGTAGACCTAACGATTATCTTCGTTATATCCTCCTATATATAATCCTCTTCGTTATAAATAAGAAAATAAATCAGCTTCACGCTGTATCTCGCACACAACAGGGTAGGTAGAGGGAGTGTTAAGATACTCCGTTCCCCACTTTCTGCCGAATTCTGGAGGCATTGCGTGTTTAGTGGCAGAACTCAACGCCGTGCTTAACCTCGCTCCAGAGCGAAGAAATGGAAATATAAATTTCAGTAAATATTTCATATTCATTTTCTACCGTGTGATCCCGGCCTAGAATAGGATCATTTTGGTGCTGGTGGTGTCGTAAGAGGCGACTAAAGTACGTGTGGTAGTGTCACGTCGCCAGCAATGGCAGCACGCATGGGCAGACTCGACCGGACCGGATAGTAGTGGCGTTATGCCACTGCGTTTCGCATCAGGTAATGCCGGGCTCCGGCGCCAAACCCTCCTTAAAGGCCGGCAATGCACCTGTAGCTCCTCTGGGGTTGCACGGGGTCGTGGGCAGCATTAATCACTTACCAGCAGGTGACCCGCACGCTCGTTTGCCGTGTCTTTTCCATAAAAAAAAATCTCCTCGAGTGGGGATCGTACCTACAACCAGTCGGTTTTACAGTCACACTTCGTGCCGCTGCGCCACGACTCATTCTTTATACATAACATTTTAATATTTTTTTAAATATATAAAACTCTACAAGTATGAAAAGAAACAACGCTATCATTAACTATCAAATTTTTTAAAAGCAATTTTCGTTAGTTGCTCTACTGAATGTACCCTTATCGCTAACTATTTAGAAATAGAATACCGTGATAAGCTACTAACACTTTGGCTGAGTAATGATAAAAAAATATTTATGTTACAATACATTATAAAATCAACAACTTACTTAAACAAAAACCCCTTTATTGGGATAATATTTTGGATTTGAACAGGCATCCTCTTTTAACATATTAAGCTTTAGATTTTAAATTACATTTATTTATGATCTTTCTAGAAAAAAGGATCTTTCTTGACTTGACATAGTCGCCTATCAGGTACTTACACAGACAACGCACTGCTGAAACTACTTAGAGGGCTTAAAATCCAAATTAAGTATATTCTAAGAGAGATTTAAGTCGAAATTATGGAAAGTAGAAATGGAAATAGTATGGCAAGGAAATTGGAAATTTCTTAAACGAAATCGCAAACGAAAATTAATTATTATAGAGTGTTAAACAAAAAGAAGAGTTCGTCATGGCGCAGCGGCACAGCATCTGATTATCATTGCGAAGGCTGTGGGTTCGATTCACACTGAGGAAAATAAATTATGTTAATTTTCCCCCTCTGATAACAAGTTAAAGCGCGGCGTTCAATTCCGCCACTCAATATACATTATCTGAATAATTGAGCGGAAGTGGGAAAAAGAATAATTTTACACTATGGCCCCTCTGCCCATCCTGCTATAGATATACGGGGTACAACGTGGACTTAAGAAGGTCTCAAAAATGGTCTCGGATCTGTTACTTCCGATGTAAAAACCAATGTACCATACAATAATAATAATAATAACACTTTGTTGCACGTTTACAATTGGATTATACATTTGATTCAAACGTACATAAGATCAATGTGCAATGGCGGCCTTATCGCTAAGAGCGATCTCTTACAGGCAACCAACAATATAGGATTAATGAAACAAAAACACAGAACGGTGCAAAAGTTACATTAATATATACATAAATAACATATATAGCTTAATAAATAAATAGAATGACATATATACATTAATACATACACACATACATACATAGATACATACATACGTAGATACATACATACATACATACATACATATACATACACCTTCATAAATAAACTAAGCGTGCATATATCCGTTTATGGACTCTGTTCCAGGTAGTGTTTTTTAAGACGGCTTTTAAATGCTCCAACCGTTTGAGATTTTCTAATACTCAGTGGCAGCTCATTCCACAATTTTACTGTCTTGAAAGTAAAGGAGTCACCATAGCATTTCGATCGGGACAAAGGTATTTCAAGGAGGTCGTCGGTGCGGGAACGGAGACATTGAACAT
Organism: Heliconius sara; assembly: GCA_917862395.2. Lineage (NCBI taxonomy): Eukaryota > Metazoa > Arthropoda > Insecta > Lepidoptera > Nymphalidae > Heliconius > Heliconius sara. The sequence continues at coordinate 13,068,721 of OU860782.2, read as the reverse complement.
GAAGGGAGTTCGATCCCAGAACTTAAACCGTTCTGTAAGGTAGGAAGGAGTAATAGGATACATTTACCATATTCTGTTCCTTACGCTACGGAGCATATAATAACAAATGTATTCATCACACACCGCTTTCATTATCGATTTTATACGATTTAAATGAAAATCGTCTTTATTTCTTTAAAAATACCGAATATAATGAAATAACTTCTATTTAGCAATAATAAATTACAAGTATTTTTTTTGTTATGGAATGTGCAGTGGATTTATTAGCTTCACGTTGTATGGACACAGCAGGGAGGCAATTGGCACAGTCGATTTGTTTTGTAAAATTAAGAATCTAAATTATCATTTTCGTAAAGGCCTAGATATAAGTATTTATATTTTTTTGTTCTGAGACCTAGAGTACCTACATATAAGAGAATATTAGTAATTAAAGATTCGTTAACATCTCATTTAAAATAAAAATAAAAGTTTACTGTTCTATTCAAGATTTAATAACATAAACAGCACCAGAAGCAATATAAGGAATATTTCATATTACTATTTATTATTGTTTTTCATTAAAAGAGTATATTATTATCAGTTTAATTGTACATGAGAAATAATGACACTTCAATTTGCAAATTGAGCACATTCATTAACTTTATATTTTTTTAAATTTAACATATAAAAATAACTGATGAATGGCACTAGCAACACTGTAAAGAATTGCTTTTTCTATTGTATACCTTCTATTTTTTTACATACAAACAATATTTTTTTAAATGAACTAATTACAAATTCCCACTCAATTATTAGGAACTAACTGACATTTGTATGAAAATGTTGATTAAAAAGTGTTTGTGATTGAATAAAGATTTTGATTGTAATCATCTTATAGAGCCTTTGTGGCGCAATGAAATAGAATCTAAATGTAAACACTATGTTTGCGAATTTGATCTCTATTAGGAATAAACTGTTGCTATTTCCCTCCCTGGTATGACAAAACGTGGTGTTTAGTTACGTCATGCATCATACAGTTTGTTGTCTAAAATTGGATCAAAAACGCAGTGTCTTGATAATATATTCTTTGCCTGCTATACCTATGCAGAATAAAGCGTCAAGCTAAAAAGATATAGATATTAAGAATAATGTCATAAAATTCTATTCTTCATAGCTCATCCATTTAGAGACTTTACAAGACCGTCAAAATAATTATTCAAACCTATTTTTACCTTAAAAACCTTTTATTTTTTACTTTCAACCTTATGATGCGATATTAAAATCTTTCCGAGATACATATTTTGCATGGACGAGTCTTATTTAGATCAGACGAGGCCAATACGAGGCCGATTATTACATACATATATCGCAATGCAAATATTACACGCATTTAATGAACATGATCTATAAGAGAGGTAGGGGGAGACCTCGGTTGACCTTCGAAAGGACAGTATTACAGATACACCATGAAGACTCCCCGGAGGGCATGTATGAAGAGGTTGATAACAGTGGACGAGACGAAAGAGGTATGTAGAGACCGTAGCGTTTGGCGCTCCGTTCTCCATGACTACTCCACTAGGGATAAAGCGTGAAGCTAGTTTAGTTTTTTTATCTATAAACAAATGTGGAAATTACAATTTAAGTAAAAATGTCTTTTATATAGCTATCCTTTTAAAAAATATTTAAGGTAATTTCTTAAAGTCAGAACAGTTTACATGCTTTTTAACCGATTTCTGTTTTCAAAGGAGGAGGTTTTGTATTCGCTAACTTTATATTTCTTTGTTATTCTAAAGGAGTTAATATTTTTATTTATTTTTAAAAGTCCACTTTCCCATTGGTACTATTACCACCAAGTAATACTGAATCTGATGATTGAATCCCAAGGAAAAAATCCCCTCGAATTTTATACTGTAGTGTTTCATATAATTCCTTTTAAGAATCATATTTGCTTCTTATATTCATCACCTGATGACACTTCTGACATAGTGATGATGATAACTCATCATCTCTTAAATATTATAAGGATATAATAATATATGGTGTACATGATAGGGTAAAGCCACCAGTAGTCAGCCTTTTAGTGGAAAGCGCAAGTTTAAATATGTATAGAAAATTATTAAAAATAGTAATCAAAAACTTTATTTACTCATTCACTTAATCATTTATTATACTTTGTTATAAAAGTAACAGATATTATATATTTTTTCAATAAGTATTAAAAATAAAATATTTATCAAAATAAGGCATATTTCCCCAGTACTCAGCCGTCACAACCCAGTATTCAGCCATATTGGTACCAGTAATCAGCCTCTCCGGAGATCAATAGTTTAAAGCTTAATTATCTAGGAACTTAATAAATTTAATTAAATAATAAGACTTTAGTAGGTACACTAATATCATAAAAAACTAAATTTACTTATTCTTCATTAAAATCACAATTTAAAAATTCTCAAGTTCTTCATTTCTAAAGGTCTTATAACTTAATGAGTGTCAAAAACACCTTTTTGAGGGTACTCGGTGAAGTTATCTTGCTGGTAGATGCATTCTTTTTCTCTAAGGTTTTTTGCACGCATTTTGAATAATCTACTGCACTAGGGTCAAATGGCAAAGGCAACACTGGCAACACGAAATCCATTTTGACGACTTCTTTCAGAGATTCCTTACTTAGTACTTTTTTCAACAATGAACAGAGAAGATTTTGTCAATAGTTTTAGCGTTTTGTGGCTGACCACCAATTATGAAAAGTTTTCGCCCATTCAATTTTTACTGGTTTAAAAACGCTAACATCTGCTGGTTGCAAAAGTGCGTACAAAATTATGTTACTGTCGTGGCAGTTTTTACTAAGCTTCATTGTCATGTGAGTTTTGTGGCCGTCGACAAAAACAAGCACTAGTTTTTCACTTTGTTTTCATCTATCCACTTGGATAGGCATCCAGAAATATAATCGTAGAAAATATCTGCCTTCATCTATCCAGTGTCAGATTTACCGAGGAACCAACTATCAGCCTATTTATAACATCTTTGAAGGGTCTGGTGTACGGGAAAACTACACAAGGAGGAATATCGCCTATAAGGGAAAAAAAAGCTCTGCTCTCTGAGAGTTTCTCAAACTGCTTTCTAATACTCTCTTCAGTGATTATTGCTCTTGCCTTTGATAGATCTTCAGGTGTTCCATTTAGAAAGGGATTGGGCCTGCCGTCTTCAATCATTATGTCAAGTATTAAATACATTGTCAGGTTTCTTTCCAAAACCACAAGTGGCAATGTCTTTCAACCATCGAGGAACCTTTGAGGTTCTACTAGCTTCTTTAATTGGCATGCCATTTCTGATAGCGTCTAAAGCTTGGGTTAGTTTGTCTTCAGGGTATTCAGGTTATTGTATGGGCCTCAAAATAGACATACAAAAAATAAACAAATAAAAAATGCCAAAAACTAAGAAATTAATCGGTAGGTGGGTGCTAATTAAATAAATTAGTAAATTAAGCAGCGTAATTTACTGACTGGCTGAGCACTGGGTCCATCCTCACCAGTACTCAGCCGTGGTTCGAACGAATCTAGTTAGGCGGCCGACTACTGGTTTTTTCATGTAATTATGTACGACATGGCTATATTAAATAAAAGGCTAAATTTCCAGCATTAAAATGACACTAATAAGACTTCGATATCAAAAAAAGCATAGAATCCAGTACTCAGCCGGGGAGGGCCGAACACTGGATTATGTACAAGAAACGCATACCCAGTAGTCGGCCACCTCGTTATTTAAATAACTATAAAGAAACTGTTCTATTATTTATTTGATTTTGATGTGAAAAATGTAATTACACTATATTTTTATAAAACATGGCATTAAAGTTAATAAGAAATTGCAATATTTCATCTTTTTCTTAGACACTCCCCACTAAGAAAATTTTAGCGCGCGCGCCGTGTCTGGTCTCGACAAGTGACAATGTCGAAATAAACTCATATTACTATTTTATTCAGCCACATAGCGTCATTGCGATGTTCCGAACCGACCAATTAGAAGGCAAAGCTTTTTTTAAAAGTTACTCAGTTGGTTAATTTGCAATAGAACGCTATTCCTATAGGTTTTAAGCTGGAAAAGGCTGACTACTGGTGTGGGGCTGACTACTGATGCCCGTACCCTATATGTTACTTGGGTAAGCTGAAAATTGTGGGTATTATTTCTAAGCTCCTAATAGTTAAGTTATATTGTGTACTCGTCGATATTAACTTGTATATTATGTAAAGATTAGTAAATATACTATTATGTATATAGCATGTCGACGGTCCCTGGGTAAAGTATCGAAAGTGATGAAATTTGAAAAATTATTTCATTGTTGTTTTGAACTACAAACAAGGGTTAAAAAAACAACGCATAAATAACAGTCTTTTTAATTAAATAAACACCAACATGTTTTTTTTTATTAAATTAAATGAAAAAAAAGAAAAACAAAATTTTCGTAGAGTTTAGACACCTACATGGTTAAGATACGATAATATAATTATGCTAAAGTAGTCATTGAATCTAATAACTAAATTTAGTAGTATATAAGTACTTACAGTACGAGTCCCGATACCCCTTTCAAAGATCTGCTTGTATGTATGTGTTTTTTTCTATGAAATTTATTCTATGTATTTTTAAAATTTTTTTTTGATATACCGTATCGCGGACTCTATTTTAGAGCTAATGAAATTGAATATTTTTATATAACAATGTACTCGCATATATATTATCATTTCTGCAGCGCACGCGATTAAAGTAATACGTTGGCGTTCCTAGTTATTGTTATTTCGATATTTAAGGCTAACTAAGATTTAAACCTGAAACCTGAAAGTTCGAGTAAATCCGACCAGTAGTTCCAGAGATTCCGCTCTATTATGTAGATTACAAAAAAGGACAGTTCATTTTGCCTCAAGAAATCAAATGATTACACACAAACGAAACAAGAAAAAAGAAACTAGTTATTTCAAACTAGTTTTTACAAACAATCTTTTATAAAAACGTAACGTAAAAAAACAACATGGAACTGAGTGATAGACACCGTACAGATAAACTACTCAACTTAGAAAATTTAATTTTTTCATGTAGACTTAGGCTTAGGGCGTGTAGGGGAGTACTAACAAAGATTTTCCCAAAATTCCTATGGTAATGTAAAAAAAACAGGATTTCTCATTTTGCGTCTTAAAGTCCATGCAAACAGTCACAACGGCTTACTAGAGTGACATAAAAAATAAGCCAGTCGTGAAGCAGACGTGACGCGGGTTCTAGTTTGGATTCTCACTCGAGGAAATGGAATATTTAATATTTTCATTTTCGCTGTCTGGTAATGATACAATGCACGGCGTTGAGTTCCGCCACTCAACAATGCAATGCCTCTGCAGTGCCAATGCAGTAGTCTTAATAAAGTTAAGACCCTTCGATCCTATTAAGACACTTTTCTTTTCGTGCTATGTGCGGCATACAGCATGAAGCTAAAAAATGTATACATACATATATAATCATGTCGCACTAGGAATAGCATTCATAAACAATAATATAAGAATCATTTAAAATTATGTTGTTATCTTTATTGACCTGTTGATCCAGTGGTTTATTATGTAAAGACGGGGGTCGTTGGTTCAAACTCTAGTTAGGTCAGATATTGTTGTGGTGAGATTATATATTATATTAATCTCATATTATATAAATTAGTTTATGTTAGAGTCCAGTAACTGTAAAACCGACTGATTGTGGGTTCGATCCCCACTCGAGGAGATGAAATATTTACCTAAATTTATATTTCCCTTTTTTCCCTCTGGTGTCGAGGCAAAGCGCGGCGTAGAGTTCTGCCACTCAACACACAATACCTCCAGAATTCGGCAGAAGGTGGGGAACGTAGTGTCTTAACATTAGGGTCCATCTGCCTACCCTGCTGTGTGCGGGATACAGCGTGAAGCTATTTATTTTTTATTCTTAGGTTTGTGTTCATGTGATATTTGTATTACGCCATTTCCCACATATTGCGAGATAGACAAAGAGAACATGATATTAAAATACTCACTTCTCCAATTTTCATACGATATCGATATATTGTGTAAGTAACAGAAGTCAACGTATATTAGTATAAAACAAAGCCATTCCCTACTGAATGGATGTGTAAATCGTTCAAACTAAGCGACGGATTTTAGTACAGTTTTCCCTAAAACGCTAAGTAATTCAAGAATATGGTAAAATTTTTTATGTATAATCTTTGCAAATAGTATTAGATACTGTTACTGCAGCTTCACGCTGTAACCCTCTAATAGCATCAGGCGCCGAGGAAACCTCAACGCCGCGCTTTGCCCTGTTACCTGAGCGAGGTAACGAAAATAATTCATTCCCATAAGTGGGAATCAAACCCACAATCATCGCCATGCGTCACGAGGTCCTCATTATTTGATATAAAAAAATGTAAAACCATACATTCCACCCAGCCGAATACTCGCGCTCGCGCACACTAGTTAATAATAATTGTAAATTAGGCTTTCAAGTTACTTTAAAGCATCGCGTTACGCAAAATATCTTATTCAAAAGTAACATATAATTTAATATATAGAAAAATACTGAAAATGTGTACGATAGCGTACATCTAACGCAAGATTAACTCGCAAAATTCGTTATCTTCATAAAATTATCTGATAAGAGAGACGGTGATTTATAAGAATGAATCGCAACACGGAATATCACATTTGGCACTATCAAGAATAACACATTTATTTTTAACATTTATTCTATTTTAATTTTGTTCTCATCTATTATTGGATTGATGTTCCAATACTAGTAAAAGCAGTTCTTAAACGACTAATCCGGTTTTCATACATAGCTAAAAACCACCGCGATGACCAAGGGTTTCGATTGAGAAAACTGCTCTTAAATTGGTTCATCGATTCAGGAGCTATGGTGCAACTCAGGATCGAAAAAAAATAGGTAGATAATTGAAAAAAAATGTTTTAACAGTCAATAATAATGATACGGTTATTGTTTTTATGTAGTGGTGTCACTGGGCATTCATTAACATTTTAAAGAATACCAAGATTGTACCAAATTTTGAATTAAGTAATTTAAAATTAACTAATTAGAAGCATATTCTTTGTAAAGCATTAATAACTAAAATTAAACAAGGATAAAATATTTTCGATACTAATTATGTAACATTTGAAATTACAAATAATAAAAAAAACATCACAATGCCTGCTATGACGAATATCATAAGATTGATCCACAATAAAAATCTTTTTAACATAAACTATTACATTACAGAACTAGAAAACAATATTTTTATTTATCTATAATATTACCTTTACTACTATCAAGAGTTGCAAATTTCTTTTTAGCGTCGATTCTATTTTGATTTCGCTCCAATCTATTCTTGTGGAACATTGTAAACACGACGAAGAACACAATCATCACTGTATAAACTATGAAACAATTACTTTCTAACAGCCAAACTGTAAATGATATGATATTCATGTTTTTCTAATACAATTTAATTTCCCGCGCGATTTAACTTTTTTTTTCCATTAGTTACACACGAGCAACGGGTACGCGCGCACGCAGCCAACTAAGTTTGTTGACATGTACATAGTCTATGTTTGTAATTATGTACATTCATACATATTGTATTTGTATTTCTATTGTATCTGTAAGTAACTAATGTGGCGCTGTTTAATCAATTTTATTTACTAATTTATTAATACTAAATTTCGTATTTGGTTTCGCTCGTTTTTTCTCAGTACATTAAAGAAATTTTAGCAAAAATATTACGTTTTTAAATTTGAATAAAATCTTTTAGTTATAAATCCGTAGATTATCCTTTCGACGTTCTCTAGGTAAAGTATCGAATATTATATTGTATGTATATTACTATTATAAATAACCTATTTCTATTTTTTTTTTTAAAATCATTAATACTACAATTCTTAGTAGTTCAAAAGATGAAAATGTAAATATTTGCGATTTATCCCTTTCGATTTACCCTAGGACAATCGATTTATTTTTGATGGAGAATTATTAATCAATAAAACATTTGCTATATCTTTTAAGCTATAACTTAAGTAAGCACATACATAATAATTAATAGGTAGTTACTAACTAATGCCAATAATTTTTAATGTTATTGCCGCTTACGCATTGATACATCAATCAATTTTTCAATTTTATTATTTTTAAAATAATTAAAATAATGGCAATATTATAAAAACTATTTTCACGATAGTTTCTTAACTTAATAACATTGTATTAGATTGTGTTTATAATTATATACACATGAGAACCAATTAAACAGGACAGGAAATTAAATAAACTGTATTTTTTTTTAATTTGTTACCTACTCGTCCGCGCGAAGTTAACAATTATTTTTTTACGAATCTAAATTACTTTCATTTTCTATAAAATTGCCATTTAAAGACAATATGCATACATGGGAAACTAAGGTTTAAAGCAACTCAATAAGATATTTGGAAACATTTTTGTCGCATTAAGTACTTTACTTTTTTATTTGTATATCGATTGAAATAAAATAAGTTTATTGTTATTTGTTAAGAGAAGTTTGCCAAAATACAATAGTGAAAACAATATTTAAATCGGTGGTAATCGGTGTCACAAATAGACAAAATTTTGGGTTTTAATATAGGCATTCAATAATAATGCCTAATAATATATGTGAAGATCAACATTTCGCCCGCAGTATCCGCTACTTGAATTTAAATGGATTATTTGGTTGTAGTATAATCTATATACTATTACAGTAAATAAATACAATAAATTGTAATTTAAATCGTCGTATTTAAGAGAAACGTGTTTAGTTGTTTCACACGGGCGGTTGCTTCTTGCCGCCTAATTATCCTGCAAAAATCTCCTAACATCCGCAAGTAATAGCTTACATGTTGATCCAAAACATCCTTTATCTTCTAATGAAAATCCCACAAAAATCGAATTATCTGTTACGGAGATAAGCTCAGACAAATAGGAAACAGACAAACAGACAACACATTTAAAATTGTTTGAGTTTTTGTCCCTATCACCCGAAAAAACACTACAATTTTTTAATTATAGAGAGACACTTAAATTATTTATTTATATATGTAGGCGATTTCAACATACCAACAAAAATTATACGCAAAATGCTATAGCATAGATTAAATACCAAGTCGCCGTGCGTGTTCGCGCGACCTTGACTTTATTGCAGACGAAAAAAATTCATGACTAAGAAGTCTAGCGGAGAAGGTTTTATTGTAATTTTATTTTTCAATTGAAATTTACTGGAGTTTTATGTTTATTTTTCGTGAATTAACTTTCATTATTGTGTTTTTTTTTGAGTTTGACACCAGGTATCCAGCTTTAGCAGAGAAAGGCGAGAGAGCCTAATGTAAGACATTCCACTCCCCTCGTTTTAACGAAAATATTAAATATAACAAGTAGGAATCGAACTAACAACCTGTCCCGTATGCAGTCACACGGTTGTGCCCCTACGCCACGACTGGCCTATTACATTATATTAGTAGTGCTTTCATTTTAGTTTAACCCATAACATACATTTGATACATAAATAAATATCATATACTTTTTAAATATCTATATATTACGAATAACCCTTACTTAACCTTACGCTTTAAAGCGAGCAAATTAAAATAACTCATTCCAATTGCGTAGGAATTGAACCCACAACCGTCGCGCTTACGGTCAGATTTGTTGCCGTCACACAAGCCTCATTTATCAGTACGTATTTATTAAGCTATTTTCTCGACAAGCTGACTTTCCCTTCCTTATTCTGGAGACCTGTTTTTAATTGATTCGATAGTCAGTTTTCTTTAATTATGCTATTCATAGTTATTTCTGTTTAGCTCGTTCTAGTAATAATACAAAGCGCAGCGTTCAGTTACGCCACTCAGCACGCTGTTTGATTGGCAAGGAATGCTTAAAGTATTAACAAGAGGTTCCATTAGGCTGTAGGTATAAACTTATAGCCTAATGCAACCTAATGTTAATACTTAAAATATTTAGGTATAGGAAATCTATAAACCTTTCCTCGATCTGGACTATCCAAAATAAGAATATTTTATAATTTCAAATCCGTAGTTCTACATAACAAACTATTTATCCTAATAATATTAGTATAGAACTTACAGACCAACTAGATATACCATATTAAGAAATTTATCGCCTTTTAAAGTTTATTATTTTATATTCCAAACAAGAGTTATATCAGTATTTCGCGCACACAAAAAGGAACTCGATCGCCTTGAACGACTGACACGATGAATGACGGTTGATTGGAAAAATACTCTTTTTTTGGCTTCCCGCTGTATACCACACATAACTGGGTAGCCAGAGCTAGAACCAAGGGTTAAGATACTTTGTAACTCAACGCCGCGCTTAGCCTTGTTAAAGCAAAGCAAGGAAAATAAAATATTAAATATTTCATTTGAAAGTGGGAATCGAACCCACAACCTGTGGCGTTCACAGTCGCATGCTTGTGTCTATTTGCATGAAGGCTCCAATCCGATAACATGGCCTGTTTTTCAGTAGTAGTAGTAGTAGTTGCACAAAAACCTTAAAGAGTCTTTGAAGCGTGGCCTAGCTTATTTTATATTTTTTTATCCATCCTCTTATATTCCACGTTAGCTATTTGATGTTCCGTTTCCGGCTCGCTGGTGTTCTGGACATGGCGTACTGGGTAGCGGTCCTCGACGCCGCATTCGTCGCCACTTTTCAGACGCACTTATATTGTGCATATTTATGGTGCTTGTGGTGGATGGTATGTTGCAGCCCTATATATGACCGGCATGGATCGCAACGAGCCTTCCGTAACCGGCTACTAACATTAAATACTTGCATTTATCTCTATCTCAAAAACTAACGGGGCTCCTATTTCATCGATGCCCCTGGTCCCCACACATCTAAATCCGGTCCTGCACTACAGTCACGTTTTCGTTCAGACGGCCTCTACAAATAGGTACGTATTTAAAATTATTTTTCATCACTCAATTGTATTAGGCTGAATTAATATAGAAGGAACAAAGTTCATTATTGTTTCAAAACAATGGAAAGACTCTCTTAACGCGTTCTTGAGCAATGTTTCAACCGTTGCGTTATCTTTATAACCCAGTTAGAATTAGAATTTTAATGTTTTTATGGCATCTAGGGATGACATTTATTTTTCAGTATCTTTTTTTAAATTAAAAAATATCTTCGTTCTCCACTTTCCACCTGAATAACATTTACATATTTTTTGTATCTTATATTAAAAATAAAATTTTTAAACATGTTTTTTAGGGTCCTATCAAAACAAGGCTTTCAGCTGAAATCAAAACCGTAACTTTAAAACCTACCAAGCATACTTAAGTATAAAAATTGTAAGAAAGAATGAACTGGGTGTATGGTGGTAGAATCTTTACGATACTGAAGTCAATGTGGCCGTAAAGACTTCAATTTAGTACATCCACTAAGACCTGATAAGACTGGTGCTGTTGTAAATAGGTATGTCAAAAGAGTCTTTAAAAGAGTCAAAAGATGCCCTGAGTATAGAAAAAATAAAAGCATCTTCGATGTCCTGTGAATCTGCACTCCTATGAAAGACACTGTATTTGCAAACTCTATAAAACAAATTTGATCTAAAGCACGGCTAAGCTTTATTTTAATCAAACGTTTTTTCGAAATAATAAAGAACTAGAATATTCAAAATTAGTTACTGGGTTAAAATTAGTAATTGGGATCTAATATGAGCATGAAAATTTATTTTTAGCAATATTTTCTTTTTTATAGATTCTCGAATAATCCGGGCAGACTATTATTAAACCTTTATGAAGGATTGTTCTGATTGCTGAGGACCATGACAGAAACCTTTAAACTACAAAAAAGGATTTTTAACACTTTTTTTTATAATTTTTTTGATGACAAGCATATACAATTTCTTTTTCATATCGATGTTATACAGGACAATATAATATAATATAATAACAATATTTGTTCTACATACATGTATATACCAATACGTTATACGTAATAAGTTTAATGAAATAAATGTATCAACTTTTATTAAGATTTTTCCAGTGAAATAGCCAAAAGTTTTTGTGTCAAAAGCTAGAGCCAATTTGACAGAAATTGATAGAAAAATTTAGACTTGGTCTATTTCAAAAACGTCCTCACTTTGTCCTCTATATTATTCGACATATATCCTCTATATTTCTACGAATAATTTTGAGATATTACATAATTAACCTCAATTTAATAAAATTCTCGCCGGTCAACCCCTCGCCAATTCCAAATAGACGAATAAATCAATATTTGTCTATTATGAAATTGGCGAGGGGCAAAATAATAATATAAAACAAATAAAATATTTTTTTGAAGTCGTATAGTCAAAATTTGAATGTTGCATGATTTGAACCCATGATAAAGACGTATGACTTAATGGTGAGCGTTTAGACGCTAAAATATTTGTAACTTTTATACGTTTTTTAATTACTTTTTTCTATCTTTATCATTTAAAAATGGTAAATATAATAATATAAATTTAAAATTTTATCATATATCAAATAAATGGTATAGGGCTCTTAAATTAATATCTGATATAACTTTTGTTTAAAAAAGACAAGTATTAATCACAACGCTCTTATCCCTATCATCTCCGAATTATAGACAAAAACCTTTAAAAAATAATAATTTTGTTTTGGCTACTATAACAAATTAATATATAATTATACAAGCAACAGCAACAATTATAGGAATAATTATAAAATTATACAAGCAGCAACAACAATTATATAATTATACAAGCAAACAGAATTTTAACTATTTTTGGGATGTCGATACTCATTTATGAAAACCTTTCCACTCAAGATTTAAGCATTTGTTATTATATAATAATTTTATAGTTACAATTTGGAATTAATTTATTAAAATTAACTTTTTTACTCATGGACGAGAATAAATAGCAATGACGCCTGACAAGTACTTAGTTTCTTCTGGCTTGGCCGAAGATTCGGCCGTTTTTTGGCCAAAACCCAAACTATGACTGAAACTACGATTTTTGGCCGACGAAACTGGCCGAAACCGAAACCGAACCTCGGTCAAACACTAATGTTTTTATAAGCAAAATCACCAACGCCTTTCAATTAAACTTAGCAATGTTTTGAAATTAATATTTTGCTGATAAGATTTTTATACGAATTTTTTTTCTACTCAATTTTTTTTTTCTCAATTTTTTTTCCTAGCCTGTACTGTCCCATTGTTGGGCAAAGGTCTCTTTCCATTTCTTCCATTCTACTCTATTTTGTGCTATTGAACACAAGTCCAGCTCGTCTCACCATCTCCGTTTCGGTCTGCCAATTCTCCTTTTAGAGTTTGGAATCCAGCTGGTAGAAGATATAGATCCCACTATCTCCAACAACTCAATTATAAAAAAACCTTTTCCTACCGTCACGTTCTATCCAATATCTGTAGGTAGTAAAGCAGGGTAGGCGGATAGAACCTAGTGTCAAGACACCCTGTCCCGCGTTATGTCTTCGAACTAGAGATATAACATGTACCTAAGGCAGCAGAACGCAACGTCGCTAAATTATATTCATCATAATTTTTGGACAATTTTTTCCTCGAGTTGAGTTTTTGCTTCCAATGATGTCATATTCTCATATTTTATTGACGTTCAGTTTAGATTAATTACAAAATATTTTTATTATTATATATGATATTATATTATTTATGATATTTTTTTTATTACCTTTAGGTTTATTATTGTTTTATAAATTTATATATTACGACCCGTTCGCGGCTTGACTCGCTAGAACTATCCAATTATTTATTAACTTGTTCACTTTCTTGTTCTAATAACATTATCAACTTAATGACAATATCCACAAATTGAAAACTAAAATTTGAGATAATTCAGTAATAAAGTTAGTTTAAAACAATTTTGTGCACACAAATATAATTGATATAACTTTTATATTTACGATTCTATTTAAATAAAACAAACACTTAAATGTTAAACGAAGTTTAACCAAATAAGATGGTGAAAACTACACTTAAATCGGTTTAGCCGATTCTGAGATCAACGCGAACAAACAGACAAATCGACAAATATACAAACAAAGAAACAGACAAAAAATTTAAAAATCATTATTTCGGGTTTATTTACATTGATAAATTGCCCTAATATTAGTTATTCTGATATATCTTTCATGTGTAGACACAGTATAATTACTTAAATTTATTATGTGTATAGTTGAATTTCATTTTAATAAAAAAAATCAAATTAAATCAGCTTCACGTTGTATCCCGCACACACTGCCTGCCTACCCTGCCAACCCTGCAGAGGGAACCTAGTGTTAAGTCACTCCGTTTCTCACTTCCCGCTGAACTTTGGAGGCATTGCATTGTTGAGTGGCGGAACTCAACGCTGCTCTTTTCCTCGACACCAGAGCGAAGAAATAGAAAATGAAATTTAAATAAATATTTCATTTCCTCAAGTGGGGATCGAACCCACAACCGTCGGGTTACAGTCACACCATTGTGCCCCTGTGCCACGACGGCCCCTAAACGATTAATTCAATACACTGAATTATTTTGTGTTCTAATATTTTATATATACAGCGCAGTTATAGTGATTTCTAATGTGAATATCTCAAAAATTTGGGTATTATCAACTTTGGGTATTAACGTAATATAAGGATTTTTAATTGTTTTATTAAAAAATACGACCTACATTGTTATTTAAGGTCGGTTCAGTAGTTTTTTTTAAGAACGTACGAACTTTTTTCTTGGGCCGTTCTTTAAATAAGTGCTTTAAATAACTGTTATTCTTAGGTTTTTAAATTTTAGAATTAATCCACACTTAGGAAATAAGTACTCGTAACTATTATAATCTTTTTTTGTCTTTTTTTAGCTTTAAGCTGAATCCCTCATATAGCAAATAGGTAGAACTACGTCCTATAAATAACGCGCATGCAAAACTTAAGCTCCTAGCATTTGTTGTAACAAACTAAGTATGAACCCCAAAGATAACTCCTTAGGGGTGAAATATGGCAAATTCGTGTCTTAGTAAGCCTAAAAATAATATCCTTACAAAATTTGGGATTTCTAGCATTTGTAGTTTCTGAGATTTCGTAATGAATTTTCGATTTTATATAATATATAAAATAAATATTTATTGTATACATTTACACGACTCGTTAATAAGTTGAGTTTCCTCTTAGTTGATAGTAGTTGGTTCATCAAAATCGGTTCATTAAAAATAAAGTTATCGTCATTGGAATGAATTAAGGCATTAGTTTGCCTGCGAATATTATATAGCAATCGCGCTGGTAAGATTCCTGGCTAAAGGATGACATTCAAAACGTCTTGGTTATATGACTGTTGATAAAAAATATATATATTTTGAAGCACTATTACACAATATTTTATACAATAAAGTAAACAAAATTGAATCGTTAATGGAGATTACCTTCATAAATCAAAACAGTTAAGTTTAAGTCGTAATTAATTCAACACAGAGATAACGAACGATTTGATCTTCAAGGAAATATCAAGGAAATACATAGATTGTTTGGTTCGTTCGTTCGTTTGAAATAAATCTAAATAAAAATGCCTAAAAACATCCTTTCTACGTGTACTCTGTAATAACTACATATTTACCAATTGTACATTTAACTAATTTAAAAACTGTACAGGAGTTAATATGCAATCATTACAGTTATTTTACAAAGAATATTATAAATCCTTCAAATCAATAATTTAACATTTAAGGCTGCTTCTAAAGGAGTAAATTAAGTTATTCACTAACATCGGCACATTTAACAGAGTTTTAAAATTATGATGAGACGTACATTACAATTTAGGTAAAAAGAACATAATGTAACAAAAATAAAAATTAGCTTTATGTATATTTTATAAATATCAACATTAGTCGTATTTTTTAATTTAAAACAATAAAAAATTTTAATAGAAATTACAAAAATGTAGTAAAAAAATCATATTAGAAGTCATTATAGTTGTCAAACAATTCTGTTTATTAAATCAATAATCATATATCTTAAGCGGGCGAAGCCGTGAGCGAGCCGCTAGTTTCCTATAAAGTCGTCATCTCCATATCTAAATTCAAAGAAACCTTTAGATTAAATATAAAAGAACAAACGTGACACGTTGTCTAAAAAACTAAAATAATGCTTAATATCACACAATTCATTATACACATTTCTCATGTCGGTATACCGACGTCAAACAAATTAGAGGATTGACAAGTTCTGTTGCGCATTAATATGTAAATAAAAAAGGGGTCAAGAGCGAGTCGGACTTACCCACCGATAGTTCCGTATCACCTTCAGGATTGTAGGTAAGCGGGAAGTATAACTTATTAAGGTACAAACTTAAGTTTGCAGGCGTTCGTACTCGTTTTAGTCTTATAAAAACTAGCGGCCCATTCACGGCTTCGCCCGCATACCACCTAACATTCTTTTACTGTTCTAGATTTGCCAACGGATAGATTATATTTATACATTCAACCACGAAAAAATTATTTTCATGAATCCGAAAAAGTGCGAGTACTACGAGAATACAGTCGGCGGCAAGGGCGCTCCCCACGGAACTCGAACCCAGACATGTAGCCTTAAACAGAGTGCTGAATTATTTTAATTTTACATGTCTAGAAAAATATACGTCCATATTACATGGTATAAAAGCCAACGATTTCTCCATTCAATTTCCTTGATGATGGAATAACTTTCAATGGTAAATCTTAATATCTTCGTCAAATAAAAAGCGATGAAACATCACCTTGGAATTTTTAATTATTATTTGTCACAAAATGCCTTATTGTGATTTCTTCATAAGAGATAAATATAGGGTGCCACGGACTAAATGAAATTAAATGTTTTCGTAGTACTATGTACTTACATGTATTTAGCTATTTTTGCTGCGCACGCGCTTAAAGTAATTCGATGATGTACATTATTACTGTTATTTCGTTTTTAAAGATAACTAAGAATTTAACTTTTATTTTACATAGACTATAGCACTTCTGAGAAATTAAACTTTCATACAAAAAAAAATTAAGTCCGACCAGTAGTTCCAGAGATCTACAACAGAGACCAACAAACTCTTCCGCTTTCTTATACCAGTATAGATAGATGAACTATAATTATAATTTTGTTATAGTTTTTCAACTGTAATATAAATATAAATTTATATAATTTTTACATTTCTTGTACAGCAAGTTTCCACTTCTTGCCAAATGCCATAATTGTAAGTCTACCAGGAACCAATTAGTTATGATAACGGGACGAATAAAGATAACAAGCTTAGACTTTGAATAAAATTAACTTCAAATATAAGCTTTATAAAGAATTCAATCAAGAATATCATTTAATTTTAATATCTATAATATTTTACAATATCAATTTAAATCTATCAGGTATTATTTGCACAAATAAAACTGACTCGCTTGATTAATATAATGTCTTCATTACTAGAGACTGATTAAAAACGAAGATGCGTGAAGATATTATAAAATGTTTACCATTAATCTAGAGTCTAGACTTTTTTAACTTGTTGGAATTACATTGTATAGTTGTTTCGAACGTTGCAAAGATTTAAATTTTATTTTAACTTCATATAAACGCTATAATACATTTGAACTTATCGCGTTTACAGTCATACGCTTGTGCAACCGCGCCACGACTAGCCTCAAGTTCCCCTTTTCTGCTTTCAAGATGTTGCGTATTAGTTGAACAATGCACTTTTTCTACCAGGAAATGAAAATAATTCAAATTTAATCATTTCCAAGTGAGGATTCAATACACAATATTATCGTTTTTACTTACATTCGGACGCTGCTCTACTGTTCCACGGCGGCCTCAAATTGTGCCATTAATTATCAAATCTCAGTGTTTATTCACAGTTTTTTTTATTCTTAGCTTCACGCTTTATCCCGCATAGTAAGTAGAGAAAACGCCATATCATAAAATTCAGTTTTCCGCCTAATCTTTGGTTTTAACACACTGTACTGTATGTTGAATAGTCACTTGCGGAATTTCGTTCTCATTAAACATACACTTTCGTTTCCCGACTTTAGGCCGAACTCTTGGGCCATTATGTGTTGAGAGGCAGAATTCAAAATATTAAATATTTCATTCCCCTTAGTGGGAATGTAACCCATAACCGTCGCGTTTACAGTCGCACGCTTGTGCCTCTGTCCCGATGGTCTCGATCAACATCCTAAATGAATTGAATCAATATCTCATAGATTTTTAGGAAAAATTGTCACTAAATGACGTACAAACAGTTATTTGTCAATGTTGTTAGTGATTTCTTAAGTGTTTGTAAATAATAATCATTTGATCAATTGCGATAATTAACGTATATATATTATGGTACTTAATGTACAATGTAAATAGTTATCATTCTTAATATGGATACGCCACTTAAATTTCCTTATGTGGGGCTTTATAAACCAATAGTCCCAACATATTAAAATTCATAGGATACTTAGAGGCACGGTTTCAAATCATTTTTTTTTATATGCCTTCCTCAAAAATGTTTTTTTCTTTCCTAAGTTTCTTTCTCAACACTTTCTGCTGAGTTGTTGAGGCAACATATAAAAAATTAAAAGTGATAATTTTTAAAAGGCCAGTCGTTCCGCAGGGCGAAAAGTGTGACTGTAAAACCGACTGGTTGTGGGTTCGAACCCAACTCGAAGAGATGAAATATTTACTTAAATATTTATTTACATTTCTTCACTCTGGTGTCGAGGCAAAGCGCTGCGTTGAGTTCTGCCACTTAACACGCCATGCCTGCTGTGTACGAATACAGCGTGATTAATAATAATAATAATAATCATTTTTAAAAGCTAACAAAAATAAAAAAATATGTTAAAAAAATAAAATAATGTCCATATAAATGAAACATAAAAGGAACGCATAAGTTAGCAAATAAGCACAACATTTATCATATTACCGCCAGAACAATAATCAATAGAACAAGCAGTATTAACTACCTCTGGGAAAATTCCAACATGTGTAAACAAATTGTAATAAGCCGAAAATAAATGAATCTTTTCGCAACTTAACTATATATTTTCCGCCTTTTTATGGTAGAGTGACGGTACCTAACGCTGAGATTTGTTTAACTACATTAGAGTTTTATTTAAGGTTCCCTACCTTTTAAGGAAAAAGGAACCATTAAAAGGTCACATTGTTGTCCGTCCGCCCGTCTGTCCGTCTGTCAAGAGCATTTATCTCTGGAACACTCGGAGATAGCAATAACAACTAATCGTCTAATGCCAAGATCTTGATTTTCTCGACGGGTCAGTAATGAAAAGGAAGGAACTGAAGTTAAAGGATCTTGGTTGTTAAATTCACCAAAAAATAATGTCGCCTATTGCTTTTGTAGCTTACTGTTAATATAACAAATTGCGCTATACAATCATCTTTCGTAACATTAATATAATAAATAAAAGAAAAAGATAAAATGGCTACACGGCTAATCCATAAAAGAAGTCCAAATCACCGAAAATCACTTACAGCTTAAAGCGAAAAGAATGGGAATAGATGTATCTTTAGAAGCGAACATTCGGTATGAAAAAGAACGCTGGCGAAATACATTGCAAAGAATATTAGCTTGCATGAGGTACTTAATAATACAAAATCTTGCTCCCTGTAGCCATGTTGAAAAACTAGCACTTCAAGATGGTACAAGTACAGGAGATTTATTATGTTTGCTTAGACTTAGAGCTCAGTTTTTTTTTTTTTTTTATGGAACAGACACGGCAAACGAGCGTGCGGGTCACCTGATGGTAAGTGATTACCGCCGCCCACGACCCCGTGCAGCCCCAGAGGAGCTACAGGTGCGTTGCCGGCCTTAAAGAGGGGTTGGGCGCCGGGGCCCGGCATTACCTCATGCGAAACGCAGTGGCATAAAGCCACTACTTCACGCCGGTTTTGAATGCCGGGGGTGGTAATGATCCGGTCGAGTCTGCCCATGCGTGTTGCCATTGCTGGCGACGTGACTCTACCACACGTACTTTAGTCGCCTCTTACGACACCAACAGTACCAGGATGATCCTATTCTAGGCCGGGATCACACGGCACAAAAAGTTGATCCGCTACTAGCAATCGTATTAAACAATCTACAGAAACTTTAAGAATTATCTCATATTTGTCACCACAGATTCAAAATGAATTAATTCATTTTCTGGCATCTACAGTTCGACTGCAAGTTGTTAGGTATGCAGAGGTTGATTTTAGCAATAAAATACTTTTTGTGTTTTATTGAAACACTTGCGAAAGATGCAGATTAGAATGTAACGATAATGCGTTCTACTGACTTTTTTTCTCGGGTTCAAAGGTACGTTGAGAATTATTAGAAAAGCTTTAGCGTTATCGCCGATGGAATAGAGTATTAATATTTTTATGTCAATTACGAAAATGCAACCTAAGATTTTAATAATTTTCACATTACAAATCTTAATTGCGCTGCAAAAGCTAGTTATAGGTATAATTTAAGCGGGCGAAGCCGCAAGCTGGTCGCTAGTTTTTTAGAAAAAATGGACAGTCCTTCACTTGAGAATCAAGGCAATATTTTTAAACTCGTATTATCTCCCATTATTTCTTTCTCCCAGCTTTGTTATCATCTTTCCTAAATCCACAAAAGCACAGAAACTTTCTGGTTTAAGGCCAAGACTATTTCTGTGACCACTCTCTTCATACATACTGATAAATAAAAAAAAATGCTTTGAATAGTCCACCTATCGAGGAAGGCTATAGATATTATTTCACATTTGTGTTTTTGATCGAAGGTGAAAAATAATAAATAATATAACCGAACGAATTTTTGTAACAGCAAAAAATGTAAATCACAGTCAAAACGAATTATATGTATAGATTACAAGGTTTGCGCTAATTTCAAATATTAAAAGTCAAAAAATATTAATATTCAATGTTTCTTGTAGCTAAGATTTTTTTAGACAGTAAACATTTGAAATGC
This sequence comes from Heliconius sara, assembly GCA_917862395.2. Taxonomy (NCBI): domain Eukaryota; kingdom Metazoa; phylum Arthropoda; class Insecta; order Lepidoptera; family Nymphalidae; genus Heliconius; species Heliconius sara. The sequence goes on along the minus strand of OU860782.2, from coordinate 13,047,748 downwards.
GAAAGAAATACGCCACTTCCAGTTGTGTTTAAATTTATTTAAAAAAATGAAATATGTGTAATAATATTCCATTCTTTTTTTGAATTTCACGATATATGAATACGACGACGGTTGTGGATTTTTGAAGTGATTAGTTTTTCTGTTTAATATCTACTGTTAGGATCTTGCACACAATTTTTTTTTCAGCTTCACGTTGTTTCCTGTACATAGAGGGTAGAATAGGATCATCCTGGAACTGGTGGTTTCGTAAGAGGCGACTAAAGTACGTGTGGTAGAGTCACGTCGCCAGCAATGGCAACGCGCATCGGCAGACTCGACCGGATCATTACCACTCCCGGCATTTAAAACCGGCGTGAAGTAGTGGATATATGCTAATGCCGGGCTCCGGTGCTGAACACACCTTTAAGACCGGCAACGCACCTGTAACTCCTCTGGTGTTGCACAGGGCCGTGGGCGGCGGTAATCACTTACCATCAGGTGACCCGAACGTGTCTTTTCCATTAAAAAAAATACTACATACAGATAAACTTATAATATGTGTATATATCTAATTGTAACAAATTACAGGTATGTTATCGTAGTATTTTTTGTTTAGAGTTCACGTGTTGCAAACTTGGTTAAAACGTGATTAAAAATAGTTTTTTCTTAAAAATTCAATGATTATTTAAGCAAAATTTGTGTTAAAATCGATTTTATTTTATTGAAATATCGCTCGCTTACTAACAATTATTTAGATGTATAGTAATTATTTTTCAGTGGCCCGTATTTGAGACTTTCATGGCGGAAAATCACTAAATGTGGATGTAAACATGATGGTCGACGAGCTATTCTATTTTCTATAATTTTTTTTCAAATTCGATACACAGCTTGTTAAGTGACAGAATTCAACGCCCCATTTTGTCCAATAGAGCAGAGTAATGAAAGAAGTTCTTTTTATTTTAATGGAAAAGATAAGGCAAACGAGTCTATCGTCACCTGATTGTAAGTGATCACCGCCACCCACGACCCCAGGTAACACCAGAGGAGCTAACAGGTGCGTTGCCAGCCTTGGAAATAGACGCCCTTTTTGAAGGTACCCAGTTCGTATCGACTTGGAAGCACTGCCGCAGGTAGGCCATTCCACAGTTTAATGGCGCGTGGAAGAAAGTTCCTACGAAACTGCAGTAGTGGAATACCAAGTATCCAGATGGTGGGGATGATACTTGAGTTTATGAAGTCCTGTGCGGTTAGAAAATTCGGCTGCAGGTAACAGGTCAAACAGTTCTCCAGAACACTCCTCATAATATATGCAGTAGAGAACGCACAACGAGGAGACATCTCTACGCAAAGCCAACGGTCAATCCCTGCACAGATCATTGGGTCCCCAACGATTCGAACAGCTCTACGTTCTTCATTCTTTCACGAATATCACGAAAAATTTAATGGAAGTAGAATATCGCGTCTTAAGTCACGCGCTCTTTTACTGCGACATGGTTATGTAAAGAATAGGGTAGCCTTCCTCCGGGCTTGCTTCCGGCATTATCCGGCATTTTTATAACAAAAATATTTCAGTGTCTTGAAAACATAATTTAATTTTAATATATAGACAGCAATACAATGTGAATGCTAAATGCCAACAACTTGAAAAATACAAATATGTATAACAATATAATAATGCTTAACTCTCCCCTCTCTTCATAACATATTCCCTATTTAGAAGGAGATATATTTTTAAAATAAGCGAAATCAAAAAAAAAAGTGAATTAACACAAGTCAAAATAAAATCTTAGTTAAAGTTATTGATTACAATTTTTAATTTTATTTATTACAATTATTCTCATTATAATAGGTCGGGGCAAAAGTATTTTCGTATTTTGAATGTATTATTAGTAATCAGATTTCAAAGTAGACAAACGCTGCGAATAAATCTTGTGCGGTTTACGGATCTAATGCGGTATCAATAAGAGTAGCACAAATGTGGTTCGAGCGTTTCAAATCTGGAAATTGACGTAAGAAGCATGAGGACTCGCCGAAGGGCATGTATGAAGAGGTTGATGTCAGTGGACGAGGCAAAAGAGGTATGCAGAGACCGTAGCGTTTGGCGTTCCGTTTTTTCTGACTACCCGTCTTGGAAACGTGACTAGCTTCACGTTTTTTATTAGATTACAATTTTAACTTTTCGTTGCATATTTTACTAAATTAATCCTATTACTAGATCTATTACTAAATCAAACTATGAGCAAATGTTAAATTTCTGTAACAGCTTCTTTTTCAAGAAGGGCCTACTCTAAAAATTTCCACGTTATATCCCGCATATAGCAGAGAATAGCGGAACCCAATACAGAGCTTATGCCTTGGTGCCAGAGTGAAGAAACAAAATTATGAATAAATAATAATTCATTCCCCCGGATGCGTTACACGCGCAACCGTCGTGTTACATACAGTCACACCCAGTTTTTTTTTTTATTTTGGGATTCCGTACCTCAAAAAAAAACAACCTTGGCACTTTCATCAGACACCTATTGTAACATTTGTTCCAAGTTTATTAGGTACTCAGAAAATAAGATTCTCCGAAAAACGAAGGTGGCTAAGGTTTTCACTAGAGATGTGCCGAATATTCGTTTGGTATTCGGTATTCGGTGTATTCGGCATCATTTTCAATATTCGTATTCGGCCGAATCATTCGGTTATGGTGCCGAATACATTCGGTTCGATTATTTTTATTTAATTGGCTGTAAGACACAGTAGAAAAGAAAGATAATATTATGTAAGATTTAAATGATTATATATTAAATGAGTAAAGTTAAAAAAATATAGCAATTAAACTTTAAATAAATATTTACTTCGTAACCTCAATTCAACATATTTATTCTTAACCTAAAGTTAATACAATCGACATTCAATCAGATTTCTTTAAATCTTAAATCATCAGTTATTTTTAAAATTCAAAATAATATTTGTAAACCACAAATCAACAAATGTATTTCTTAATACTACTACGACTACTACTTTAGTCAATATTTATTTTATGCCTTAAATAAACGATAAAATTTGTAATGAATATACTTAAGTCGCAGATTGATAATAATAGAGACTATAACATACATATACAGAGATAGAGGAACACTGCAGAAATTTAATATACGAGGAGCATTCATTGTCGATATGATTTACTAAGTTCATTTGTAATTAGACTAATTATTTAGTTAATAGCACTATATGAGAGTATAAATAAAAAAAAATACTTATTTCTAATTATTACTTTGCTACAAGGGGAGGTCCAAATGTCGAAAGGATTCTAAATTAAACGAAAAAATAAATCTATTTTTCCTTTTCAATATAACTATCCTTAATCTGAATACATTTATTGGATCTATGAATTAATGTTTATAGACTGTCGAAATAATATTTTTTTTCTTTCGCCTCAAAATAGGCCAAAACTGCCTCCTTCACCTCATTGTCGTCGGAAAATTTCCTTCCACTTAAGTCTTTTTTTTAAATTGGGGAACAAACGAAAATCCCAAAAGGGCCAGGTCTGGACTGTAAGGTGGGTGAACTAGTGATTCAAAGCCGTGCGTGTGTAGAGCAACCATTGCAACTCTGCTCTTCTGAAGTGGTGTGTTGTCTTGCAAGAGCAACACTCGCTTAGCCAACTTTCCTCGACGTTTTTCTTTGATGGCCTCCTTTAATTTGTTTAGTTTTGTTTGTAATTAATAAATATTAACCCCTCACTATCCCAAAAAACAGTAGCCATCAAGTTTCCAGCCGATTATTATATCTTGAATTTCTTTGAGGGTGGTGTGCCCTTTTTATGCCCTTGCATGGACTCCTGTTTTGGCTCAGGCTCAAAGTAATGGACTCATGTTTCATCTCCAGTAACAATCCGTTCCAAAACCTGTGCCGGTTCATCTCCACACAACTTAAAAAATTGCTTTGAAGCATCGACGCGCTGCTTTTTGTGAAGCGGTGTAAGCATTTTTGGTCCATCTTGCACTGACTTTTGTCATACTCAGATGGTCATGTAGGATCCGCAGAATGGTGATATTTGATACTCCAACTAATGCAGATAACTGTTTTTTTCTTCAAACGGGCGTTCTTCATTAGTTTTTCCAATTTTTTGATGATGTCAGATGTGGTGGCCTCAACTGGCCATCCAGAGCAGGGGTCGTCTTCAATCAACTCTAGACCAGGTTTACAAAGGCCATGCCACTAATAAATCACGGATGTACCAGGGCAATCCTCCCCATAAACGGCTTGCATTTTATTTAAAAGGGTTTGGTCATTCTTTCCTTGCTTGGTAAAGAATTTTATCACGGCTCGGTGTTCAATTTTCTCCATAGCTTGTGACGATGACGCAACAGGGCTGAAACCTTATTTTTATACTAATGATGAGTCCCCACGTAGTATGATATTAAGCGAACGTCCCTAACCCCTCTCCATCCCCTTCATTCCACGAACTTTTGAACCTCCCCGCGTAGTTATCCTTAGTTAACTACAAGTGAAATGACTGCCGTACAGTTTTGGAGAAAATTGAGCACCACACTGTGATTAAGTTCCTTATTAAACAAGGAAAAAACCATTTATGAAGAGATGGTGGCTGTTTATCAAGAATCTGCTCCTTCATTATGTATTGTTCAAATGTAATCAAGTGAATTTAAAAGGGGCAGAGAGACCATTGAAGACGACCCTCGTCCATGTGGCCCAGTTACTCTCTTTATGGATAAAAATGTCAAATAAGTTACTTGTACTTAAAGATGGCCAAATGGAGAAGATGTACCATACCACTAAACTATTTTTCACCATACCATACCATATGGTACCATAAAAACTATTTTTCAAGACTGCTTTAATCTTTCAGAAATTAGTGCTTTGTGGGTCCCGGTATCCTCACAGCACCACAGAAACAAGTGCGAGTCGAGTGATGTAGGGAGTTTTTCGAGCTCTGTGCTGAAAATGTTTAACGAGTATTTTCGAAAGAATTCTTACTGGATAAAATTATCCAGGAGGGTGCTACAAAGACAAGTTAGAAGAAATCGGGTCTCAATATGGAATTGATATCCAGTTGTTTCCAACCTTATTCGTGCGGTATTCTGCAGATGCGTGTACGTATATTTAATATATAATTATCTTTGATAATGTAGGAAGTCTGTACGTTGAAAGAAAATAACCTGTCACCTCTGTCTGCTATACCTATACTTACACAACTGAAAAAAATGTCATCAAACTAACAAGAAGAATACCTTGAACGTTCAAGTGTAGTTAATGTAATGGTTTGGAATAAGGGTGACTTCATACATTATTATGAATTAATTATGGAGTTTATTGTTTTATGTAAATTAAAACTATACTTTAAAATTATTGATTGACGTGAATTTATATGTTTTTTTTTTGCTTCACGCTGTGGCCAAATAGCCCATCGTGACACAGTGACAAAAGCATCTGACTGTATGTATAAAAATGTTTTCAGATAAATAGACGAAACGCGTCGTTGAGTTCCATCAACACGTGATTTAACGGCGGAAAATGGCAGGAAATGACACGGGATACAGCGTGAAACTATAAGAAATATTTTTCTCTTAATAGTTATAGTACACAAAGTATATTTTATTTCGACAAATATCTCTCAAAAAACTGCAATTACGGATTATTATTACTTTATTTATATCTCTCTCAATTTATATCACAAAAAAGATTTTTATAGATTTTTTGTTCAAAAAAAACTTTGAAACATCGCCATCAACAAGCATTACCCCGAATGAATATCGAACCAAAAACCAAAGCGTCTCACATTTCCCTATTGTATCACGATATAGTATCATATTCGTATGAAATTTTCCTTAAACTTAATATAAGGTCGAAGAGCAAAGAACTCCTCACTTAAAACGTACTTAAAGAATAAGATTGATAACCATTGTGATTCATTTCACAACCAATTCATAGCCTTTTTTATTTTATTTTTAAAAATTTGACTGTTTATATTTAAACGGATGTTTTTAAAGTTACTAATTAATATTAAATAAATACTTAGCATTCTACTATTTTGCGGAGTGTCTTGACACAAGATTCTCTCTGCGTACCATGCTGTGTGCGGGATACAGCGTGATGCTTTTTTTTTATTTAGCTTTCTACAGATTCACCGTAGGAGTTCCTATCGCGTCTCAGGGAGGGGCGCTTGGAGCAGTTCCTGGGACTTGTGATACAAGAGTGGATTGAATGGCGCTCCTCGTTCAACTTTATTTCCATCTTATCACAAAGAGGTAACTCGCAGGCCATAAATTCCTTTCGTAGTCCAGCTCTTTTTTATTTATTTAACTGTTAAAACATTAATTATTGGACTATAGGTCATACTTATACGTACTGAACTAAACTCAAAGCCATATTTTGTCCCAGAAAATGTAAGACACTGTCCTATTGTGCCAGGATGACTTCAATTTGGGGCACGAGCAGCCCAAACCCGGCTCTGCCTTTTTTTATACGTGAGGAAATCCGGTTACGGATACCAGCCCGAGTAGGGGCTCGAGCGGGTTATGTGGGACTCGCGGACTGGCAGATGTAGGCTGTCCGAATACCCACTAAAACCTCACGGTGCTCCTCCTCAACCGCCACTGGCTGCGAAACGCGGGGACAATAGTCTTCCGCGAAACGCGGAATATTGTAGTAAAATGATACAAATGCATATAACATTTTAGAATATGTGTGTAATGTATAAGCTATATAATGTAAATCACCTGAATCCGTCCAATACTTTTTGGGTGAAAGTGGAACAAATTTCCATCCAAATATTTATTATCCAAATATTTATTTATTTTTTATAATGTAGTTAAGTTACAGAATCCAACGCCTCTTGTCTGCGTATAAACTTTATTTCACTATGTTTATGACTATGAATTATAATCGTCTACATATTTTTTAAGCAAAGTGAGAACTTACCTTATTTTAGCCAGATATTGGTATAGAGACAAAATGGGATACAGCGTGAAGCTAAAAACTTATATATGACAAGTCGATCTAACAAAATCGTGATAAAAAAATATTTGTACAATTAAAACCGCGTGAATAAACAATTGTTCAATTCACGTTGTCAACCACGTTGCTGCGGCGCGCCTCGTTGTAATAATAGGAACTGTTTGTGAGACCCTCATGGCGCAGCGGCATAGCGTAACTGTATACGTTGCGATTATGGGTTCGATTCCTAGTCTGAATGGATTATTTTCATTTTTACATTCTGGTAAAAACACAAAGCGCGGTTTCGTAACTGGGATCCCTCTATGTATAGATAGATTTTCTTTGCCTGACACTGTTTTTAAAGCGAAAATTAATTGAAATAGCAACTAAATGTCACGCGGTGTCCAAAAATAAAACTAATTTCAATATTTTTGACATTACTCAGTGACTTAAAAAGCAATAATTCAGACGATAAAAAGCTATTATATTAGTTTTTGTTTGATTGTTTTTTGTATCACGTTGTTTCAGAGATAACGTTAAAAAAAAATTTATATACTAGTGGATTGATACAACTTTTCTTATGCATATGTTTATATATATTTAATATTCTGTTCTTATATTTTTCATCCCGCTAAAAAAATGGGCTTAGTGGACCTAGTGCCAAGACACTCTATTCTCCGGATCCAATTTCTTACCGGAGCAAAGAAATTAAATATTAGATATTTCATTTCTTCGAGTGGTAATCGAACCGACAACTTCTTGTGATCTTGTGATCCTGTGGCACGACTGGCCTTGTATTATTATCATGCTACATCCTCATACTTAAACATAACACACGTATATATGAATAATAAATACTGCACATAGCAGAGTAGAAAGAGGAATCCTAGTGTTAAACCACTCCATTCCCCATTTTCTACCAAATTCTGGAGGCATTGCGTATTTACCTCGACACCAGAGCGAAAAAATGAAAATATTAAATATTTCATTTCCACGAGAAGGAATCGAGCCCACAACCTGTCGCGTTAACAGTCACACTTTGTGCCCTTGCGCCACGACTGGCCTCAATTACCTATACAAATACATATCACAATAATATTAATATTAAATTTTATGTTTTACAACGCCACAATTAGATTGTCAAATTAAAATTGACATATTAATATTTAATATATAGTTAATCACATTGGGATGTTTCGACCTGGCCTCGTGACAGGTTCCGGTTGATTTAACAATATAATTTATACTTGTTGGTGTATTCTTTTTATGGCAAACATAAGTATCTATAATAACATTGATCTGATGGAGGATGTGAATAATTTAAACTACTTCCGATGTCTTAAATGAAACTATTTTAACGGATTAATATAATACATTTAGTATACATTTGGTAGACAGTCTACCGCCACGTGTGACTACCAACTACTGTAAAGCGTTATGAACGTGGGGTGTCCAAAAATGTATACGCCAGTCGTAGCACAGGGGCACAAAGTGTGACTGTAAACGCGATTGGCTGTGGGTTGGATCCCTACTCGAAGAAATGAAACATTTATTTAGAAATATATTTAGATTTTTTCGCTCTGGTGTCTGGGCAAAGCGCGACGTTAAATTCCGCCTCTCAACACTCTATCCCTCTAGAATTCTGCGGAAAGTAGGAAACGGAGTATCTTGACACTAAGTTTCCTCTATCAATCCTGCTGTGTGCGGGATACAGCGTGAAGCTGATTTTTGATTTTATATAATATTAAATATACGCTATTGATCCGGTTAAATAGTTCATTTAAAATGTGTTATAATCGCGAAAATCAAAGATATGATTTCCGGTGTTAAAGATGTATGTCTGTGTGGACTAATGGTCGCCCGCAACTTTGATTGCGTGAATTTTAAAATATATAATGAAAAAACGATTTTTTTCCCGTTCTCGAGATTCTTTCTCTAAATAAGAATTGAATCTAACATCATCGTGTTCATTTAAATAGCCTTAGAGTTTAAAAACGACTAAAAGACAAAATTCATTTCAAAATTCATGTATATTGGTAATTACTGTATTTATAAATAAGATACATATTTACATTCAAGTTTATAAGAAAATTAAAATCACATGCTGTTGTTCGTTTTTCTTAATAATAATATCATTAGGGTTCCGTACCTTAAGGAAATCAGGAATATATAGGATGACTTTGTTCCCTTTTGTCTGTCTGTCTGTCTGCCAAGAGCCTTTATCTCAGGAACGCTTAGAGACATCGAGTTGAAATGCAAACCATATACATAAATCTAAGCTCCTATGATTTTCTAAAAAAATATATTTTTATATATTTAATTAAAAAAAGATATGGCCATTTATATCGAAATCTGAAAACTATACATATATGGTTAAATTTAAAAAAATAGAATCCTGAAAAAGGGGGGCAAAAGTTGGTATTGAAACCGCTACGCTGTTTCTTCTGCATATCAACGAAATTATAGAAGATTCATTACTACGCAGATGATAGCAAAGTGGACGCTGTTTACTCACATTTTCCATATCGTCAGATTAAAATTGATGAACTGGTGCCCCTTTATGAAGAACCGGGCATCTTAACACCAGGTTCCTACATCCCCTCTGCCTGACTTGCTATATGCGGGATACAGCGTGAAGTGAAAAGAAATTTGTATTGTATTTACAATTTTTTCGAACATACCTACTACGTGCTTCACAGCACACGCTGCGTTTATATATGCATATTTAAAATGTTTTTACGCAGCATTTGACTAGTGTCCTTCCTAGTAGTAGTTCATTATGAACATTGAAATTATCCCCTCTTCATTTCCAGTACTTTTTTAAATTTCGCTGTAGCGGGGTGGGCAGAGTGACTCTAGTGATATTTTTTTATTATTTAATAATAAATAGTTTTACACGACATGCTTGATTTTTTGTGTTTATATAAACTAAATTACCGTTTTGTGTAAAGTGGAGCTTAATTGCTCTTCGTAAATAGAGATTAATAGAGGTCGTGGCGCATTGACACAAGAGTGTGACCGTAACTCGACGATAGCGGGCTCGATCCTCAGTCGAGGGCTTGGATTATTATTTAAGAAATAATAATCCAAGCCCTCGACTGAGGATTTCTGATGCTTTCATTTCTTTACTCCAACATCAACACGCAATGCGATTAGGTACGTCGATGAGGTAGATACATATGTATCCAAATGAAATCGAAATAGCTGGAAGATCCTGTTACGTTGATTGAATCTTATAATTAGTGTATATGTGATACAGATGAAACTATCAATGAGGCCAACGGGGCACAGTGGCACATTTTTTTGAAAACACAATGGTTATAGGTTCGATCTCCACTCGAGAACATCGGCGAGACAAAACGCGACTTTGAGTTATAAAATACAACACCGAAGAGTACGTGGAGAATAGAGTGTCCAGACACTAGATACTCGGTCGGTCTACCATGGTATGCAGGAATACAGATGAAGCTGCAAAAAATATCAATTCCATGTCTAGACTCCTACGTGCTTTATCGCACAACACAAAGTCCAAGTGACATTTTGTTTCCGCATTTTTAAGTCATACGTTATACTTTTTACGAGGAAAAAAATCAGTGAGGACGTGATGATTACAGAAGCGAATTCCATTCAAAGGAAGAAATGCTATATCTGTATACATATTTTTTTAGATTCACGTTGTATCCTACACATAGTAGGGTAGGCAGGGGCAGCTGGGAACCTGGGGTTAAGACACTTTCGTCCCCCACTTTCCGCCTAATTCCAGAAGCATTGAGAGGAGAGGATAGTGGTGGAATTCAACGCCGCGCTCATCAAGAGTTCATCCAAACAAGCTCTTCAGCTATATAAAATTAGTATAAATATATAAAAACTTAGGTATAGTATGTATGTATATAGTGAGTCAGGAGGTCAGAATATCTGTAACTTATTTGCAGCACACTTTTCATCGATCTATGCCCAGAAAAATGATTCTCAATATGATTATCACAACGTCGAACGGAATTTATGCCTTGATAAATTTGACAGTCGCAGCCTATCCAACGTGTGCCTAAACCTTGGTGAAATCGTTGATGTGATGAAAAAGCTCGATCGCAACAAAGGTTCTGGAGCGGATAATATTTCTCCTATCTATTTAATAAATAGCGCTGAATCATTAGCTTCTTCTTTAGAAAAAATATATAACAACTCGCTTAAAACAGGTATCTTTCCTACGAAATGGAAGATCGCAAAAGTCGTTCCAATATTTAAAAATGGTGATAAATCAAGTGTCAAAAACTACAGGCCTATATCCATACTTTCTATTTTTGATAAGATTCTTGAATCCCTAGTCTGTCAGAGGATCTCTAATTATATTAAGCATTTTTTTAGCATTCACCAACATGGTTTTATTAAGGGTAGATCCACGTGTACAAATCTTGTTAACTTCTGTTAAATATTGATTGGGGAAGTCGACAAAAAGAATAGAGTAGACGTTATTTATACCGATTTTAGTAAAGCATTTGATTTGGTGCCTATTCCCTTGCTACTACATAAACTATCTAAGTACGGTGTAGTTAACGCATTGCTCGAGTGGTTAAAATCATATCTCACAGAAAGGCAGTTTTATGTGGTTGTGAACGGGTACGAATCTATCAAATGCGGCATCACTTCAGGAGTACCACAGGGTTCTAACTTAGGTCCACTCTTGTTCAATATATTTATTAATGACCTACCAAATTGCTTCTTATTTTCTATACCACTAATGTTTGCAGATGACCTTAAAATTCTCAAACCTATCCGTAGTCCAGACGATATTTTCCTGCTACAAAAGGACCTTACTAGTTTGAGTAATTGGTGTAGGTTAAATGCTATGGTGTTGACTGTTAAAAAATGCTTTCATATTACTTTTACAAGAAAGAAACTAAATATAACACTTTTTTTTTTTTTTATGGAAAAGGACAAGGCAAACGAGCGTTCGGATCACCTGATGGTAAGTGATTACCGCCGCCCACGCCCCGTGCAACACCAGAGGAGCTACAGGTGCGTTGCCGGCCTTTAAGGTGGTGCTAAACTAAATATTATATGGATGGTTCCTCTATTAGTACAGTGGATACAATTAGGGACTTAGGTGTCATATTCGACAAAGAGCTGACATTTATACCGCACCTAGAAAATATCACTACTAGAGCGAGCAGAATGCTGGGATTTCTAATGCGAAACTCAAAAAATTTTTAAAAAAATCGCACGAAGGTGGTATTATACAAAAGCTTAGTAGTAAGCGTATTGGAGTACGCAAGTGTTGTATGGAGACCCCATTACGCTTCTCACTGTCTCAGAATCGAAAGGCTACAAAAGCGCTTTCTACACCACCTCACCTTTTCGTGTGGAAATTTGAGATCACTTAAAACCTACACGTATAGGCTTGCGTACTTTAATTTAAGTAGCTTGGAAAATAGGAGAAAAATTCTTGATTCGCTTTTCTTATATAAAACTATCAACGGCATGTATGACAACCCATCTCTAGTACAACATTTTTATTTTAAAGTTCCTAGGTATTCTCGCAAACAATCTAATCTTCTCGAAGCTCCTTGTCGGAGGTCTATTTTGGGCAATAACTCCCCTTTGTCTCGATTTTGCATAATTGCTAACGAAAAGAAAGCTTTGGATCCTTTCGGTGACAGTTTGTTTAAGTTTCGCCGAAACGCGACGAAATGTGTTTAATATATTTCATTCATATTCACTGATGTTTTTGTTTTCTTTGGTTACTTTGATTTTGTTAAGGATTTATATTTTTACATCATAATTGTATATTCATCACTCTGTAGTCTTTACTTTATTGTCTTTTTTTTTACTTTATTGTGTAAAATAATTAGATACATTACAATTATATATTGTTGCATGTGGTATTCACCTTAAAAGGTAATGCATTTAGCTGTAACAATTTAGATTTAAGTAACTGTTACTGTATGATTTAATGTAATTACCACTGGTGGATCTAAATAAATAAATAAATAAATAAAAAAAATATATACGATATTCAACCTTAGTTTGTTTAAAGTCATTTTTAAAATATGCTAGACATTAAAAACATTATCTTTTTATCCATTAATGCCCTGAGTTATGCATTTTATATTCGTTTTAGAATATATTATCAAATCTTGTTCACACATAATGTGTATTTTTGATAACGACTTGAGAACTCGTTTAGACGAAATAATTAACGTGTTCAGGGTTCCTTATCCAAAGGGTAAAACAGGTCCCGGTTTTTACTCCACTGTCCATCCGTCTGTCGGTCTATCTGTCACTAGGCTATATCTCATGAACCGGGATAATTTGATTTTGACAGATGTTTTTTTATTGTTTACGCTCTAATTGGCAACAGTTGAACGGAACTCAACGACGCTTCATCTCTTAGTATAGTGCAGGGAAATTAAAATAATTCCTTTCTCCCGTCGAAGCCACATCTACAGTTAGACGCATCCTGGTTCGCGTGGCAAAAAATGATCGACATGAAAAACAAGATAAGTAGAAGGAATTTGGAAACTTAGTGTTAACACTAACAATATTCCGATTTCATTAAAATTCTTCGGTTCTACACTTTCTGCCGAAACATGGAGGCATTGCGTGTTGAGTGGCCGAACACAACGCCGCGCTTGCGCCATGTGTAAAAATAAATAAATAAAAAGCACAATTAGGTTTTTATATAAACAATATAACACAAGAAATGTATATAAAATTTTTACAATATGTTTTTATTTAACGTGTTTGCAAAGGACTATATAATGGCTACAAATCAAAAAAGGATAAGACATGAGAAGTCAATTTAAGTAATAGAATCCACAATGAAGATTTTGAATGCTTTGGTGTTTTGGATACATCGAGAAAAACAGTGATGAAAGAATCGCAAACAATGTTTAGGTATGTAGCGTTAGAGGAATGCCACGTAAAAATATATGATGATAACCCGGATGACATGTATGAAGAGATTGATGACAGTGGACGAGGTGAAGAAGGTATGTAGAGACCGCTTCCTGATAAGTTCTCTTTGGCTTCACCGCTAGGGATACAGCGTGAAGCTAAAAATGCATGTATTGAACGTACAAACCTCGCTCTTGAGCCACTATCTGTTAGGAAAAGGAAGCGTTCATCCGTGAAAAACATTTTTTTATTATAATATTCTCTTTATTCTCATCTTTATTATTATTTTCAAATGAAAATAACTGAGAATTAGGTATGACACATGGTTGCAGGAATATTGAGTTAAACGATGAACATAATACTATATACTGAACTTTCTTAAGGTTAGCGCTTTTAACGAAATAAACTCGTTAGCGTTATAATATTAGTATAGATATCTATAGGTAAAAATAAAGATATTTCTCAATTTATATACCTACGTCAACAGGATATTTGCATCAATAAAGCAATAAATTCAATATATTTGTATATTTCCATTCACGTCATATTCGTTTTTGTTAAAAATCTAAAATACGCGTATGCGTCAATATCAGTTTAGATGAAAACAACTTCATTTACAATATGGTGTTGATAATTTTGACATGACATAAAATAAACTGATATTTGTTTTACTACTTAAAAAAGCGAACAAGCTCGAGCCCGGCTCGCCAACCGAGGGTTCCGTAAAAAATTGGAGGTATAGCGCTTTTTTTGAAATTCAGGCTTGGCTTAGCCAGAGCCCTTCCATCAGATACCTAACTGGAACTAGCGGCTTTAATACAAAATTTAGCCCCGTTTTTAAGGCAATTATTTTTTAGGATTTGACCATAAGTGTATAGTTTTTAGAACACACAAGTGCGTAGCTTTTCTCATTTCATAATTCTATGTTAATTGGAAGTATCCTATTCATTTTGATCCCCCTTACAGTATCAAAATACGCGTTTTGTGCGATATAAACGCATAGTTTTTTTTTTTTGTAAATGAAGAAATATTTTTTCTTTTAGGAAATCATTTTCTTCAAAGAAATTAGGAAATCATCAATCATCATCTTTTAGGGAATCATCAATCATAGTCAAAACTGCATTAAATCGGTTAAGACGTTTCTGAGATAAGAGTGGACAAACGTTCAGAAAAACATTTGAAAAATAATCGTTTTTGCTTGCATAACATTATTAAATGCAATCTTTTCTCTCACTATAATAATTTTTACATTCAATCATGAACACTACATGTCGCTGTATGATAGGACGTCATCGGCGGCAAGTGCGCCCCCCGCACGACTCGAGCCTATGCTTGCGGCCGTAAACAGAGCGTTGAATTATTTTAATTTTACATTTTCTCGAAAAGTATAATTCTAAATTACATTCTATAAAAGCTGAAGATTATCTTCATTAAATTTTATTGATGTTTAAATAATATGTTTACTAGAGTTATACATAAATGCCTAAGAAATTCATATATACATATAAATATATGATAGTTTACATAATTTTGGAAATTTAGAAGTTCAATTTAGAAATTTTATCATTAATAAATATTTTGAAAATGGCCTAATGTTAAATAAAATAATTTATATTTAAAAATTTCAACATTTTGCTTTTTAAGACAAAAAAATCGAGGTTTACAAAAATTGCGAGTGACGACTTGTATATTATAAAGAATTCCTTGTCATTCACATTCATGTAAAATTTAGAAGTTCCTCAAACTTTTAGAAGGTTTTAAGTGTGACCTTTTCCATAATATTTAGTAGATTTCCTAGTTTTTTACTATCTAAGCTTTTGGTGAATATTATATATGGAGGTTGTATACTTATGTAACATAATATGAATACTGAAGGTGCTCTGATAGTAACTAGTCTGGTTCTAAAGGCAGCTTAATATGTATTATAAAAAAATATATTGAAAAATGGATCAAACAAAGTGTATAGGGAACCTTGAGTCAATTAGGTGGGAAAAGGACTCCCATGACTGTTATGATTATATAACTATAAAATAAAAATAAATTAGGAGATCCTGCCCTTCCAGTACAGTATCTAAGATACTGTATTAATATTTAACACAATAAACATTTTAAAATAAGTTAATTTCTTTATACATACGTTTGGTTGAACGTGTATATATGTATATGTTGCATAGACCGTATGTGTATATGTGTAACGAAGCATATTCTTTCTGATCAAGTAAGCAAATTTTGTAGCTTAGCATTCTCTATAGGAAGATTTCCTAAAGGCTTCGCTACTCACTGGTTATTGCAAAGATGATTTTAAAACATTTTTATAATAAATCCTATTATGTGTTTATTTCATAATGTTCTCATTTGCGCAAGATCGATCCCAGCTATAATGGTTGATGCCAGACGACTTTCGCAAGGTGTTTGTAAGATTAAGTATTCCTTGTCAAACTATTACTATCAACTTCATTTATGATACGGCCTCAATACGAATATGTTGAGGCCAGTCGTGGCGCAGGGGCACAAAGTGTGATTGTAAATATTGGTTGTGGGTTCGATTCCCACTCGAGAAAATGAAATATTTTCTTACATTTATATTTTCATTTCTTCGCTCTGGTGTCGAGGCAAAGTGCCCCCGCACTGAGTTCCGCCACTCAACACTCAATGCCTTCAGAACTCGGCGGAAAGTGGAAAACAGAGTGTCTTAACACTAGATTCCCTCTGCCTACCCTGTTGTGTGCGACACCAGAGCGAAGAAATGAAAATATATATTTATAAATATTCCTCGAGTGGAAATCGAACCTACAACCAATCGGTTTTGCAGTCACACTTCGTGCCGCTGCGACAAGTCTGGCCTCAAAAGATTTATAACAATACTTAAAAGTCAATTTGAACTTTAATGCCATACCATAAAGTTTAAATGTTAGTGGATGGATGCCTTGATGGTAAAACAATTGAATGACGTTAGTATCGTATAAATATTTCTTTCCTAAATGTTGAATAACACTTTAAAATTTTTAAAAATATTTAATAAACAGCATTCTCTCTTGCCAGACGATAATTCTTAGTAATTAATTATCTTTGGTAGCGAAAATTTGTAAAAATCTCCCTAGAAAGATGGTAACAACATAAATAAGTTGTAACAAGCGTATAAAAATTTCGACGTAGATCAATGAGAACGTATGGCTTAGTCAGAGCGCCTGGTCGGTTTCCAGGAGGCGCGGGTTCTAATCCTGTTACGTTTAAATTTTTATACGTTGAAAAAATAACTATTTTTCTTTCCTAAGTATGGAACACTGTAAACATTTTAAAAATATTAATGTCAATATTTAGTAATATTTATTTATACGTTGATAACATTACTCAAAAATATATTGTCTATGGTAAAATGTTATATGTCACTTGAAACGTAAACATCTCTTTGCTGTAAATCTAAATTACTAAATCTAAAAGCCACAATTTCTATAAAATTAAAAAAATATATATATGTTTGTGACTTACTAAATATGCCTCCTATAAAGTGAGGGAATCTAAGCAGAAGAACCCGAAATGCAACGAATTGAGTGAGGTATCAATCTAATCGTACTGCCCAGGAACGTGAAGATCGCAATGAACGTGAAAGAATTCGGTTAAGGCAGACCCGTGAAGCGCGATATTTGACTAATAAAAGTGCATGTTTGAGTCGAGCTGTTTACTGTTACGATATGTCAATTGATTACAGTGCCTACAACTACGTTGCTACTGGACCTATGAACTCAGTTTGCTCATATTGAAAGGCATTGAGAAACATAAATGAAGCCAATGTTTTTGTATTGCGCAAATGGATAATGATACCATTGCTTCCACCTCCAGAACATTGATCGAATCTCTTTGATTTTAGGAATAGGAACAGATTCCTTATATTTTTTAAAGAATATTCAACAATACAACGACTGCTTTCAAATTACTTTAATTGGAGCAACAAAAGTAGTTCGGGAACATTTCATGCCAACTTTTAAGGTTTGTAGTAAATACCAATAGTTTTTTGTAGTTGTATGTTTATTAATGATAACTATTATAGCCTATATACATTTTATAATATGTTTTTCCCTTTACAGTACAAGGTGAAATATATCACAGAGCAGGTTCTTTATTACCAGTGCCAGACAACGACTACAAGTTTTCGCCAATTTATTTTATGGACAATTCTTCACAAGAAATCAATCTACGTTTTGCACTTAACAATTCAGTTAAAAGGTCAATAGTTGAACAATTACAAAGTTTATTTCACGAATACAATCAATTGATTTTATTATTTAAAGTGCAATAGCTATAATGCTATCTCATGATCACAAAGTTGTTATCAGAGCAGATAAAACTCCTGTGGGCCAACACGCAGGATGTTTTAATGCACCTACTGTCGATGAAGTCGCCATTGTCGTAGTTGGAGAAAAATTGGAGCCTCATGATGTTATTTTATATATACAAATAATAAATTACAACGTCATAAGGAAACACATCGTCCATATGATGCAATGCACTATCCCATAATATTTTGGCAAGGTGACAATGGCTATGATTTCTGAATGAAGATGATAATTCCCATTACAGGTAATTGAAGTATTAGTTTGGGAGATGTTACATCATCTACAATATCATCTCCTAAATACTTCAATTTGTTATTCAACTGTCAACAATGTTATGAAAAAATATTTACAAGTTCTGAAATCACTAAAAAAGTTGGTTAATGAGATGAACTCTTGAAATTCAAATGATTTATTATTCCGGTTTCGATTTATTATTGATTTATTATTGGCGGCGATTATATGGAAGATACGAGATGGATGTGGAAAGGCGTGTTGTTGCCGGTAACAAGGTTAACGGAACCTTAGCTGCATTGATGAGGCGGCGAAACGTGACCACAGTTGAGCGTTTGGTCGTACACAATACAGTATTGGTACCGACTCTGTTATACGGCAGCGAAACGTGGGTATTACAGAAGAAGAATGAAAGAAAGATGAATGCTGTGGAGATGCAATCTCTTAGGATATGCGGAGTCAGCCTAGCTAATCGAATCCGCAATGAAGAGGTACACAGAATGGCAGGTACCAGCGAGGATATCACGGTGAGAAAGAATGCTCAGCTGGTTTGGGCACGTCGAATGAATGAGCGAGGAAAGAATGGGAAAAAAGATTTATGATGGAAAAGTGAGTAGTAAGAGAGGTAGGGGGAGACCTCGGTTGACCTTCGAAAACACAGTATCAAAGATACTGGAGGAAGGTGATGTAAAAAGCATGAGGATCCCCCGGAGGGCATGTATGAAGATGTTGATGACAGTGGACGAGGCGAAAGAGGTATGTAGAGACCGTAGCGCTTGGCGCTCCATTCACTCTGACTACTCCGCTAGGGATAAAGCGTGAAGCTACTTTAAGTTAAGTTCGATCTGAAGAGTATAGTCACCTTCGAGATGCAATTAACCCCGATGGAAATGCAAAAAATGTTGGCAGGATGACTATTCTTCCTGCAACCTACATCGCAAGTCCTCGGCATATGCATAAATATGCCCTGGCTAATCACCTATAGATCATCGACATTACAGCAAGAGTCTTCAGACAAAAGTTGAAATGTTTAATGGATTTGTTGTTTGGTGACACACGCTGCTGGATATATTCTGTAGATGGCAGAAACGTTGATTGCCGCATGCACATTTTGATTTGGTTGGTTGAAAAAATTACTATTAATGAAGTTAATGAAATAATGTCAGCTGAAATCACTAATGATCCTGGCTTGCCTAAGGTAAATATCAAAAACATGATATATGGTCCATGTGGAACACTTAATCAAAATGCACCGTGAATGCTGGTATCTGTTCAAAGCGCTATTCACGAACATTAATAATGGAAACAATTACTGGAAATGATGGTTATCCACTCTATCATCAGTGATCACTAGCCGACAATGAAAGATAATCAATTTTCACAGTAAATCAACAAGATATTGAAATAAATAATAATTAGATTGTTAAATATTCATCTGTTGTATCAAAAATTTTCAAAGTACACATCACAATGTTGAATCTTGCATTCAGTAAAATCTATCAAGTACATATATAAATATTCTTTCTATATATAAATTTCGTGCATCCAAGCAACGATGAATATTTTTATTTACGGCTGCTATTAGTCAATATGCGTAGCTCAACAGTATTCCAACATTTACAAACAGTTAATGATGAATTGAGTGGATCTTACAGAGAAACCTCGCATCGGTTGCAACTATTAGAAAACGATCAAATTGGAATCAAACTCTCAATGATGCTGTAAATTCATGACAAGCTCGTCAAATACTAACATTTTTTTTTTCATTATCATATATATTATCATCAAAACTAATTGATTTGTGAATAAAATACAAAGACAATATGTGTGAACAGGGAATCTGAATTTACAAAAAAGTAAAGAAATTTACAATCAGGCATTGATTTCTACTAAGCATATGTGTTTGATGATGTCACACAAGCTATTATGTCAATTGGTAATGGATTGGAGTGGAAAATTCCACTATTGAACGAAGAACAAAAGTATTTATTTCATACTCTTATAAAGATAATAAATGATAGAACTAGAGGCATTTACTTCTTGTACACAAAAAACAGCGGTACAGGAAAAGCTTTTTTAAATATTTAAATATTGGCAACATTTCGCTCAAAAAATTAAATTGCTGTAGCTCTTGCTTCGTCAGACATTGCAGCAACTTTAATTGCCATTGAATATACAAAGTAACGAAACTCCAACATTTCCAAGAATTCGCCAATGGCAAAGGTTTTGCACCAATGTTAACTAATAGTATGGGACGAATGCACGATGGCGCATAAAAAATTTTTTAGAGACTTTAGATATAATTTAAAAAGATTTACGCAACAACCAAAACCAATGGTTTTACTATCAAGAGGTTTTCAATAAACATTGCCAGTGGTTCCACACTCCAAGCAAGCTGATGAACTGAATGCGTGTTTAACGTCCTCCAATTTGTGGAAAAATGTCAAGGTATTATGTTTAAGTGGCAAGGCACATGCGTGTCATGTTGAAAAATAATAAATCTAGAGATATATTTTCTAAACAACTCATTGTTATTGGTATTGGCAAATTTCCTGGAGATGTGCTGACTGGGTGCATCAACTTTCTTGAGAGTTTTTGTCAATTAACGCAATCAAAAGCTGAACTCATTCAAAAAATTACTCATTTCATGATCGGCTGAGCACACGAGCTATATTGGCTGCCAAAAACAATGATGTAAATGAATTAAATTTCAAAATTCAACATGACATTGCTGGCGAAATGAGGATATACATCAGTTTAAAATCTATCCACCGGAATTTTCAAAATTCCTTGATTTGCTAGGATTGCTGACTCACAATCTTCAACTAAAGGTTGGATCTGTAGTTATGCTGTTGAACTGTACTTTGTAACAGCATACATATAGCTTTCTCTATTACTGTAAAGAAATCCCAGTCATTAAGTTTTTCTGGTGTTCCATCTAGAAAACCCATGTTTCTCACATGGTCAATTGTATGTTGTAAACAAAAAATATACCCAAAAAATGTACTACAATAAAAATTAAATTTAATTCAGAATAAGTAAAAGTAGATATCATAATAAGAAACCTGCAATTGTAATTTTCATTGTGATTTTTATCGACTATTAAAAAATAAATAAATGCTTTTAAATTTTTATTTTTTGACATTATGTAATTGTTGACTATATATTATCAACTTTCTTTTTTCTTTTTTATCCTTAGCTGTCCTGGTGTCCCGAATAGCAGAATAAATAAAAAAAATAAGAATCAACTGTTAGGCGCTACAAAAAGTAGCTATTTTATAATAAAATGATGTTCAACAACAATATAAAGTTAAAAAAAACGCTTTTCTACGCTAAGTGCTACAAGTGTTGTAGAATTTGCGCGTAGCTATAAATTATAATCTAAATTCGTCCTACTCTAGTAGCTTAGTGGTAACCTCTGAAGAGTTCCTTCATTCAAGTCCTGGCTCCTCGATGATACAAGATTATTGTTCTTTTTAGCTTCATGCTGTATCTCAAACATAGCAGAATAGACAGAGAAGCCTAGTGTTAAGAATACCCCTACCTCCCACCGAATTTAGTAGGCATGGTTGTGTTGAGTGGCGGAACTCAAAGCCGCGTTACTGGAGCGAAGGAATTAAAATATTCAATATTTCAATTTGTCGAGTTGGAATCAAACCCACAACTTGTCCCATGTCGTTACAAGCTTGTGCCCCTGCTTCATGATTGGCCTCATCAAAGGATAATTTGATTTTAGTTAACCCATAACTGTTATTAAAGTATAATAACCTAACGGAAATAACGGGAATAAAACTTTTACAGCTATTGTATATTTAGTACAATAAACTTTAATTTAAGGATATTAAACATGTTTGTTAGTACTTAATCAAAATTTTAATTTTGACAGGTGAAAGATGATTTTGAATACCAAGTGCGTGTTACTGACGTCAACGACAACGCAGAAGAACCTTTATTTTTAGTAACCTTGCTTGTAGTTTTCAATAAAAATGGAGGGTTTTATGCCACTCTTCCCATGCTGTATCCCGCAAATAGCAAAGAAGGGCAGAGGGAACCTAGTGTTAAAACACACAGTTCCCAACTCATCACCCTAATTGTTGAGGCATTACATACAGTAGCGGAATTCAATGTCGTGATTTATCTTATTACCAGAGCGAGATGATATTAATAATTAATTCTCTCGAGTGGGAATCAAGCACACATGTGTCGCGCTTACTGTCAGACGCTGCCCCATGGAGCCTCTAACATTTATTTATCATCTACAAAATATGTGTTTAAAATATGTCTTATCTTATATGAATATGTAAAAGAATATATAAAGGTCAGATTACTTTAACAATTTATTATTAAATAAATTAATTCATCCATAAAGTAAGACAACGTATATTATATAATAAATTTTGAACAAAAAAACTACTTTCAAACAATAAATTAAGAAGATAAAAATTATTTTATTTAACATAAAGTAGAACGTATTTTGATTTTGTCAAACAGAAAAAAATAAAGAATGGTTTTATAATTTGGAAGTGCGTTGAAAATCAGAAAATCCTCGTTTTTGAAGTTGGTTAAAAATAAATGCAACGATAAGAAATCTCCCTTCTGACAAAGAGCAAACCGTGGTTCTCCTATTTTAATGTTTTTCATTATAACTAAATTACAGTGTAATTATATTTTTTTATTAAAAAAAAGTCAACTTGTTCAATTTCAACCGGACTCTATAATCTGAACCTGACCAAAATTTACCAAGCTATCCTTAAAGTGTATCCTTTACAGTTAAAAAATAATCATCGGATCGATTGACGTGGTATTCGTCCATTTGTCGCGCACATGTCTAATGCAAATTATAGACTTAAGAATTTTCTCACAGACACCATCAGTCAGAAATGGACCAAATTAAAATGCGTGGTTCATACGAGAAGCATTAAGTTTTAAATAAAAAAGAACCATCAATATCGGTTCTCTCAGTAAAAAATTCTGAGGTAACAAAAATAAAACAAAATACAGCCGATTTGATCCTCCTTTTCTTAGAGAAGTCAATTAAAAAAAAAAAAGTTTGTTAATCTTCAGTTGGTCGAATGTGTTGTCGCCTTATACCTTGGAGTCACTCCACAGGTGAGTGAACTGGATGACTAAATATTATATATTATGTTACGTTTTTTGATAGGTTTATATAGTACAGATATAGCAGGAGAGGTCCCAGTGGTATGATACTCCGCTCTTCACTTATAAGTCTTATTTTATGAATAAATATTGCAAAATTTATTTTAAAAGCGCACACATCTACCCGAAGCACTAAAACATGAAACACGTACTTACTGGAAAAAAGGAAAACAATTGTGAAAATGTGTTACTTCACGCTGTATCCCGCATGTAATGAAGCAAGAAAGGCAAGACGAATCTAGTGCTTTCGCACCTCGCACCCCCACCTCCACTTTCCGGTGAGCGGCGGAACGAAACTCTTTATTCTACATAGCTAGAAAGGCAACAAAAACTTAATACAAAGATTCTCCGTTTTTCACATTCCGCCTAAATTCAACACCGTGTTAAGTGGCTGAACTTAACGCCGGTTTTTTTTACCCAATCAGAGAGCTTACACTAATATCCCGTTATAGTAATCGAACCCACAACCATAGCGCTGACACTCAATAGCTGTTCCGCTGCGCCATAAGGCTTCAATAAATATTTATAGATGGAAAATGAATATTTTAAATCATTATGACCCAGCATCTTTCATCTCGTAAGAGTTTACTTTCAAGTATTTATGAAGTAATGCGTTGCACAAACGCGTTCGTTCATTTACAATATGTATACAACAATCTTGCCTGCATCAGCAATTTGTAATATAGACTGTAAAGTTGTAGTGCTTTTTAATTTTTTTTAGCTTAACGCTATATTTTGTACATAGCAGACAAAACTATTGGTATCACACGTTCCCGTTAAGACACTTCCTTTGTGTGGTGGAACTCAAGTCATCAAATGAAAATAGCAAATATTTCATTTCTTCGGGAGGGAATTGAACTTATAGCTTGTCGCGTTTACAGTTACATGTATGTATGAGCCTCTGCATCACGTCCTTTTGGTTTCAAACCTAGCCTCATTTTACCTTTTATTCTTAAACTTAAAATAAAAAAACAACGAACTCGTATTGAATCACTTCATTGTATGTTTATTTGTCTGTCAAGACCATTTATCTCTAGATCGCGTGGAGATGTAAAGATAAAATTACTAATAATTAAGCTTACTGCTAACTTACAATCCCTTGTAGCACAGTAAAAATTAAGCTTCTACGTCAATGCGATAGTTGTGAATTCAATTCCCATTCGGGAGGATGAAATATTTTCATTTTATCGCTCTGGATAATTAGGCGGTGTGAGTGTCTTAACACTAGGCTCCTTTGCCTATACCGCTATATACTAAAACATAACTAAACATATAATAATAATACATTTGCAAACATAGCAATAAAGATGTAACATTTACATAATTTTATTGAGGATAAATTCTAATAAATAGAAACTGGCGAAATATATACCTGTTATGTATATATTGACAGCACTCTAAGTTTATGACTTTGAGTGATACTCAAAAGGTGTTTATATTTACATATTTTTCTCAAAATACCGTTTCCGTTTCCGCTATCGAGTACGAAATGGCACATCAATTTACTTTATATCTCGTTAAAAATGTAGAAAGAAAAAAATATTTATCTAATTATCAACATATGAAAAAAATGTCTTGCGGAGGAGACCTTGGTATATATTTATGCTATTATATATATATATATATATATATATATATATATATATATATATATATATATATATATATATATATATATATATATATATATATTTCATTTCCTCGAATGAGAATCGAACCCTCAACCCGTCGCGTTTAAGATCACACGTTTGTTGCACACGCCCCTGCCCCACCTCTAGCCCCGATTATATTTAATTGTCTATTATATAAGAAAACTGAGATGTATATCTGTAGCCGCCAGAGTCTAACTAAAAAAAAACATAAAATAATAAACAGAACAATAATAATTAATAGATAATTGCATAATTAAAATAACAATGAATAGCACGATAATAATAATTAATATTTTTATAATATATAAAAGGCCGGTAAAGTGCGAGTCGGATTCACCTACTGAGGTTTTCTTATTAATTTCATTGTTGCAGGTCAACAGAAGGAAAAACTGACAAACTTATTTATTTACAATGCACTCATTTTGTATTAAATTAACTACAGATATAAGTTAGTAAAATTATTTTTTCTAAATTAAATAAAATTAAGAAATATCTATAAATTTTAAGTTTTTGGATATTTCCTTTATTTGTATTGAAACTTCTCACTTTTTGCCAAATTTTCTAGCTTTAAGTATGAAGAATGTAATACTCCTACTTCTCACGCTATCTCTATTAGTTTAAATTAACAAAAAAAAAATACTAAGAACCGTGCTTACCCCAGAATGGTATGGTGCCCAAAACTGATCAAAAATTAATCTTACTAGCGCAACAGGTGAAAAGCATTCAGACACACATATCCATATATGGCTGGCTTTATCAGTTCTAGACGCGGTCTGAATGCTAAATCCAAGTTAATTTGAACATGGAGATGTATCTAGATATATTTTCCAGGGGGCGCCTGTCCCCAATGGCCTTTTAGAATATTTACCATCGTGGCTCAAGCGTATGACTGTAAACGCCACGAGTTATAAGTCTTGAACACAACTTGAAGAAGTTAATTATTTTATATTTTCATTACTCGCTCTAGTAACGAGGCAAAGCGCGGCTTTGAGTTCAGAAAGTGGAGAATGGAAGTGCCTTAATGGAAAAGTGTCTTAACACTAGATCCCAGATTCCCTATGCCGACCCTGCTAAGTGCAGGATAAAGCATCACCATATTGCAAACCGCACTAAAAAAAGTTCCTACATATATAACAGAAAAACATGCAATTCTATTACACAACCGACCACTGCTCATGAGAGGCTGGAACCAAAACACCATAAACATATCACATGTATCAAGAAAAGCTAGTAATCCTTCGCTGGTTCTAAAAGATACAATCAGAAGAAGCAAATTCCGCTCCCACAAATGCTGAATAATAAACAGACTAACTTTATAACTCTAAGTCACCAATCATTACATGAACTCAGAAATATCGACAGTTTTGGGATTTCCCATCTGTTGACTATGAAAATTCAATCACAGTTAATATTTATAAGGTAATTTTATTTGCAAAATGAAATTGACAAAAGTTACTAATGCAGAAAATGCAGAAGAATCCAACCGTGATCATTATTAAATGTTCTAAGCTTTTAATAATTTATTCCCCTAGTTTGCTTATCAATTTCAACAAAGTGATTAAGTTTTAAATCTCACAGATTTTTTTAAAGTCTTTTTATGTACTTATTGTGAACATTTCTATAATTATAATTTACAAACAATATTTTATGTAGTATTAAGCGGATCATATGAATTTAATGAAACTCCAATTGTAATCATTTGTATTGTTCTTAATTTTATTTGTTATTAGTTAGTTAATCGTTTGTGTTGCTTAATTATTATTTACTTTCCATTAGAGACAAAAATGTGATAATTATACACTTCTAAGATCATTTTGAAAAGACTTTTGGCTTGTTTACGATTGAACTAAGTACTATTAGTTAGTTATATTATTATATTTAATTATCCTGTTCAAGTAAATGTTAGTTTTATCTACTTTAGTAACTGTTGATTTCACCAACTATGATTGCTGTGGTCATAATTTTTTTTAAAAACTTAAATATATCTATATATTTGCTTAAATTGAAGGCCAACAAAAATATATACTGTTTGAACCTCACTCTTTTAAATAAGATATAAAATTCCTAGTTAATATCAATATTTAAAAAGCACTATAGCCATCACACGTATGTATATATATAGAATATATCACATTTCTTTAAATTTTTTTTTGGAGATTGTATATTTTATAAACCACACGCTCATTTGCATTTTGAAATTTTAGAATTATATTTAGAAAAAAAGAGTCTCTATTTAGAAAAAAAAATTAAGTAGATAATAAGTATTGATTAATTTGAGGCCCCCATGGGGCATCGGCACGTCTGTCAGCGCCAACATTGAACAATGGGTTCAATTCCCATGCAAGGAAATTAAAATTTTCCGGCACATATAAAGCAATGTTTGGAATGTAGGGATTTTTGTCTTAAAAAGAAAGATAATAATTATAAAAAGTTTCTTTATTGCACGAACTTTTGTTTAAAATACTCTTTTTGTCGTGTGGGTTGGAAATGCCCTATAAATCTTTAGTGTCATGTTGGTTGGAATTCCCCTTGTCTTCCTTCTAGAGTTTTTCCAGAGTTTTATTTATAATATAAGAAAATATTGTAAAGTGAAGATCTACCCCATTTTAAACCTGTTCTAGCACCCCTACCACCGCCTGCCATTTACTTCAACCAGTACTTTCTGAATGTGAGGAACAAGTGGTTTACGTCAACATAGTGAAAAATATAATTTTATAACGACAATTTCTTCAGCAATCTAGGCTATGGACCGCAATCGGCTTCGATGTTTATGTGCTTATTTGCTTAAGTGTGTTTTTTTTTTCAAATTCAGTATTTTTTTTTATTTAACATAAAGGTAATTTAACATAAAGGTAACATAAAGGAAAAATCTCCGATTTTTCACTAGTTTTTTCCATAAAAATTCTTCCTTGCGTAAGAAAATGTTACCAATTTAAATGGTATATTCATTTTTGAACACTAAACACACTTTTTGAACCTGTAATAGCATCCCTACCACCGCCTGCTATTTAGGTTGGACACTACGCCAGTACCCTCTGAATGTGAGGAACAAGTGGTTTACGTCAACATAATAAAAATAAAACATTTTACAACTGACAATTTGGTCATTTATACAGGCTATGGACCGCAGTCTGCCTCGAATGTTACATTATTTTATTTAAGTAATAGTTTTTAACTATGCATTAGGGTAATTACCCTCAATTCTCCACTTGCTTTTTTCCACAAGAAATGTTCATTACATAAGAAAATATTTCAAGGTAAAGATCTACCTCCACACGGTTCGAACCTGTTCTACCATCCCTACCAACGCCTGCCATTTACTTCAACACTGCGCCAGTACCCTCCGAATGTTATGACAAGTGATTCATGTCAACATAATGAAAATAAAAACAATTTGTAATGACAATTTCGTCAGTTATATAGGATATGGAGCGCCATCGCCTCCAAAACTTTTTTTTTAGTTAAGTAATATTTTAAATTTTAAATAGGTAATTCCCCTCAATTCTCCACTAGTTTCTTTCCACAACAATACTTCATTATGTAAGGAAACATTTCAAGGTGAAGATCCACCCCCACACTTTTCGAACCTGTTCTAGCATCCCTACCACCTCTTGCCATTTACTCCAACACTACGCCAGTACCCTCCGAATGTGAGGAACAAGTGGTTTACGTCAACATATTGAAAAAAAAAATCATTTTGTAACGACAATTTCGTCAGTTATATAGGATATGGACCGAAGCTGCCTCCAGTTAGTTCGCGATCGCAATAATGTATAGACTCGCTTTGACTCTGTGTTCCTTAAGTGTTTTATAAAGTGTATGTGATATTTTTTTTAATTGTAAAAGTGAAAGTTGTTATTATATTCTGTTTTTAATAAGGTAATTTTTTTTTTATTTATTTATATATTTTTATGTAATTCTTTTTTATATTTTGTTTTTAAATTGAAGCTTTTTGAAATTTTATTTTTTTTATATTGAATAATGAAAATTCACTACGAAATTAACTTTTTGTGGTGAATTTATATTGTTTATATTTTTTTATAGAATTAATAATGAGAAGAAATACAATTGAAATAAATAATTAAATTATTTATTATAATTAATTAAGTAGTTTTAACTAATTAAAAAAATTTTGAATTTTTTACATATTTTTAATAACAAATAAATAATTTTAATTTATCTTACTTTTTTTAATTATAAAAAATGAATAGTTAAAAAAAATAATTAACAAATATTTATATAACTAAAATTATTAAAAATATACGGTTAAAGACATTTATTTTCTCAAAAGATTTACATATAAATCGCTTACAGAGAAAATTACAAAAAACATTAAGTAACAAATTTATATATCGAATAGGCGTATACAATAATAAGGTAAAATTTACAATAACCTAATATATGTTTACAATAACCTAATAATATCACGACAATGCAAACAAGTATGAATACTTTGTGGTGTGAGGGTAGCTTAAGAAATTAATAGTAAAAACCATAGCAAATGTACAAAGTAATGTTACTAAGGTAGGTGACACATTAAAAGTTTTAATATAAAAATTAATACAAAAACATCAATTTATTTAGAAATTAATTGATGTTTTTAGATTTCGTTTATTTATTTAATGTGGTTTTTTTTTTTTTTGTGTTAAATGCTATATTTTATAACACTTATAAAATAATCATTTAAATTATCCTTATTTTATTTTCTTTATCTTATTAGGTGGAGTATTTACTAAGTGCAGCATTGTGTTGTAATAAATACATATTTTAGTTATGAACACTGTTATGTTTTGTATTAAATATATTTTATGAGAAATCCTTTAAAATATGGCTTTTTAGTCTTTTTTTAAAACTATAAAATATTTTTATATCTTTTATGTCCTTGGGCAAATTATTGTAGGTGTGGGCTCCTTCGAACTAAATACTTTTCTTGCCGTAGTTTGTCCTCGATGTCCCTAAGCATATGTTATCAGCACTTCTGGTCATTCTTTTATGTAAATTAATTCTTTTCGTGAAAGTTATTTGAGAGTGTATATCTTTTGTTAGTATTTTTCTAATATGAATGCAAGTATTATATTTATATATTTGGGTTAGATTCATTAATTTCGTTTCATTATGGATTTTAGTTGTAGGAGTAAAATAATTATATTTAAAGATAAATATTTATATAAAAATATATATAATAATATATTTATTTATAGGTACCGACAATGTAATTCGAGTTAAAAGTTTCATAATTATAGCAGTAAACCGTTCAAGACCTTGGTCTTATTATATAAGAAGTATTTGTAATATTTAAAAGCTCTACGCAACTTTACTTAATTAATAAGCCAAGATCATGTATGAATCTGGAAAAAATTAAATTTTGGTTTAGTTTTTGCGTTTAGCAGGGTACCTCGGGAAACCTAGTTCTGAAACACTCCGTTCGCAACTCTCCGGTGAGTTTTTGAGGCATTGCGTATAGGGTGACGGAGCTCAGCGCCGCGTTTCGTCTGCGAGAGCGCGTAATAAATGGAATATAATCGTTTCCAAGAGTGAGTATCGAACCTACAACCGTCGCGTTTACAGTCTAAACGTTGTCACAATGAACCACATTGGCGATAACCAGAGTATTTAAATGAATTAGCTTAAATAATAACAAATAAGTATAATATTGTAATGGTGCAGTGGAATAGTGTATGTATATAAAATAGATGTAGGTTCGATCCTTAATTGCGGGAAATAATTACTTGTTTTTTTTGTTATCATGCTCTGATAAGACAAAGCGCACTACTGCTGACTTCCGCAACTGAGCAAATTTTTTTTTCTAAACATTTTAGTACGTAATAAATTATAGAGATTTTCATATGGTTGTAAAGACCGACACCCCAAACGCGGCTTCGCCCGTTTAAGCTCATTGTTAAGTTATAAAGCAAAGTACATAAAATATTTTACAACAAGAAAGGCTCAAAAATTCTTGCCAGGAAAAAGACTAAAGCTTTTTTCTCATTCTAATTAATGTAAAGATTTCATATGAAATCAAATTGAAATCAAAAAAATCAATGATATGCTTTGTTTGACTAAATAAACTAAAAATACATATATATGTATATATTTACAAATAAAACATAATTCTCTGTTAAATATTTGAACCCATGACTATCGCTGTGTTGGAGTCATTTTTCTTATAATAATATTTTAAAAATAATTTTTCAGATTTATAGCGATAAATACAAATAACGTTTCAGTATAAACTAAAATAATTAAAATTTGATTTTCGCTATGAATTAAGTAATAATTTTGAATTGCAATTAAAATTGTTGCAACAGCTTTCGAATGTAACGGAATATTTCTAAATTGTGTCAATTTCCTATCGAGCATTTTGTTTAAATTTAGTAAATATATATATAGTTTATCTATAGTCCCTTATTATTCTATATTAAAAAAATTAAAACAAAAATGTTGTGTAGTGTTGTCTCTCTTAATGCTTTGCTCATTTGCTATAGATATAGTTTCTTTAAGTTCACGCTGTATCCCGCATAGCCGAGTAGAGATAGGAAGCCTTGTGTTCTTCTTCTTCTTTTTTAGTTTATTCATATTTTAAATTCTTATATGTACCCTTATTGTACCCAGTGTACAAGTTTACAACCTCGGTTACCGGTGTGCTTATGAAATATTTACGGTGTAAGACCATCGAAAAGGTGATCGGTCTCTAGGATTTTTTTCGTTTATTGTGCTTACTAGAACCAGTTCATCATGGTTGTCCAGCTGTCTCCGCTCTACAAAGCCAAGTAAAATAATATTCGCTGGTAACCTGGTGATAAGACACTCCGTTTAAATATTTTGCGCCCAATTTTGTATAATAAAAAATTGATATGTGATACGCAGAACTCCTGGCCTGGCCACAGGAGCTAATCCTCTTGCGGCTTCACCTTTTTATACTGAGAAATAGTTTAATTTCTATAATAACAACATTATCATTTTAAAGACAGTTAAAAAAACTCTGCCAATTCAAGACTTTCATTTTGCAACAATATTGTCGTATGCTATATTTTATATTGACATAAGACATTAACCGATTAAATAAAACGACCGCTAAATGTTAGGGCAAAACACAATATTAGAAAATTGGTTAAGTCGGTAAATTGGTTGATTAGCATATATATATATATATATATATATATATATATATATATATATATATATATATATATATATATATATATATATATATAGTATAGTGTAGAAATTATATTATAGATATATAATATAAATGTGATAATATATGATATTTTCTCAGGAATTCTATTATTGGGGGCTTTTATGCACATAATCGAACTCATTTCCTAAATAAGTATCAAAACAACGATATATATATATATATATGTATATATATATATATATATATATATATATATCTATTATCTATATAATATACTATATATATATATATATATATATATATATATCTACTATATATATATATATATATATATATATATATATATAGTGTAGAAATTATATTATAGATATATAATATAAATGTGATAATATATGATATTTTCTCAGGGAATTCTATTATTGGGGGCTTTTATGCACATAATCGAACTCATTTCCTAAATAAGTATCAAAACAACGATATATATATATATATATATATATATATATATAGAATGCGACCAAAAAGTGGAGAATGGATTGTCTTGACACTAGATTCTTCTACAGTGTGGAGGTCAAATATTATAACATACAATAAACATTATCTATATTATAACAAGAGGAAGTCATTTATCATTTCAAAAAAAAATAGATAACCCTCTTTAAAAGTCAATAGCATTTGAACCTACGGTTTCCGGGTTAGAAGAACAAGCAATCTAAATAAGCCATGCGTTCGGTGAACTTTTGGTTTATTTTTTTAATAACTAGGTAATAAGTACGTATCTTACGAAAAATTTGTGGGCATTTATATATTTATAGCTTTATCTAGCATATCACCCGAATTCGAGATATTGCGTGTTAAGTTGCTGTAAAAATGTATGTAAATGTAGAAGTCGATTCCCACTGGAGGGAATGAATTATTTAATATTTTCATTACTTCATTCTGATAACGGGGGCAAGCGCGGCGTTGAGTTCCGCCACTCAACACGTATTGCCTCGAGAATTCGTAGGAAAGTTGGGAACGGAAGTATCGTAATGGAAATAGAGTTTATTAATACTGGGTTCCCCATTTCCCTCTGCCTGAAAAAACAGGGAGAAGCTAAAAAAATAAAACCCACAAGCGAAGGGCTACAATAAGTCAAAGTCTGTCACGATACATTTTACGTGCTTTTTCACTCTTAGAAAATTTGAGAGATTCTAACCATACCTCATTTATTTCAATACTAACAACAGTTAAACTGTAAAGACAAAACCCAAAAACGGACATAGTATATTCCCGTATATAGGTAGGCAGAGGGAACCCAACGTTAAGACGCTCCGTTGTCCATTTTCAACTCAATTTTTGAAACATTCCGTATCAAAATGCGGATTTGAACGTCGCGCACAAATATTTTGCATATAAAATTAATATTATAAAAAAATATATACCAATATTTATCACTAGCGAGACTCGACAACAACTATTTATTACCTTAGAATTTATTTACATAAAAGCTACAAGAAAACAATTAACAACTCATATTTCATATAAAAATAAGTTAAAATTAATTCATAAATATCATTTTTACTACGAATGCATTATTTATTATTCAATTTATTACGTATGTTTACTGCAAACTAGTCATGAATTCTACTATTTTATATTTATAATATGTATGTGTAATAGAATATTTATATATATATATATATATATATATATATATATATATATATATATATATATATATATATATATATATATATATTTAAAAATATCTTGGCATTGAGTTTGCCACTTCTTCCACGACGCAATGCTTCCAGTATTCGGGGGAAATTGGGAGATGGAGGTGTATTAACACTAGTTCCTAGATTCCCTCTACCTACTATGCTATGTGGGAGATACATAAAAATATTTTGAAAAAAAAATTTTGAAGTTTTTTTATGATATTTTTTTCCTCCAATTCTGTTTACGTGGGTTTTAAGAGGTAAAATAGAAGAACCAGTTTCTTTCACGTTTCCGTAAGAATTTCGAGAGATTCTCGCATGAGTGTGTGTGCACTCCACTTACTCACCTCCACTCCCTAACCTACCTACGCTGCATATATGGAATGCTAATGAATTTCTTCTCGCCATAATCACAGAAAAATAATAAACAATATTTATTTTCTGTAAAACATAAATTAAATTTAAAGTCACACTTTCAAAGAGAAAAAAAAACTTATGCCAGAATCGAACCTAGAATCCGCTTAGCAGGAAGCGTTACAAAACTGTATTTGTATATAATTTTCACAGTGTAATCAATAATATGATTTGTTATTTAACCAAATCGTAAACTGTTATATACGCATATGCTATTTACTGTATTCAGTGGAGCGTCCATTTACTTTTACTTTTTTATCTGCACATACATATAAATAAATAAGAGATAAAACACTTAGTTTTTCAAATCGATCATGTTGAAAACGTAACTTAACCCGGCAAAAAATGTATATATCAATTTGTTTTTTTTTTATTTTGATTAATATATCCATTTTATAGAAATTACGTGTTCAGTTATTATTGCGGCGTTGATATCCGCTACTCAGTACCCAATCAGCTGTGTGTCTAAATGACCTAGCACCCAGTCTCTACTATATTTTTTTTGATGGAATTCTGGAGATAAGTCCTTGATGCCTCTCATTTTCATACAGTAATAACATTTTATAGTTTTATCAAAACCGGTCGAGACACAATGGGCATTTTAAGCAATGGACGTTTAAAACAAAATTATTACTTGTTATTAGTACTTAGGCCTCTTTCACAGAGGACGTTTTGGATATAGTGTTTTTTATAAATTGTTTTGTTTAAAGAATCTGGATGTTGTATGTAGAATAAACAGACATTGCAAGCAAAACTTAACGCCGAGCCATATCTTGTTATTAGATCAGAAAATCGAGCCCATTACCGTCGAATGTCACGCCAGAAGTACCGGTGCGCTACGATGGCCTAAATAATATTAATTTTACTATAATTTTCACATATCTCTAATTTTCATCTATCTATGTGCTAGGCCGTCGTGGCACACGGACTCAAGCGTGTGACTATAACAGGACGGTTCGATTCCCACTTGAGGCAATGAATTATTATTAATATTTCACTTGTCCGCTCTGGTACCATGGCAAAAGAGCGGTGTTGAGTTCCGCCACTCAACACTCAATTTCCCGAAAGTTCGGCGGAAAATTAGAAAAAGAGTATCTTAACACTAAGTTCCCTGTGTGCATCCTGCTCGAACTACAGCGTGAAGCTGATA
Organism: Heliconius sara; assembly: GCA_917862395.2. Taxonomy (NCBI): domain Eukaryota; kingdom Metazoa; phylum Arthropoda; class Insecta; order Lepidoptera; family Nymphalidae; genus Heliconius; species Heliconius sara. Next base: position 13,012,151 of record OU860782.2, on the reverse strand, counting down.
CAAACTATTTATGTTAAAAGCTACAGTTACGTGCTAGTCCTACATGCGAGTATACATACATCATAATATTATTGCTTTACAATATATTTTGTTAAAAAGTACATAAAAAATAATAAAGTGTATAAATTACCTTAAATTTACAAATCTACAGTTGCTTAGTCCAGTCACGTATGTAGAGCTTCAAAGATGCGAATTACCTGCGAATTTTAATAGTAGAAAAACACGAAATTATTCAAAAGGTTGAATGTAAAGTGGAAACTTAGTCATTTAAAGTATGGTGTCTTATGGTTGTTATGGGTTCATTCTTCATCTTTTCTGTTCTCTTTTCCTCCACATAGCTGGGTAGGCATTGGGAATCTGGGAACCTACTGATAAAACATTCCGTTTCCATTAAGATACTTCCGTTACTTATTTCTTCCCCCCCAAGTGTGGATGGAACCTACGACCATCGCGTTTACAGTCATACTCTTATACATAAACACATTACCCGCCTTTTATTGCAGTCGAGTAAGAACCGATTCGACGTATGAAAAGTAATTTGGTATATTTAAATTCTACCAGTCTATTTACCGCTAACGCTAATTAACACATAATGTCTAAAATTATAAAAAAACCCCATAAGCTTAATATAATATTAGTTTAGAAAGACAAAACACGGCGTCGAGTCTCGCCAAGCAATAAACGGAGTGTCTTGACAGTATTACTTTGCTACCCACCATATGCGGGATAAAGCGTGAAGCTGATACAAACTGCGTCCTATTAGGATTCGATCCCGTAGCTATGACGCCTATTTGGACTTCCTGCGCAATCGTGGCGTCACACTAGTGTGAGTTCAGATAATCTGTTACGTGATTCTGCAACGCTCAAATATACTCCTTATGCAAGTAATGATGAAATTAAACGCCATTTTATATACGAAACGAGCCATAAGTCATTTACGAACCGACGCGACGTCTCGCTCTTTGGAAATACGAAAGGATATGGTAGTATAATAATAAAAAAATATAAATAAATATTTTTTAAATTGAATTAGATATAATATAATCGCTAACATGTGTCAAGTGGGAGTGCGAGAGTGGAATCGATTCCCTCTCGAGGAAATGAAATATTTTATATTTTCGTTTCTTTGCTGTGGTGACGAGGCAAAAGGCGGTTTTGATCTCCGCCACTTAACACATAATGCCTCCAGAATTTGGCAGAAAGCGGGGAACGGAAATGTCTTAATGGGAGCGGTGTCTTAATATTATGTTCCTAGATTCCTAGTTTTTTAAAACCGGCGTGAAGTAGTGGCTTTATGCCACTGCGTTTCGCATCAGGTAATGCCGGGCCCCGGCGACCAACCCATCTTAAGGGCCGGCAACGCACCTGTAACTCCTCTGGGGTTGCACGGGGTCGTGGGCGGCGGTAATCACTCACCATCAGGTGACCCGCACGCTCGTTTGCCGTGTCTTTTCCATAAAAAAAAAAAAAAGATTCCTTAGCAGGGTAGGTAGAAGCCTAGTGTTAAGACTCCGCCATTGCCAACCACCGAGTATTTTTCGAGATATTTCGTGTTGAGTGGAGGAACTCAACACCGTGCTTTGTCTAGGTACTAGAGCTACTTAAGTAAATTGCGTGTAGTAAAACACTTTAAAACTATTGCTACAATACTCTATGATTAAATTACATTTGTTACGTATAAATTAAAAAAAAACAAAACAACTTTCCTTCGATAAGGGCTTCCGTATATAGTAATAATAGCTGATAATAGAGTCGATAATGTATTGTATTTATCTATACGTATGTTTTGAGGCTGAACAGATTGTTTGGTTGTACACGCTTATCTCACGAACTACTGGTCCAAATTGACACATTCTTATTGTGTTGAATGGTCTATTTATTATGGGCTTTTTCCTTTTTTTCTTTTTTTAGCTTCAAGCTATATTTTGCACAAAGCAGGGTAATAGAAGGAAGCTGTAGAAGCTGTGTACGTAGTGTTGAAACACTCCGTTCCTATGAAGGCACTTCTGTTCCCCAATTTACATAGGCAAGTATTGTTTACCTTGTTACCAGAGCGAGGAAATGAAAATATTGAATAATTAATTTCCCCAAATGGGAATCGAATCTACAAGAACTGACCTGTAGAGGGTTATATTAATTTATTTTCACTCCACTTTAATAATTTCTATAAAACTGTACGTACAGTCGGTGCTATCTTGTTGACACACACCACTAATAGGGGGAAGCGCGTGAGGTTGTGTGTTAGTTTCCTACTCGAGGAAATGTTTTTTTTTTTTATTTCGAACGGAATGGAAGAACGGAGGCCTATTCTGTGATATGCAAGTTCTGCTCCCACTCATGGGAATGAATTATGTATATGAATTCCTGGTTGGTTTTGCCTTATTTGCAAATTAAATTAAAAATTTATATATTTTTTTAATAGTGACAACGAAAAATTGATCTTAAGATTAAAATTCGCGACCTTCGCCTTGACAGTGTCACAACACGATAGTTAACGTACGCGTACGAAAAAACTAAGACACAACAAACAAATATCAAAGTAAAATAACATAATGCAAAATAAGTTTTTTTTCTAGGAATTACTTATAATATATTTGTTTAAAAATTAGTAAAATTTACTCGAGTAGATTTTTCCGCGATTGTAAGGACATCGGTGCATCCGGTGTCATTTATATTTGAGACAACCGTAAAAATGACACCTCGAGGACAATAACTATTTATTTTTTGCATAAAAAATAAAATAAAAACAGTATTTAATGTTTATATAGAATAAATAAATTGACACTAAACTAAAATAACTGGGGCAGCTTCACGCAGCTTAATACTCACTCGCTGTCCAATGGCTCATTCGTTCTGCGTTGGGTGGCGAAATATTTATTTACTTTTTTAGCTTCACGCTTTCCCATGCACATAGCGGGGTAGACAGAAGGAACCTGGGGACCTAATGTTAAAACAGTTGCAATGTATCTACTGTCAACTGTCAACTCAACAACTAGAAGATTTATATCTAAATAAAATATCGCGTCGCAATCACGGAATGTCCGTTATACGAAATCATATTTAATTTAAATATGTGTCTATTTTGTTAGTCTATGACACGAAAAGAATATGGAAATTAACGAATTATAAATTTATATTTATTCTCCTTATTTATTTCAATTAACTATACCATACGTTTAACGGCATCTTGTCTGCTTAAAGACACACCGTCTCGTTTATTTTTATTCAAAGTAATAATGAAAAATAATAATATCCCTCACATAGCAGGGTAACAAGAGGGAACCTGGGAACCCAGTGCTATAACACTCCGTTCATATTAAGGCATGCCTGTTCCCAACTTTTCGTCTGAACTCAGTAGGCATTGCATTTTACGTGGCAAAGCTTAACGCCGCAGTTTGCCTCGTTACCGGGGCGAGGAAATGAAAATATGAATTTCATTCTCTGAGCAGGAATCGGACCCACACCCATGGCGTTTACAGTCGCATGCTTGCGCCACTGCGCCACGAAGGTCTTTTGGTGGAATTATTATATTTATTTTTATTTCATTGCTCTAATAGTCAAAGTGCGGCGTTGAGTTTTACCATTCAACGCGTCATTTCTCGAAAATTGTCTAGGGAATGAGGAGTCTTAATGTCTCTTCCTAAAATAAAAAAAAATCTAAATTTTTAATAAAAATCTAAGTTCTAATAAAAAAACCAAAGTAAGATAAAAAAGCGGCATATTTTGTTTAATTCATTTACTCTCATACAGTTATCCTTATACTATATTTAATATTTGTATAACAAATATAATAACGTGGTATTGTATGAACATTGCAATGTATATTTGCTGAAGCAACATTGCAAAAAAATATTTTAAATACAAAAATATTGAATATACTCACGACTTTAAAAAGCGTATTTATATATAATTATATACTAAAACCACAAAGCTGTGGAATTTGTTCGTTTGAACGGCCAAATCTTAGGAACTAGTGGTTCGAATTGATAATTTCATGTTGTATTTGATAATACATTTATCGAGGAAGGTTACATGCTTAATGATGTCTTATATCATATTAATAGTTTCGAGGCCAGTCATAGTCGTATTAACTGTGCGGTGCGACTGTAAACAGGTTGTGGGTTCAATTTCCACTCGAAGATTAATTTCCTAGTGTTCCATATATTTAATATTTTTATTTACTTGCGCTTGTAGCGAGGCAAAGCACGGCGTTTAGTTTCACCACACATCCAAAATCAAACAAACAGACTGCCTTAAGGTTCCCAAGTGTATCTGCCTATCCTGCAATCGGCGAGATATGGCGTGAAACTAAAAAAACGTCGTTCTCATCTTCTGTGTCTGTAGTCAGGGCATGTGTACCTCGGGCACCTACAATGTATTTAATTTTTACCTGTTGAAGGTTGGTAGGTATTTTTCGTCTTATACTTTTAGTTTTGTCTAGTTAATTATTTGAGAGAAAGAATTAAACTACTGAGCGGTTCTTGTGATAAGCGTGTTAAACCGAACAATCTCTTCAGCTTTATTATATTAAAATATTCACTATGGGGTTCAAATATGATAATTTTAATATAGGAAATATTAATGTAATGTCAAAATTTAGGTATAAATAACATTTCAAAGTTTAATATTTATCTCTGGCTTCTCAATTTGCCATTAACTATTATTATTTATTAACAACACTGCACGCTTGCGAAATGTCTGATTACGTGCTGTAGTCGTAAGTTCCACTTAATAGTATTAATACTTCTGTGAAGATTACTTCCAAAATAAAGTGTCCTGTTCTGTTTTTTTATCTCTCTAAGAAGACAAAGCACGGCGTTGAGTTCTGCCAATCAGCACGCAATGTGTAATAAAATAATCATAGAAACAAATGAATCGTTGTATTTTGGTAATCTTCCCTTTACATTTAGTATTTGTTTTAGTTCAATCGGTTCATAAATAAATAAACTTCGCTCGGGTCGCTTGTACACAATATATTAAAAGAACGGTACTTAAATTACGAAAGAAAATGGAAAACCGAATATATTAATAGTTTTTTTCTATCACGTGTTTTTAAGAGACGCCTAACCTACGTCACGTCAGTCATAAAGTCAAAAGTACCGTTGGATTCAATAATAACGGCGCAGTTAGCCTTATTTTTTAGTATGTTAAACAAATATTTGAAGTTCGTCTGTACTTTGTTTTGTAAAGACTTGAATTTAATATCTGATTATATCTAATATAGATTTTTGTCTTATTATTCATTCATTATTAACAAGTGTGTCATCGTGCCGCATTAAGACAGCGCTTTACTGTAAACGTTACAGGTGTAGGTTCGATTTCCACTTAGGGGAATAAATTATTGTCTTTTATTACTGAGGCGTAGAGCACTCTCTACTTATGTCTCAAAAACTGGTCGGTGCATGAGAAACGAAATCTTTACACTACGTTCCCTTTGTCTGCTCTGGAACAGAGTACAGTTAAGCAAAGAAATTGAAATCTCTCTCCTTATTTCTTGCCCATCACTCCAAAGGAAATTTGTATATACTTATTTAGAACATGTATAAAAACTTGAACGTAGCGGTCAGTTTTCAGGAGACGCGGGTTGGAGTCCCGCTACGTTCAAATTTTTATACATGTTCTAAATAAGTATGTTTCTTTCCTGAGTGTGGAATAACACTTTAAAAATGTTTTAGAAATTTGTATAATTTAAGTTACTTGATGCGAACGACACAACCAGGTCTAGTTAAGTAAAACCGTTTAACAATGTTTATAGTCAAATACCGTTGAATTTTTTATACTAAAAAAACGTCTTTACAGTCTTTCTTCTTGAGAGTTATCGTTTCTGTTTTAAAAATATAAAAAAAAAGTCTATCAACTGTACGGCTATAACTTATAAAACCTGTTTAAATTTTAATGTCATTAATCTAATAAATAATGTGTACAAAAAATCGACAAAAAATATATTTTTGAGCCTCAAGCTGTATACCTATTACGTTAACAGAGTATGCACAGGGACCTAGTGTTAAGACATTCCATTTCGAGAATGGAGTGTCTTAATTTCTGCTCAATTTTCGGGATAATTTTCAAATTTCTGCTCAATTGTCGAAGACACTGAGTTGTGAATGGCTTTACTCAACGCAGCACTATGTCTTATTTCGCTCGAGTTGGAATCGAACCCACAGCTGTCGTATTTACACTCCGAATACTGACCTTACACATAAAATAAGAATACAGTACGAAAACATTATTTTTTTTTATTGCAAAGCCATTATAAGCGTTACATAACATTTAAATCACTTATTTTGAAATCTGCCTTATATTATGATATCACATAAGGCCTGTTGTATATTCATGTTAAACTAGTTCTAGTCGTCCACTCGTGGATGTCCTCAAATTCTAGTTTGAATATACTAGCGATGTGTAGGGGGTTCCTTTCCTATTATTCGTATCAAGTATATATTTAGTAGTGGCAATTGTGACGCAATAGAACTAAATGCGATGGTTGTGGGTTTGATTCTTATTCGAGGGTTTGAAATATTTTATTTTTTCTGCCCTAGTATAAAATGGCACGGTGATATGTTCCGTCATTTAACACGCAATGTCCCGGATTCCAGCGAAAAGTAGTGAATTTTTCTCTGCACATCCAGTTGCCAAATAAAAAGATTTCTTAAAAACTTAGATTACCAAAACGATATGAGAGATTTCTCCAGGTAAGCAATATCTATAAATAACAAAATAAAGGAAAAAGGAGTGTCTTAACGCTAGCTTTTAGCAACCTATCCATAGTATAATACTTTTTTGGAAAACGTGGCAGGATTCGAACCTGCAAGCCTTACGTCATCATACTACATTGAAATTTTTATTTGTTTCGTTTATGTGTAAAAAATGTATTAATTTTAAACATTGATATAAATGATATTAAGTCACAGAGGCAGCCTTCACGAGGCCTTATTTAAATTCGAAGGAACGTTATTTAATATGGAAAAAATTGCAATTTTACCCTTGATAATGACTATCTGACATTGCTTTCGATTTTTGTCTATTGAGTTAATTGTTGTTTTTTATTTTTCGTTTTTGGGACCAGTTTTTTTTGTTCATATTGACCAAAACAACAGACAAATCTTAGGAACAAATGAACGCTACAAACTTACAATCTATAGCCCCCTAATATCACTATCCCACCATAGTGTAAACGTATTATTTAACGTATATAGTATGGTAGTATTAAGGGCCCGTCTTGGTCAAACATTCCATTACCCAAAAAAAGCCCTAACTGTCGAGACATTGCGCGTTGAACGGTGGAACTCAACACCACGCTTTGCCTCGCTATCAGGGCGAAGAAATACAAATATTACATATTTCATTTAGGTATCACAACTTATCGCGTTTACAATCGTACGCTTGTGCTCTTGCGCCATGTCTATACGTAATGAATTAATTATAAATAAATATATGTTTATTTAAAGAAATAATTTGACAATTAGACAAAGATGAGATAACAATGCTTATTATAAAAAAAAACATCTTTCCTGGGTGATGACTTTTAGCCCCCGGAAAACAATTACTCTAGGTTGATGTCGACATCATTGTGTCTCATTCGAGAAGTGGTTCATGTCGTAAATTAAAGAATATTTATATTTCCATTTCTTCGCTCTGGTGTCGAGGCAAAGCACGGCGTTGAGTTCTGCCACGTAACACGCAACGCCTCTAGAATTCGGCAGAAAGTGGGGAACGGAGTCTCTTAACACTAGGTTTCCTCTACCTACCCTGTTGTATGCGGAATTGCAGGCTTGGGACTGATTTATTTATTTATTTTGTAAGATAATGTCCAGTTTTGCCACAATTGGGCGGGAGAACGGAGTGTCTTAACACTAGATTTCCTCAGCATAACCTGCTAAATGTGAAATACTATACGACAAAAAAGAGCTTGTTTTTTAAATATTTATTTCGAAAACGTATAAAAATTTCCAGGAGGCGCGGGTTCGAGTCCCGCTACGTTCAAATTTTTATACGTTTTCTAAATAAGTATTTATCTTTCTTAAGTTTAAAAATGTTTAAAAAAAGCTTGTTTTTTATTAATTTGTTAAAATTTAAACTGAGTATGACTCTAAACTTTATCGCAATATTATAATTTTTTCATTTATTTTTCGGCATTTGTTATTCTTTCTTTCAAAAAAAGGCAAGTTTAATATACGATATAACAATAATCGCTATCCTTGAACAATGTAAGAAGTAAGCGTAACTTTCTATGCCGACGTATGTGATGGTGAAATGACGTAAGCAGTTATTATGCAGGTTTTATGACGTCAGTTTTCAAAGAAAGATAATAAAAAAAATAAAGTTTTTTTTAACTAAAGTTAATTCATTAAAACAGTGTAGCAATTTGATTGAACAAAATACTATTTATTAACTTTTTCAATTTTTGAACCAATTGAAAATAAAACAAACAAAAAATGTGAAAAGTACGCGAAAATGACATAGTGCAAACTACATTTCAATTGTGGAAGTCATTTCTGAGGTTAACGTGCACATAGAGACAAATAAATACCCCAATTTTTATAAACAACTATCTCGTACACTCTGTTCTCGATTTTCCATCTAATTTTCATGACAACGCCTGCAACGCACCTGTAGCTCCTCTGGTGTTGCACGGGGTCGTGGGCGGCGGTAATCACTTACCATCAGGTGACCCGCACGCTCGTTTGCCGTGTCTTTTCCATAAAAAAAAAGACATTATGTGTAGAGAGACAGAACTCAATCCAGCGAAGCATACATTAGAGGTCATAATGACATTAAATTTTGCACAAAAACACCGACTCGGTGACATTTACTTTGCTTTACCACGCTACCTGCGAATAAAATAAAGAAAAAATAAGAATATCAAATATGCTTGTTACAAAAAGTAAATAAAAAAGGGCTATTGACGTCATCAACGATATCAAACTCTATTATACCTAGATGTCACTCCAGAGCATGTTTTTATTTTATTAAATTCCCATCTAAAGTACCCCACGAGTTTCTTCACCATAAGCACGCAATCTATATCTTTCTTTTTTGGGAACCTAGTATTACTGTCCTGTTCCCATTTATACTCATCAATTTTTGAAGCATTTCGTGTTGAGTGGTAGAGCTCAACGCCGCGTTCTGCCTCGTTACCAGAGTTAGAAAATAAAAATATTTATTATTTAACTTAACTTCACGCTTTATCCCTAGCGGGGTAATCAGAGAGAACGGAGCGCCAAACGCTACGGTCTCTACATACCTCTTTCGCCTCGTCCACTGTCATCATCCTCTTCATACATGCCCTCCGGGGGATCCTCATGCTTTTTACGTGACCTTCCTCCAGTATCTTTGATACTGTGTTTTCGAAGGTCCACCGAGGTCTCCCCCTACCTCTCTTACCACTCACTTTTCCATCATAAATCTTTTTTGCCATTCTTTCCTCGCTCATTCGTTCGACGTGCCCAAACCAGCTGAGCACGTTCTTCTTCATTCTCACCGTGACATCCTCGCTGGTACCTGCATTCTGTGTACCTCTTCATTGCGGATTCGATCAGCTAGGCTGACTCCGCATATCCTTCGAAGAGATCGCATCTTCACAGCATTCATCTTTCTTTCATTCTTCTTCTGTAATACCCACGTTTCGCTGCCGTATAACAGGGTCGGTACCAAAACTGCATTGTGTACGGCCAAACGCGCAGCTGTGCTGACGTTTCGCCGTCTCATCAATGCAGCCAAGGCTTCGTTAACCTTGTTACCGGCAGCAATACGCCTTTCCACATCCATCTCGTATCTTCCATCTCTACTGAACATACTTCCCAAATATACCACTTCATTCACCTGTTCTAATATCTTATCATTTACACTGATCTTGCATTCCGTCCTTTCTTCATCTCGTTCAAAAATCAGAACTTTTGTCTTATTCGCATTGAGGCTTAGACCATTATATTCACACTCTTCTTTCAGAGTGGTGACCAATGCCTGCAAGTCGCACTCTGATGATGCAATAAGCACTGCATCATCTGCGTACAGCAGGCAATTCACATTCAGATTACCTACTTTCACTCCCATATCACTTTGTTTCACTCCTTGGAGACAGCTATCCAAATACAAATTGAACAACCAAGCTGACATGGCGCAACCCTGTTTAACACCCGATCGGATGTCAAACCAGGGCGACATGCCAGCTCCTACTCGCACGCAGGCTGAGTGGTCTCTATAAAGAGACTTTACAGCCTGCAACAAGGGTCCACTCACATTGTACCGGGGTAGTATCTCCCATAATTTCGCTCTAACAACTCTATCAAACGCCTTTTCCAAGTCCACAAAAGCACAGAATACTTTTTGGTTAACGGCCAAAAATTTTTCCGTGATCATGCGGAGGGAAAAGATCTGATCCATACACCCTCTTCCAGGTCTAAAGCCTCCTTGGGCCTCCCACAACATCCTTTCAGATCTTTCTTGCATTCTTCTCGCTAAAACTTTAGCATAAACTTTACTACCTAAGCTAATCAAACTGATAGCCCTATGGTTTGCGCAGTCTATCTGTGAACCTTTGCCTTTATACAAAGGCACGATGACCGCACCTCGCCAATCGTCTGGGACCTCCCCTGCTTTCCAGCATAAATTGCACAAAAACCAGAACAAGTCCAAGACGCGTGGCCCATCATATTTGATCATCTCGGCAGTAATTCCATCTGCTCCCACTGACTTACCACATTTCAGACTTCGTATTGCACACTCAACTTCTTTTACACTGATTTCGCCATCAGCTACATCAAGACTCAGCGTTTCGCTGCTACTTGAGACTGAGGCGTCATCACATTCATACATCTCCTTGTAAAATTCCGCCCATCGCTGCAAAACGTGTGGTTTTTCTGTTAGAATTTCACCGTCCTTCGAAAGCACCCCTTTCATTCTACAAGTTAGCGGGCAACCTCGAGAAACACTAACTTCTCGCCAGAAAAGCTTCGTGTTTTCCCTGAAGTTGTTCGTTAACCTCTCATCTCTTTCATTGTCTGCCTTTTCGCGCTTCATCTTTATCAGTACTTTCGTCTGGTGCTTTTGCAGCTTATACTCTTTCTTTTTTATCTCTCTCATACTTTTATCCTTTCCAGAGGCTTTATAATCCTGCCATGCCTTCTTCTTTCTTTCTACAGCATCTTGCACTTCATCATCCCACCATTCATCACGCTTTTTACTAAAGCCCCTTTTACCTTTACCACATACCTCTATCGCTGCTTCCTTCATACAATCCCTAAGGTTCTGCCAGCATACTTCAATATTTCCATTTCCAGATTCACTGCTGTCTAGCCTTTTGGAAACTCTTTCTTGATATTCCTTTCTAGTTGGTGGATCTTGAAGCTTCCAGCTTCTTATGCGATAATTCGACTCCAAGTCTGGATACCTCGTGTAGTTGCGCCAGCCCGTGAACAGACCCCTTATTCTAGCAACTACTAAATAGTGGTCTGTTCCCAGATCAGAACCCCTAAACACTCGTGTGTCCATGACTTGGCTTCGAATACGCTGATCCACTAGGAATAAGTCAATCATACTTTTCCCTTCCGTTCGCTCCCATGTATACATGTGAATTTGTTTGTGGTCAAACTTAGTGTTTGCCACAAACAAATTCCTTTCCTTGCAAATTTCCAATATAAGCTTTCCAGCCTCATTTATTCTCTTGTCACCATACTGACCTAGCACTCCCTCGTAACCGTTTCGCGCAGTTCCGACCCATCCGTTCAAATCGCCACATATTATTAATTTTTCATTCCCTCTAACGCTACCTAGAACATCCCTGACACTCTCCCAAAACTCCTCGAGTTCGCCTAATGGAGCTGAGGATACTGGCGCATACGCCACTAACAAGAATACTCTTGTTAACCCCAGCTTGAGGCGAACCCAGAGCAGTCTCGGGTTGATCGCCTTGTATTCAACCGCTGCACTAACCAATCGAGAGGACAATAATACACCTACACCTTGACAGCCCCGCTCGCTCTCTGATACCCCAGCCCAGAAAGCGACCCGACTGCCCGGCAAATCAGTTGTATCATTGCCCTTTCGCTTGGTCTCAGTCACACAAACGACATCTAGATCTCTATCATCCATCACATCTAATAATTCATTCATCTTTTCTTCCATCCCTCCTCTTACATTCCACGTAGCTATTTATAGCTCCGTCCTCCACCTCCCGCCGTTCCGGACATGGCGTGTTGGGTGGCGGTCCCCAACGCCGCATTCGTCGCCACTTGACACACCAGCGGGGACGCACTGGTGCGCGTCGCCTTGGGGGAACGCCCTATCAGTGCGTTCTCTCGAGGTTTTTTTTTTTTTTTTTTTTTTTTTTTTTTTTTTTTATGGAAAAGACACGGCAAACGAGCGTGCGGGTCACCTGATGGTAAGTGTCTACCGCCGCCCACGACCCCGTGCAACCCCAGAGGAGTTACAGGTGCGTTGCCGGCCTTTACGATGGGTTGGGCGCCGGGGCCCGGCATTACCTGATGCGAAACGCAGTGACATAAAGCCACTACTTCACGCCGGTTTTAAATGCCGGGGGTGGTAATGATCCGGTCGAGTCTGCCCATGCGTGTTGCCATTGCTGGCGACGTGACTCTACCACACGTACTTTAGTCGCCTCTTACGACACCACCAGTACCAGGATGATCCTATTCTAGGCCGGGATCACACGGTGCACGTGGCGGATGGAACGTTGCAGCCCTCGTAAGGGCTGGCAGGGGTCGCTGCGAGCAAGCCTTCCATCTTGGACCCCCAATATTTATTATCTATTGGAAATCGGACCATTAACTTTTAATAACCTGTACCCACCCCTACGCCATGACTGACCTGACTGTTTATATAAACATTTTAAAACTGAATTGTTCGTTTGGTTGAACGCGCGTATCTCAGGAACTAGTAGCTAGTATTTCTTAATAAATTCTAAGCTACCTTTTAAAAAATACGAAAAAATGCGGAAAACATATGATATAAAAATATATATAGGAGTGTACATAATCAATATTTTAAAAATTCTACTTGATTACTAGAAATCTGTTTACTTATTCTAAAATTGATAATATATCAATTTATAACGGTGGTGTCCGACATAGTGTGTTCAAAACTATCTCCTTGGAAAAAACCTAATACATACAAATAATTTACAATCAATTTTAAATCCAACAGTAATAAATCGTTGCCATTGTAGCGCAGTGGCACGGTGCGGTTATTGACTCTCATAGCGACAGCTGTGGGGTCGATTCACACTTTGAAGAAAAAATATTTTCATTTCCTCTTTCTGGCAAAAATAAAAAGAATTGAGTTCTGAGTGCACAATATATCAACAGTCTAAGTCTTACAAATACGTCTTACTATATGCGGGATACAGCGAGAAAATAAAAATAATCTTTCACTTAATTAAAGGGTAAAAATATTGAACTTAGTGTAAAACACTTCATTCTCCGCTTTCCATTTGAATTTGAGGCATTCCGAGTTGAGAGGATCAGGAAACAGTGCTTCTAACACTAACTTTCTACGGTTCGTTTTCCACATTACAGAGTAGAGAGTAGACAAAGGGGGCCTTCTTCACTTTCCGCAGAATTCTAGACGCATTGCGAGTTGAGTTCTCGAGTCGGAATCGAACCTACAACTTGTGCTCCTGCGCGGTGACAGGCCTCTAAGTAAAATATATATATATTTAAAATTATAATTGTTTTTACAGTTTCAAAATGGTGCTGAGCGCGAAGAAGACCATTCAACATGTGCCCAGCAAGGGCAAGATGTCAATTCGTAAAATACAGAATTTCACCGTTCAGAAACGACGTAAGTAACCAAAAGCATGTTGTAAGAGCGGTATAAGTAGAATAAGAAATGAATAAAAAAGACCTTGAGGTCTGGAATACATGGATTTTCATATAACAGGGTTAATTTAATAATTTAAATTTTAAAGTCATCTAAGAGGTTGCGAATTTAAATCACATTAAATAAGGTTCACGCTCACGCACATAAGGGTAGGCAGAGGGTACCTAGTTTTAACATACTCCGTTCTTCACTTTACGCCACTTTTCGCCAATTTTTTCGAGTGTTGAGTGGCGAAACTAATTGATAATAAGAAGATGATAAGAAATATTTTTGCAATCCCTCAAGAGGAAATCCAATCCACAACCGTCGCGTTACAATCACACCCTTGTTACCCTGCGCCACGACGGTCTCATCTAGGAAGTCTCATTACTAATGAATTTTAAGCTTATTAAGTATTGTTATAAAAAAAACATATTTTTGTTACATAAAAACAAATATTAAACTGATTAATACATAAAAAAATAACACGATTGATGAGACGCAAAGTTACGACGATAAGTAGATGTAAAGAATTTATTAAAATCATAAATTTACAATTAGTCGTTAAGTTATATATCTGTCACTTTGTATCTACTGTTGATAAATGAAGCGTAAAATAAAAGATGAACAAAAAAAATTGCTTCGCGCTGTTTCCCGCACATATTACTTTTCGGAACATTGCTTGGCGGTGTTAAACTATATATATATATATATATATATATATATATATATATATATATATATATATTTAATCTTGTTACTAAAGCAAGGAAATGAAGTTATTCATTCCACCGGAATCAAACCCACGACCGCCCCAATGAGGCTATATGACTAACTCCCGTGTTGTACGCCGCGTTGTTACACTGCACGTTGACTGTCCATCTATTAATAAAGGAAGAGTATCCTAAATATAGATATAAAATATAAATATTCAGCTAAATGTTCGTGGGTGTACTAACTACTAATATCTTTGAAACGGGCAATAATTGACTGAGTAGCAAAAAATATAGCAAAAAATATATATTGAACATGACGATTTATTTATTTAAAGGAAAAATATACATTTTTGCATAGAACTGGCAGTTAACGTGGAGGCTAGTCGTGGCGCAGGGACACAAACGTGTGACTGTAAAGGTAACAGATTGTTCTATGGTTCGGGTTCGCTTCCAACTCGAAGAAATGAAATATTAAATATTTTCATATTCTCGCTATGGTGTCGAGACAAAGAGACGAGAGACGCAATGGCTAGGCTCAATCTACCTTGCTACATGCGGGATACAGCGTGAAACTAAAAAAAAATACTGTCACTTCACTTACTTCAAGTCTCATAACTAATTTGAAGATAATAATGATTACTTAAAAAAAAGTCCACGTTTTTTTGTATCATATTTACGTATTATATACATACATTTTTTGTTGGGGACGGCACAAAAAATCATTTGAGACAATACATTATGTTGTTGCCAATATAAACAAAAAACGATTGTTTACGTAAAATTGTCGTTGTTCGTTACTTATGGTGTTTTCAATTAGAATTTTCCGGAGAAAATGTTAATAAGCTTTTAAAATATGGAAACTTACTGACCTCAGTGACCCCATCCGTCTCATATAGGCCTTTAAATATCATTCATTTTGTTGAAAATATCAGCTTCACGCTGTATCCCGCACACAGCAGGGTAGGGAGAGGGAACCTGAAAAGTGTTAAGACACTTTCCCCACTTTCTGCCGAATTCTGGAGGCATTGCGTGTTGAGTGGCAGAACTCAACGCCGCGCTTAGCCTCGACATCAGAGCGAAGAAATGGAAATATAAATTTAAGTAAATATTACATCTCCTCGAGTGGGGATCGAACCCACAACCAGTCAGTTTTACAGTCACACGCCATGACCGGCCTCACCGGCGACCGGCCTTGTTGAAAATATAATATCAATATAACTATAGTTTGAACACTTTAATCTTAGAAACTTTTGGTTCGTAGTAAAATTATTTTTTTCAAGATAAAGTAAATATATCTATTCGATAATGGCGGCAAAGGCGGAAATAGTTAGTTAGTAAATAAATTATTTATGCTATAGTTAAGGCGATCTTGGCGCACTATACGCGATGGTCGTTGGTTCATTTCTCAATAGAGAGAGTTGCTTTTATTTTTCTGCTTTCTTGGGTACTCTATTAGCGGGACACATAATATCTCGAATTCAGGCAGAAAGTGGGGACTTAATGTATTGATAATAGGTAATCAAAACAAAAAACACAACTGTTGAAACTAAATTGAGATCAGTCGTGGCGTAGGAGCACAAAGTATTACTGTACACAAAGTAGTGGTTGTGGATTCGATCTCCACTCAACACACAAAGCCGCATTCAGCGGAACATTGGGAACAGAGTGTCTTAACACGCTATGTTCCCTCTGCTTACCCTGCTGTATACGGGATACAGCGTGAAGCTATTTTATTTTTAGAAACTAAATTAATATATCAATACTCCTGCCATCCCATCAATCCGATGACATATCATTTATGAAAATTATTTTACTAATTTAGCAGTTACTAGGGAACAACGGAACGGATAATAAGAATGGACATAAGAATTAAAAATATGACCTTTATTTTAGACTTCACCGCAGTTGGGTAAAAAGTGTTTAACTCATTATTTACTTAATGTTTTATTTTATAATTCAACATGCATGTTTTTAAATAAAATTCTATTAAATTAAAATTGGATTTTCGATAACATAAATTGCCTTTTTTAGACCTCTCAATCGTTTCAAATTAAGGCGTGACTTTTTGGTGTTATTAATTTTAGAATTTGCCTTACTAAAAAAATATGTACATATGAACATATAGCTAATGCAACGAAATAATATTTTTAAAAAAATATGTTTACGGTAAGAGAGGTAGGGAAGACCTTGGTTGACCTTCGAAAACACAGTATCAAAGATATTGGAGGAAGGTCATGTATGAAGAGGTTGATGACAGTGGACGAGACGATAGAGGTATGTAGAGACCGTAGCGCTTAGCGCTCCGTCCTCTCTGACTACCCCGCTAGAATAAAGCGTGAAACCTAATGTAAATGTAAATAATATTTTTAATAGAATAAATGTAAGAGTTGTGAATTCATCACAACTCTTACATTTATTTTCGGCAACAAAAACTCTGTAACGGCGTAGTCTCGTTGGAAATTAGTAATTAGTATTTTTCTTTACTAAGTATGGATTAACACTTTAAAAATGTTAAAACTATTTAACAATTTTTAACAATTTATTGTATTATTGTTACAGAATCAGTCGTCAGAGCGGTGTATGGATTTCTCATGGTGGTATTCTCCATAGCGTTGGTTGTATTGGATCCTGTAAATATATTTACGACGTGGGTAAGTTCACGTTAATTTACCCCATGTTGTTTTAAGTATGTGTGATTATTTTTTTATTTTTGTTATCAGCTTCACGCTGCATCCCGCACACAGCAGTTCCGTTTCCCAATTTCCGCTGATTTTTCGAGGCATTGTGTGTTGAGAGGCGGAACTTAACGCCGGGCTTGGCTTTGGTGTCGGAGCGAAGAAATGAAAATATTAATAAATAATAATCCATTCCCTGGAGTGGGGATCGAACCCACAACCGACGTATGACAGTCCGCGACGGCCTCGTTTATATATTATTTAATTAGTTTATAATTTAGTAAGTAATTTGAGATAAACTTAATTTAGTGATAAATGTAAGAGATACAGTGTGTGATCTTGTTTCACCTTCGAAAGTAGTATGGATAATACTGGAGGATCATCACGTAAAAAAGAATGAGGACCCTGAGGGCATGTGGGTTCAGGTTGATGACTGTGGATGAGGCGGAAGAGATAAGCAGAGACTGTAGCTTTAGGCGTTCCTCTCTCTCTGTTGAAGCGAGAAGCTAAAAAAGTGCGTGTATTATTATTTATATCATATATATTAGACTTTTTTTTGAGGATATTATAAATTAGCAATATTTGTATGAACAAATAAAATTATATTTATTATTATTAATTATTGTACATATTATATGGATAAACAAAGATATAGATGAAGGAATAACTTTCGATCGTAAGTTTCAATATCTTTGTCAAATAAACGTTAAAATATAACCTTGCAATTTTCAATATTTTTTTGTCACAAATGGTCTTATTGTGACTTCTTTATAAAAAATAGATATACAGTATCACTCACTTTATTTCAGAGCTAATAAAACTGAATATTTTTCTAGTACAATGTATTTAGATATGTTCTGCAGCGTACTAAGGTATGTAGCTTTCATACAAAACAAAAAATAAATAAATCCGACCGGTAGTTCCGGAGATCTTAGCATTTAAACAAACAAACTCTTCCGCTTTACTATATCAGTATAGATACAGGGTATTGGTACAAAAAATACCTATAGCTTTTTTTGCATAAAAATCTTAATTAAACCGGTTCACCTGCGCTCCTCGGATATCTATATAGCTATTTACTAGTTTTTTCTGTAGTTTAAATAAAATAAACTCGATATTTAATTTTTAAGTGTGCCAATATTATATCCAAATGTTAATAGCAGTCAATTTATTTGCAAATTTGATTTATGTGGGTCAGATTGAAATTAATAACGTGATAAAATATAGCCTATATCATAGATAGAATCAGCTTCACGCTGTATTCCGCATGCAACAGTGTAGGCAGAGGGAATATAGTATTAAGACACTTTCCCGCAAGTTCTGGCGTGTTGAGTGGCGGAACTCAACGCATATAGACTACATAGATAAATGGACTATCCAACACAAAAATATATTTTATTCAATTCGTACCAATACGTCCTGAGATTAGCACGTTCAGCCAAACATCGCCTTCAGTTTTATCATTTAAATATAGATAAAGCATATTTATATGTTTTACTTAACACGCAACTCCTCTTGAATTCGGCGAAAATTGGGCAACGCAAGGGTGTATATTAACACTAGATTCCCTCTGCCTACCCTGTTGCGTGCGGGATAGAGCGTGAAGTTGATTTATAAAGTATATTTTGAAATGTAAAGTTAATTTACAAATGGACATACAAAAATCATTTTAAATACATTAACCCCATATACAGCCTAATTAATTTAATAACGCTAACAGTAAATAGATCGTTAATCATTACTTATACGTTATAACATCATTTTTTTACATGAAGTTTCTTCTTTCACTACTAACTCTAAATAATTTTGTCTCAATTAATTCAACAAAATACATTTTTATGGTAATTTGCATATTTTTTAGAGACGTCGTGCGTCAATAAACATAATATCATCCACAAATTGGTTACTGTATACATTTTTGTGTTCGAACCGGTCATGATGACGTATTTTAGAGACCTTTGTTGTCATTTTCGGTTTTTGGGTCGTCGGGATCTAGAAAGACACTGCGAGGGCGTCGAAGGAGCGGGTGGGGCTAACTTAATTTGACCTATTTAATTTCTATAAACATTTATCCTTCCCTTCATCCCACTACTATCGCGACCTCGTCCAGTAGCCGCTGTCCCTCTGCGCCACGGCTGCGTAGGCGCATTGTACATTCTGTAATACTTTTGTTACGTCATTTAGTTTTTTTTTTTAAAAATCGATAATAAAATTTGTTGTTTATGTACAGATTGTAAAACAGGCAGTTTTGTTCTGATTTATTTTAATAATTGACCTTTGCTTATTGCACAACAAATTAACGTCATTGGACGTTTTTTTAAGAATATTTGTAAATGAAATTGTAAGCACAACATTCTTATAAAGGAGAATTGAACTTATTCGTTTCCCACAACACACACATTAACACATTATTTTTATCTTAATAAATTAAACTAGAAAATAAAATAATTATAAAATAAAATTAAAGCTCATTTCCACCGTAATTATACTACAAATCGGTTAAGCAACACTTCCCCAGGTCAAATGTGAGATGGGTGTACGAGTGACCTCCGAAGTAAGCAGTCGATCCCGGTTGTCGGTCACCATCAATGGAACCAAAATAACGATATTAGATATTTTTTTTGTAACTAGCCTAACTTTAAGGTTATTTTTAT
Source organism: Heliconius sara (assembly GCA_917862395.2). Lineage (NCBI taxonomy): Eukaryota > Metazoa > Arthropoda > Insecta > Lepidoptera > Nymphalidae > Heliconius > Heliconius sara. The sequence goes on along the minus strand of OU860782.2, from coordinate 12,992,291 downwards.
ATGTATAGAGTTTAAATTTAAGTGTTAGATTAGTGTGAATAATTCAAATTTTAAATATGCTTCATTACATTATACTAATGCAATGATTTTTTTAATCGTTGAATAAACTTCTTCTTCGGTGCGGTGGCTAGAAGCTTAATAGTAGATCTTTTCTCTATCTTTTTGTAGCTTCACAGTGTATCCCGCTTGTAGCAGGGTGGCAGATGGAGCCTAGTGATAAGACACTCCGTTACATATTTTCCGCCAAATTCGAAACACTCAACGCCACGCTTTGCCTGTGCTTTTGCAGTGATGAAATGAAAATGTAAAATATTTCATTTCTTTGAGTGGTAATCAAACCCACAACCTGTCGCTTTTACAATCGCATGTCATTTTTTCTATATCCATGTTAATACAATAACTCAGTAGCTATAATGCATGAAATTCAAATTCCTTATATTTTTATCTTTTTTAAGTAGAGAACGGAGTGTCTTCATCTAGGTTCCCTACGCCTAACCTGCTGTGTGTGGGATACAGCGTGAATCTGTTGTTTCATTTAATTTATTAAATATTCCTGAACAGACTTATTTATAACTATTGATATTGTTTTTAAAGTTATTTTAAATTTTTATAATAATAAATTTAAAATAGATTATCGTTGGGTACATCTGAGCTTCTCGTTATATCTCGTATATTCAAAGGAAAACTGCTATTGATTTTGCCCGTTCGCCGCTTAATTCTAGAGATAATGCGTGCGGAGTGATGGAAATCACGCTCTGTTTTGTTAGTAGAGTTAATAAATGAAAACAATTCCTTACCTCGAGTGGGAATCGAACCCATAACGGCAACATTAACACATGCTGTGCCGCTGCGCCGTCTCCACCACTACACTGTCACAATATTTACAATAAATATATTTTCTGAATTGAACTACGCTTAAAGTGACTAGCTTGCCCTTATGCCTTATTTTGTCTAATTGCTCTAGTGCAATCTTTATTGAACTGTGTCGGTGTTTTCGCCGACTACTGGTAAAAATATATATTTCAAAGATCAGAAAATGAGAACAGAGAGAGATTTCCTGAACAAAACTTAAAATGGAAGAAGAAAGAACCAAAGAAACTAACTTCCAGAAGATCATTAATCATTACTAGTTGACTTTTAAACTTTTAAAGTCAGTTCACGATTACATTGTTTCACGATACATTTAATGGATATCGTATTAAAATGATGTATGAAGTAATTGAGCGTAACTTATATTGGCACACCTGTTATTTATAAAGATTCGCTCTGGTGACTAGACAAAAGGTATAATGTGGCGTTGAGTTCCGCCACTTAATATCCAATTCGTTGAGAATACGGTGAGAAGTGAGGACTCCGAGGGGCGGACTGTTTTAACACTAGGTACCCAAGCTCCCTCTGCCTACTCTCTTATGTGTGGTTACAGCGTGAAGTTGGTGGGTTGGCTTTCAGTCGGTATAATGGATAATTTTAATTTTCCCGCTCTGGCATTACAAAGATCGTCTCGAAAATGAGGCGGAGCGTAGAGAGTGTCTTAACACTGGATTCCCTCTTTCCAGTTATATGAAGAAAAACATGAAAAAAAAACATTTATATATATAAAAAAATAAAGCGAGCATTGCAGCTCAGCTCAAGTGTCTTAACAGGAACAAAGTCTTAACACTAGGTTCCCAGGTTTCCTCTGCCATCCCTGCTACATGCAGGATACAGCGTGAAGATTAAAAATCGAATCCACTGCAATCCCGAAATAATATTAATATATAAAACATTACTTTTCATTAATGTTTTTGTATAATTTTGTGATGAAGTTTGAATAAAAAAATTGAGCCAGTTTCACTTTAAAATTAGCAAAATAACCGAGTTCTATACGTTTATAATCTTAAATTAATAAATAAGAAACTTAAACTATAGTAAATAATATTTTTACATGCAAAGCCGAGAACGATTGCCAGTATTATCAAACGGGTATTAAATTATTGGTACTAAAAAATCGTACTAATTTTTTCATCATTGACTGTCTCAATTATAAAGAGATTATAAATGATATTAAGAGACTTGCGTAAAAAAATAATGTATTTTTTATTTATGACTTACAAATATTTAATGCTGCTGCTGTTTGAATGAATAAATTATTCAGTGATTTTTTGCCAGTTTTAAACAGGTTAAATGACTGCAGTGATTGGTCATTACGTCACAACGTGATGGTTATGGGTTTGATTTTCATTCGGGAAAGTAAAATATTTTCATTTGTAACATTTTTAAACTGTTATTCTACACTCTAGAATATAAAGGAAACAAAATATGCTACATATCTTGGATAGACGCCACTCGTGACTCGGGGGCATAAGCGTGCGGCTGCAAACGTGAAGGTAATGGGTTCGAATATCAGTCGAGCAAATGGAATATTTTAATTTACTCGCTCTGGTAACGACGCAAAGCGAGCATTGCTGCTCAGCTCAAGTGTCTTAACAGGAACAAAGTCTTAACACTAGGTTCCCAGGTTTCCTCTGCCATCCCTGCTACATGCGAGGTACAGCGTGAAGCTAAAAAAATTACCTCAAGATTAAAAATCGAATCCACTGCAATCACGAAATAATATCAAACAATAAATATATATAAATCTAAAACAGAAAATATCGTAGGTAAGTATATATTTTTAATCCGATCCAATAGCCTTACCTTGACCCAGTGTTCCGTTCAGTCACCTTTCGAACAGCAAGAGAGATTGTTACGTTACCTACCGCGTTGCTTACATAAGCTATTGTGGAAGTCGTCAAATATGCGTCGTGACTCAATTAGGAAGTGTTGTAAAATACGTGATGAGTGTAGGTTCAAATAACTATAGTTTCACGTTTTATTGGTAGCGGGATAGCCAGGAAGAATGAAGCGCCAAACGATACTTACGGTCTCTACTTACTGTCACGAACCTCTTCGTACACGCACGATCCCGAAATCGGTATTCTATGGGGACGTCTTTACGCTTTGTAGTCGACACAAACGAAGTATTTGATATGTTTTAACACTAGATTCTCTCGTCTATCCTTCTATACGGCAAAAAGCGTTCACGCTGTAAAAAATTCTGTTTGTAGCCAGTCACGGTTAAAGTTAGTTTAATATACGTTAAAATAATGATAACCGACGAAGCTTTAGATTACCTAAGATACAGCAGTAAGTATAAAATGAAAAATATATATAAAATAAATCAGCTTCACGCTGTATCCCGCACACAGCAGGGTAGGCAGAGAGAACCTAGTGCTAAGACACTCCGTTCCCCACTTTCTGCCGGATTTTGGAGGCATTGCGTGTTAAGTGGCAGAACTCAACGCCACGCTTTGCCTCGACACCAGAGTGAAGAAATGGAAATATAAATTGAAGTAAATATTTCATCTCCTCGAGTGGGGATCGTACTGACAACCAGTGGATTTTACAGTCACACTTCGTGCCGCTGCGCCACGACTGCACTCAAAAAATAAAAATTATATAATAATTACTTTGACCTCTCATTGCTCCATATTTAGACGTGAAGGTTTCTTGACCGCGATCTTGTCACCTGTAGAATTTACTCGAAAGATCGCCCGCCAAGAGATTGGTGTATGAAGTAATATTTTTTTAATTATTCATTACAACATACATCTAATTATAATATATTAAATTTCAAGGGAATGTTTTAATATACGTTTATATATATGTATGTACGTACATACATACATACATACATACATATATATAAACGTTATGTTATTTAATTTGGATACTTGTTTAGGCGTAGTATATGTTTTTTTTAGATTCACGATGTATCCCGCTCATAGCAGATTAAGACACACTGTACCCCATTAGATACTTTCGTTCCTCACTTTCCGAAACCTCGTTACCAAGATGTGAAAATATTAAATATTTGATTCCCCCAAAAATAACCCATAACCGTCGCTTTAACAATTGCACTCATGTGCCCCTGCGCCACGACGATCTCTAATATTTCAGCTTCAAGTTGTATCCTACACACGGCAATGTAGGCAGAGGAACACAGTGCTAAGACACTCTGTTCCCCACTTTCCGCCGAATTTTTCGAGGCATTGCGTGTTGAGTGTTGATCGGAATTCAATGCAGGACGTTTGCCTCGGTGCCAATGCCAAGAAATGAAAATATTAAGGAATCAATAATTCATTCCCTTGAGTGAGGATCGAATCTACAACCGTCACGCTACAGTCACACTCTTTTGCTCCTGCGCTACGACGTCTCAAATATAAAATACACAATACTTTAATTTGTAGGTCGGCATTTTTAAACAGATATTGACATTTACTAGTAGGTACGAAGTGTATATGCAACTGCAACAGCAGCCGCGCCGTCGCGTTGCATCAACGCGTCAATGCGTCAACTTTATATTGCAAAACGATAATTTCTCTTCAGAAATCGTTGCTTGCGCTTACGAAATGGAACTATACGTTGAAATACATCTCTTAGTTAATAGTTATTGGTATATACATACATCTATACAGAAACTAAGGCCATCGGTTGTACAATGTCTGACAGTCAACGCGATGGCTGTGAGTTCGATCCTCACTCAGGGGATTCTATTTGATTTATTTAGATTTCCCACAAACAAATCCGCCATTTAACGCCCAACGTCTCGAAAAATGGACAAAAAATGGAGAACTGAGCATCTTTACAATAAGCGCCCTCTACATACCCTACTATGCGGGAAATAGCGTAAAGCAGTAAAAATATCCACGAATAAGGACAAAAAACAGTTCCACACTTTCACTTGCTGGCATGGCTGAGTGTTAAGACACTCCGTTCTCATCTTACGTCCGAATTTTTTAATAGGCTGAGTATTAAATGGCAGAGCTCAGCGCATCTACTCCCAAAACACAATAAAAAAAAATATTTATCTCAGCACCACCACTCGCTACTGCGCCACACCTGTTATCTATCGCCATATCACCCTCACATATTATCCAACATCATTATTACATCATTCGAATTAAAAAATACTATTCACATACAACAATTATATACTAAGCTCGGTAGTTTATCGATTATACATAATCGATACTACCAGTGATAATAATACATTTAGCTAACCTCAATGACACGAGGATAGGTACTTCTCAGTACTTAAGACTTTTATGACTATTAATTTGCGTCGGTTTATAAACAGATTATAAATGTTTATAGCCCTTTATGTGGAACTGGTGGTCGCACGTAATTTTTTTTCAACTATAAGACGTAAAAGGATAAAATCCGGTTTTACCCTTGTAGGAATTTCGAGATATCATTTCTTAGTGGTGCCCTACACCTAACCTCGTAACCTCGTCGTTAACCGACCGTGCCAAATTTCAAGTTTCTAAGGACAGCTACTTTCGCTGTCCCTGTCCAGCTCAAAATAGTGCGGTGCGGTGGTTTTTACCTAAAAAGTTCAATTAAGACTTAAAATTAAGTTCATTTGCAATTTTTTACTACTAAAATTTCATTTTCTTATTTTTAATTTAAAAGAAAAAACAAAAATGTAAAAATAATTCCTCTCTAATATAATATCTTATAATTCTAAATCTCAGAAAAGAGAAGCTCTAAAAAGACCAAAACAAATAATAAGAAAGAGTGACAATTAAAACAAAAATAATCAAATTAAACTTGGTTCAACCGTTTAGTAGTTATCATGTTACAGACATACATCTGTGTGACATACACAAACAGGCAAAATTTATACCACTCCTCTTTGCTCTAGCCGTTGTGGCGTAGGGTTAGGAAGGTGACTGTGACGCGACGGTTGTGAATTCAATCCTTCTTCGTTCTGGCACCAAGGCCATTGACCCGACCACGTTCACGGCCACGGCAACCCGACGTTGAGTTCGGTCACCCAACACGCAATCCCTCAAAAAATTCGGCGGAAAGTGACAAACGGGGTGTCTTAACACTAGGTATCGTATGAAGGATACAACGGAAACTGATTTTTTAAAGTACATAGGTACTTTGGTACTTTATACTTTATTGCTTATGTTTACATAGCAATTTATTATTTCCACAGAAGGTACTTCTTCAAGACTACTTCGTTATATTATAATAATAAAATTACCTATATTATATTAAGTAAACATATTATTCAATTATGTATATGATTTTTTATGTAAATAAATATATAGAATAATTAAATCAAAATATAATAAATATTACAGTATCTAAGCTTACATTGTACACAAAAATAAAAAATCTGTAGAAGAGATCGTTGTGTTTGTTGGACTGTAAACGCGACAGTTTTGGGTTTCCAATCGAAACGTGGGTACCGAAGAAGAATGAAAGAAAGATGAATGCCGTGGAGACGCGATCTCTTTGTAGGATATGCGGAGTCAGCTTAGCTGATCGAATCCGCAATGTAGAGATACACAGAATGGCAGGTACTAGCGAGAATGTCACGATGAGAATGAAGAAGGACGTACTTAGCTGAGTAGCGTTTGTAGCTCCGTTGTCTCTGACTACCCCGCTAGGGATAAAGCGTGAAGCTAAGTTAAGTTTATATTTCTTTTCTTCGTTCTCATAACAAAGTAAAGCGCTGCGTTCAGTTTCGCCACTCGATATAAAATTATAATTCGGCGGAAAGTGGAGAACGGAAACTCTTAACACTAGGTTCCTTCTGCCTATATGTATATAACTTAGAAACCATATACAACATAGAAAAGATATAGCAGACGTATAAGAATATCGATGTAGCTTGATGAGAACGTTTGGCTTAGTGGCTAGAGCACTTGCGTGGTTAGAGCGGTTTCCAAGAGGCGCAACTTGAAATGTGATTGGCACCAGATTATTCTGGAGTATACACAGATCGTACACAGACACCGACAGAAGAATGGAGATTCTTCTGCCCATGCTTAAGCACTTATATAAATAACAGTAATTAATAATATTTTTTCTCTTACAGTACATAGAAATATCAGAAGGCAAGTTCGTATACAACATGTGGGCAAATCCAACGTACCGTCTGTACTCCGACGTGTACGTCTTCAACTACACCAACACGGCTGAGTACTTGCGAGGGGACGACAAGCAATTGGAAATTGAGGAGCTTGGACCTTTCAAGTTTCAGTGAGTCGAGTCTATCTATATCTATTAACTAGCGGCCCACTCGCGGCTTCGCCTGCATACCGCCTACAATATTTTTTTTACATTTTCTCGAAAAGTATATGTCCGAATTACATGCTATAAAAGCCAACGTTTATCTCTATAATTCTCTTTTTAAGAAGGAATAATTTTCCCTCGTTAGTTTCAATATCCATGTCAAATGAAGAACTGTGAAACTTTCGATTATTATTTATCAAATATGCGTTACGGTGCCTTTACTTCAACTTTAAACTTTACTTTACTTTAACTTCAACTTTACTCAACGCCGCCGAATGCAACTTTGTCCATAAGAACGGGAAAATGGAAATAATGTATATAATTACTCCCCCGAGTGGGGATCGACCCCATAATCATTGCATTTACTCCCAAACGCCTCGCCTCACGTCTTAGCATATTCTAAAAATTTTTGGAGGAGCGCCACACAGTCCGAGGCCATTTAACGCGGTTGGCTGCCTGCTTGGTACACTTTACACACGCTGAAGAGGGCCATTGAAGGCAGCTTTCTCTTGGTTTGTCCATCTGATGGTGGACCTGCCGCATGTACTGCTACCTCCAGCTCTTTCTCAAACTTGAAAATTATGTCAAGTGTCGTGTGACAAGATACTATCAGCTCATTCTGCAGGAATTCAGGGCAGTACAGTCCAGGGCAGTCTTACAAAGTACCTTAACACTAGGTTCCCTCTGCCTAACTTACTATACAGGACCTAGCATCTCAAAAAATGAACCCACACAACTAGACGTACGTATGATGAAACAAACCACTAATATAAAAAAAAATTCCAGAGAGCTAAGAACAAATGAAAACATGGTGGTGGACAAGGAACGCGGCGTCATGACCATGAATCCTAAAATTAAATTGAAGTTCTTACCCGAAGAATCGGTCGCGCACTACAAAGATGTCCAAGTGAATGTACCGAATATAGCTTTAATTGTAAGTATTATATAGTACGGTGGAGGTAGACGGTTCGATTATTTTTGATATATTAAACTTAACTTAAAATGAAAATGGTTTAACTAAAAGAAAAAAATATTTGGGGTAATCAATTATTGTTTGTTTTGAGAATTTTGAGACACTTTCAGTCTAAACGTGCAACATATATACGGAGTGGACTATGAGCTATACGTGAAAATAACATACGTGAAAAAAATACGTGAACGTAAAAAACATGATGTTTTACGTTCACGTCTTTTTTTGCCCATTTTAAGTACAACGATAGGTTGTAAAATATAAACATTTATGAAGAGGAATAATTTTTTTTTATAAAATAAATGTGAACTATGATGTGTTTTTGTCAGCACCACTTTAAATAAAATCACAGTTTTAACTACTCTATAAAAGCCTAATCCAATTTAAAACATTTATTATTCCCAAAAATGCCATTTGTTAAGAACGATGCCCGCACACATAAACCTATCAAAAGGAAACCTCCGCATATGCCTCCGCATATACGTTATTGGTATCTATGCGTTACTGCGTCACACGAAATACATCGTGAAATAAACATCGTGAAATGAAAAAAAATCCTACATTTAAACTGTTGAGCCTTGAGGTATCTTTAGGTATGGGTTTAAAATATTTTAACGTATATGCTGTTACTGTAAAAGGAGCGCCGACGCTTCCACCCTGTCCATGTAGATATTTTGGAATAAAACAAAAAGCTAAAACATTTTTTACAATGTACAAATAATAAACATTTTATTTATATTTGATATTTCATTCTAGGTTTTTGGAAGACTTTTAACCTTTACAAAAATTCCATTGTTTCCATATTCGCGCGTCTTTGTTAAATGTTTTTTTTATGTAAATATTTGCTTGGGATGTCACGTCAGTTGCCAATTATCGTGTAGCGAAAAAACATCCATTTAAGAAGAAGAAAAAATTGTTTCCTGTTTCATAAGAATATATATTTCGAGAATGTACGATAATAATACAGTTAGTCTAAACGTATAAATGTGACAATTGTTGATTTGACCTCACTCGCTCTTCCTGCTCGTCTCGCTCAGACAAATAAAGTGTTTTCTTTTTTACTCGCTCTGAGAACAAGATAAAGTGCGGCGTTTAGTTCCGGCATTCAACACATAATATTTTGGGAAAGAGACGGTGCGTGAAGAAGCGTGTAAAAAATCCCCCTGAGTTTGCACAGGGCTGATTTCATTCTAATAATTATTAAATACAATCTACCAACATAAATTTGAACCAGTTTGTTTACACACGTGTTCAGAACGGGTGACAATACAATATTTTATATTCTTTTTATTTTTTTTACTTACATTAGGCCAACGAGATTTTAGGCGTGTAACAGTTATTATTTGTATGTGAAATAAACAAATATTTCATAACCTCACTATATTTAAAGACAAGACGCCAATAATATTATAATATGGAATAAAATATATTGCGGTTTTTAGTTCCGCAATACCTCGACAATTGGGTGGTACTTGGGGGAAGAAATGTAATGTAAGCCCCGCTTCCTACTCTGCTATTTGTGAAGTTAAGAAAAAAATAAAAATATATATTATATACTTATGTAAGTACATATTTAAGTATATAAGACCCTCGACAGGCATAAGCGTAAAATCGACTGCTTGTGGGTTCGATCCCACTGGAGGAAATGAAATATTTATTTACATTTACGTTTTCATTTCTTCGCTCTGGTGTCGAGTCAAAGCGCGGCGTTGAGTTATGTGCCACTCAACACGCAATGTCTCCAAAACTAAGAGGAAAATGGGAAACGGAGTGTCTTAACACAAGGTTCCCTCTGCCTACTCTGCTTTGTGAGGGATACAGAGTGAAGCTGATTAAATTTTTAAAAAATGTTGAATACTTCGCTCTGGTACCAATGCAAAAAGCGTGGCGTTGAGTTCCGCCACCCAACACACAATGTTTCGAAATTTTTTCTAGTGGACTTTAAAAATGTTATAAATATTGGATAAATAGCATTTTCTCTCGCCAGACGATAATTCTTAAACTCCTTACAGAGATGCTAACAACATAAATGTAACAAGCGTATATAAAATTCGACATAGTTTGATGAGAACGTATGGCTTAGTGGTCAAAGCGCTTGGACAGTATCCAAGAGGCGCGGGTCCAAATCCCGTTACGTGTTCGTTTTTATATGTTTCCTAAATAAGTACTTACGTTATTTCTATCAATAAATAGTCGGGCGAAAATTACTGAGCTAGCAGAAAAAGTTGTCGTAGGAAATGTAAGTTTATTATATTTAAAAATGGTCCGTTCTCTCCATTTCTCTTTCGAGGTGGTATCCGCGGCTTTAAAGAGTTAAAAGAGAACCAGATTTGGTTTCCGAAAGCAATGTTCTTTAAAATCTATCTATTTATATCACCTCGATATACATACGTTTCAGAAGAACTTAATTATTTATTGTATTATATTTATTTCTTTCATTATTCTATTCAATGCTTAGTTACTTTATATTGTATTATGTCTTAATAAATGATAATAGCACAATAAATATGTAAAAACAAATAAAATAAATTTAATATATAAAAGTGAAAAACCTTTTCCTGGTCGTCCACGTGATCAATCACATCAAGTAGGTTATGGTCGATATAACACTGTGTTACACATTCAGAAACGATGTTTACCGTCAATAAGTCCATTTCTAAGGTTCAAGGGCTAAGAGGCAAGTTGAAGTCGAGTTGCATAAGCTATTTACTTACTAATACATAATTATGTAGATTGCGGCAGTCGTGGCGATGGTTGTAGGTTCGATTCTCATTCTCAGAAATGAGTCATTTTCATTATAACAAGAGAAAGCGTAGCGTTGAACTCTGATACTCAACATGCAATATCGCAAAAATTGAGTTAAAAGTAGGGACTAAAGGGACTTAACACTAAGTTCCTTCTGCCTACAAAATCGTAATAACGTATCATTTTAAAGTACTTTTTTATTCTCTTAAAATATGTCAACAAATAATCAATTAGAAGTTAATGTTTTTCTTATTTGTTTTTATGGGATTGCACAATATATTATTCAAAAGAAAAATTTATAAGCGTTCAAAGTGAATTAAATTAAATCACTAAGAGCGCAGTTGTGAAAACTTTTTTATTGTTATTATTATTATTATTGTTTTTTTAACTTCACCCTCCTCCTGTGTCCCTCATATAGCAGGCTAGTCAGAGGAAAGCTACGGTTAAAACACTCAGCTCCCAAAAGCAATGTGGCGCTCTGCCTCGTTACCAGAGCGAGGAAATGAAAATATTAGGCGCTACATTTCCTCCAATGGCAATCAAACCCACAACCTGTCGCGTTTAAGGGCTAATGTCTTAGCAAATTTTTTTACAATATAATAAGTGAGGCCGGCCGTAGAGCAGGGGCATATGGGGTGCGACTGTAAATGCGAATGGTTGTGGGTTTGATCCCCACTTGAGGAAATAAAATGTTTATTTTAATTTATATTTTCATTTAGAGGTGTAGAGGCAAAGCACGACTTTGAATTCCGCCACTTAACACGCAATACCTCCAGAATTTGAGTTTAGCGGAAAATTGGGAATGGAGTGTCTTAACACTAAGTTTCCTCTGCCTACTCTGCTGTGTGCGGGATACAGCGTGAGTTTCATTTGATTAGATAAAGAAATCCGCTAAGAATATGGCTAAGAAGAACTTACATTATATTACAGCATTGATTGAGTAACATGACGTTCATTTTTAATTGGATTATTTAATTTGATATATTATTTTCCTCCTTTATGTATGCAAATTGTGCAGCTGTAGCGTAACGTCAATAAACGTTATCTAAAGATAGATAGATAGACGCTAGTGTGGCGCAGAGGCACAGAGTTGTGGGTTCGACTTCCAGTCGAGGCTATAAAATATTTAATATTTTAATTTCTTCCCTCACCAAGGCGTGGCGTTGATTTCCGCCAATCAACAGGCAATGTCTTCAGAACTTTGCAAAAAGTGGGACACAGAGTATCTTATCACTAGATTCCGTTTGCCTACTCTGTTACACGCTCTGTTACAGCTTGAAGCTAAGAAAAAATACTCCCACAGAACACAGAAATCAGAGACAACCAAAAATATTATCTAAATTAATATTTCTTAGCCATAAATACAAATAGGTAGGTAAGACGTGAACTGGAACCGAACTATAATGTATCCTATAATGTATAATCAGAATTTACCTGAACATGTAATTTTACAGCCGCAACGTACTTGAATCAATGATTACTTACAATTTATAAGACCTAACAGTGATATGTCGAAATCATAAAGTTTATTATCATTACAATAATATGATATCATCGTGATGGTCTGATGATGGAGCCAAGACTTAAACAGTCAAACATATTTGAGGTTACTAGTAAACTACTAGAGTGTAGGCTTTTATTAAAAATAGTATATTAGTGCATGAATAAGGCGTATTTCTATTAAAAATAATTTAAGAAGATGCATAAAATGTTAACCCAGAGGAGCTACAGGTGCGTTGCCGGCCTTTAAGATGGGTTGGGCGCCGGGGCCCGGCATTACCTGATGCGAAACGCAGTGGCATAAAGCCACTACTTCACGCCGGTTTTAAATGCCGGGGGTGGTAATGATCCGGTCGAGTCTGCCCATGCGTGTTGCCATTGCTGGCGACGTGACTCTACCACACGTACTTTAGTCGCCTCTTACGACACCACCAGTACCAGGATGATCCTATTCTAGGCCGGGATCACACGGCTAAAACGGTCTTCTAAGAAATAATTGAAAAATTGTAATTTCTTTAACTTTCTTATTTCAATTTACCCAATATAACAAAACTACCACTACACACTCGCCGCTGGGACTAGAATGCATGTTGGGTAACGTCTCGCACTTTCCTATTTAACTAGAGCGAGACAAATATTTTTTTCGCAATTTGTGCACACTGTTAATCAGTGGACATATCTTAAGAATTACTGAACATAATGAAAATGTGATACATGTTGGATAAGCATAATTAGAATGCCTTCCTTATCTATACTTATAATAAATCTGTAGAAAAGTCGTTTCTGTACATTGAATTTTTTTTTAAAAAAATTAGTCAGGGTGTTAAAGGATAACTAACAGAATTTATTTCCAACATTTTTGGAATTTTCGTCTGTTTGTCTGTTTATCTGCTTATGTAAACACATATCACGTAAAAAGTACACAATAAATTTAGGCAACTTTTGTACATAAAAATTACAAGTAAATCAGAGTAACTTTTATTGTTTATTTCATTGTATTTTTTTCACTCTATAAAAAGATATATGTATTTAAGTTTTCAAGAAGTTTATATTTGAGATAGTAGAAATCGATACAAGTAACGCTATCTATTGACAACAAATAGTAGGTACTAACGAAACTTGATAACGCATAAAACATCCGTTATCGCTATCGCTATCGTTATCCGTTATCCGGAAAGGTTACCGCTACATTCTATCAAAAAATAATGTATTTAAAGTTTTTAAGATATTAATATTTCAATAAGTTAAGTAATATTTCAATAAAAATAGAAACGTACGCAATGATATCTATTGACTACATATGATAATGAATGTTGATAACGCATAAAACGTATTGTTGAGTTATTATTTATTAAACGTTAATTACGTCGTTTAAGTGTAATCCATACTTATAATAAATTTAACATAAACATAGTAGTATTTTTCTAACAATATTCGAATGGTTACAGTTCAATTGTAATTCCCATAGATGACCCTGTGCATAAAACGTCGTTTTCTGAATCGCGCTGGCAAGATTCTGGGCAAAAGAATGACTTTAGAAACGTCTTATTTAATTGACTGTTGATAAATTTACGTACTTTGAAAGTACAATTGTTAATGGTACTAACTACAAACTAAATTGAATTGTTGGTGAAGATTACCTTCGTAACAGTCTAGCTTAATTCGTAATTATTTAACACAGCGATAAAGAATGACTCAAGGTTCAAAGAAATATTTTGAATAGGTTCTTCAGTCCGTTCGTTCCTTTATGTTATTAATATTTTTTTAAAAAACGTTTAAAAAAAATAACTTTTGCAATCTGTAAAAAATTGTGTCTCAAGAAAAAAATGCTCTGACACTGTTTACAAAAATATCTCGCAGTATTATTTCATAACTTACAAGCGACACGTACCGACACAGCACTATTGAATGTTGCATGTATGTATGTGCCAAGAGTATTTTAGGGTATATACCTCAGAATCCTTATGAGATAACTTTGTTGTTTGTCCGTCTTGTACAAGATCGGTTAAAGGTTAGATACCTCAATGTTCAACTCTATATTCTTTTAGAGCACAAAAAAATCGCAATCAAATGATGATGAAATATGAGGGTTTATGCTTCGTTTTTTGTCGCATTTTCTACCAAACTACAGAGTACTTCCCGTTGATATTCAATTATAAAATTTGTTAAGAATTTAAAACTTACGGCATGTGTAAAGGAAAATTCCAACATTATTTTTCAAAAATTGACTACTTATTGTATTTGTGTCAGAAAAAAATCATTAGGTACAAATTTTAATCTGAGCTTAATTTGATACAAAATGACAACTTAATTTATTATTTTTTTGGTGTATCTCCATTTTTGAAACTGGAACGAAACTCTCGGGGCATGAGTACGACTTGAACTTGACCGAAAATGTTGATTATTTTATAGATTTATATAAAAGTGCCTACTAAACGTGCTTTTTATGTATATTCTGTATACCGATTATATATTTAACTAATAATATATGTTACTAATTTAAAAACTGTACAGGATCTAATTTAAGTTGTTTTACAAAGAATATCGTGAATACTTATCCAAATCAATTAATAATTAAGGCTGTTTGTAATATCTATATTTCTTAAATGAATAATTATATAATTCAAGCGGGCAAGGCCGCGAGCAGGCCGTTAGCAATAAATAATAATTTATTCCCTTGGGTGGGGATCGAATCCACAACCATTGCGTTGCAGTCACGCCCTTGTGCTCCTGCGCCAATTCAAATTATCATTGTCATTATTAAATTATTGTAAAGTAAAAAAAGGACCCGCTAAGTTTCTTGTGCCAGTTTTTCTCCGATCTGAGGCAGTAACTTTTGTTTACCGGCTGTACATTATTTGAAGTTTAAAAAAATTAAGCATGTAAGTTCTTATTTCGTATGATGTTATTTGACTATGATTTAGGTTGCGAAAAATGTGAGTTCAAATTCATTTTGATAAAATTGTATTTTTCCAGTCTGGTTATGCAAAAGCGCAAGTGTTTTATCACTAAGTCCTTCTCGATAATTCGGCTGTATATGAGTTTCTGTGTTTCTGTATATTTTTAAGCTAATACACTTAATTATCAAAGAACACTTTATAGAACCAAAGCATTACATAATGTTTATGGGTTTAATGCCGACTCGAAGTCAAAGTCAAATTCAAATAATTTTATTATATTGTTAATCCTTAATCCTAATTAAAAATTTCGCTTGTTTTCTTTTTTAGGTTTATGCGTTTGGGTTTTTTGGGTTTTTTCTAAGGTCACTGCTACGAAAACAATATTATCATCGAATACAGACACGTATTTTTATTTTTAAATAAATCGGAAGGCAAGAAATGGGTTCAGATATTGTTGCGTTTATCATGCATATTATGCGAATAAAAGCGTGGGCCGGAGTGTCTTAACACTGGGTTCCTTTTCTCTGCCATATATGCGGGATAAAGCGTGCATGTTATATATGAACTAATAAATTATATTTTCCCCAGGCCATCAGTACTCTTCTGGCAGACAACGTGGGCTACTTCGGTAACGTGGGAGCATTTTACTCTATATCAGCAATTGGTTCTAAACTATTCATGAATATGACAGCTGAGGAGTTGTTGTGGGGCTACGACGACCCCCTGGTGACCATCGCTAGTAAACTCCTGCCTGGATGGATTGATTTTGGTAAAATAGGAATTATGGATAGGGTGAGTGTAACGTTCATTTAAATTTGTTTTTTAGCTTTACACTATATTCCACACATAACAGGATAGTGAAGAGGAACCTGGGAGCCTAGTGCTAATATATTCGGTTTCATTAAACCACTTACATCCCCACTTCCCACCTAATGGAGACCAACGCCGCTTCGTTTAAATTCTAAGTTAATCCTATTTTTAACAATGTTAAAGTAGTTTATTTCACGCTTGAGATAGAAAAATACTTTTTCTAGTAAGCATATTTTTTTTTAAACAAAGCAGTCAACAAGCAAAAGGTAAAACAAAGTGTTAAACCAAATCTCGCTTTGTTAGATTGGATGGCTTTTTAAATAGACGGAAACCGCGTGGCTTGAACCTTCCTGCCCAGTTACAATGTATGGTACGTTTAACGTCACGCTATTGGATGTATATATTAGTTTTAATTAGGAATTCTTGAAGCTTACAATATAATTAAGTACAAACATTATTTTATTTGTCTCAGTTCTACGCGCAAAGAGACGACGAACTTGAAGTTGAACTCAAAAATGTATCGCGACGGTTCTCTATCAACACGTGGAACAAATTGCCAGGATTAAAAGAGCAAGGCTTCGAAACGTGGAACACTAGGTAATGATTGCTTTTTTCAGTTTCTCGTTGTAACCCGAATAAAGCATAGTAGACAAAGGGAACCTAGTGTTAAGACCCTCCGTTCTTAACTTTCCGCCGAATTTTCGAAGTATTGCGTGTTGAGAGGCTATATTCAACGCCGAGCTTTTTTTGCCTTGGTACCAGAACGAAAAAACAAAAAGATTAATAAATAATAATTCATTTCCCGAGTGAGAATTGAACCTACAAACCTCGTGTTACATTCACCCGTTTGTATAATATTCGGAAGGTTGTGGAGAAAGAATTCAGTTTGTAATCCATATTATTCTCTAATAATTTATATAGAGATGGAATCAACACTATATTTCGTTTAACTAGAAGAAGAAGAGATCTTGTTATATAATAGAGATGACAGTAAAAATATTTTGTCTGTACATTTAGTCATTATGACTGAAATGCATAGAGGGACACTTAAAAAGAATAATAGAAAGCAAAAATATATTTTTTAATTTCTTGTGTCTGTCTGTCTGTCTATATGTATGGTCACATTTTTCCCTGAAAGTACTGAACCGATTTACCAATAGCTTTGTTTTAACTCAACTCAACAACTAAAGTTTGTTTCATCAAAATCGGTTCATTAAAAAATGTTGTTCTTGATAAAAATATATATTTTTGAAGCACTATTATACAATATTTTATACAATAAAGTAAACAAAATTGAATCGTGAATGGAGATTACCTTAATAAATCATAACAGTTAAGTTTAAGTCGTAATTAATTCAACACAGATAAAGAACGATTTGATTTTCAAGGAAATATCAAGTAAATACATAGATTTTTTTTTGTTCATTCGTTCGTTTGAAGTAAGTCTATATAAAAATGCCTAAAAACATCCTATCTACGTGTACACTGTAATAACTACATATTTACCAATTGTACATTTATCTAATAATAAATGTAACCAATTTAAACACTGTACAGGAGTTAATATGCAATTATTACAGTTATTTTGCAAAGGATATTATGAATCCTTACCCAAATCAATAATTTAACATTTAAGGCTTTTTCTGAAGCTGTACATTAAATTATTAATTGACATTAGCACATTTAACAGAGTTTTAAAAAACATAACAAAGATAAAAAGAACGTAATATTACAAAAATATATACATTTAATAAATGATTAGCTTTATGTATATTTTATGGAAATCAAATATGAACATTGGTCGTATTTTTTAGTTCGAAGCAATAATAAATTCTTTATTCTAGAAATTACGATAATGTCTTTAAAAAATCATATTAGAATATTGCATATTAAAGTAATAAACAAATCATTGTTGAATTCATTTTAGTTGTCAATTAATTCTGCTTATTAAATCAATAATCATTTTTTTAATCGGGCGAAGCCGTGAGCGGGTCGCTAGTTGTGTAATATATGTATTTCTATCTTAAGATATTTTTCAGTATCCCCTGCAACCGCGTCAAAGGCACGTACGAAGGGCTCATGTTTCCCCCAAACATGAACAAGGACATGGAACTACCAATTTTCAGGAAGCAAGCGTGCAGGACGTATCCTTTTCAATTTCATAAAGAGATGGTTGCGGATGACGGCTACAATTTTTTTAGGTTAGTTAATTATTGGCATAGTTATTTTTCTCCCTAGTGCGGTGTTGAGTTTCACCAAAATCAAACCCACAAACACAGTGTTTACATCCGCACGCTTGTGCCGCTGCGCTACGATGGCCTCAAGTTTTTTAATGTTTTATAAAAACATATTTAGCAATAAATTAATTGCTTTAAATATATTATTTATATTCATATTAAAATTATATTTATTATTTTCTTTATTATGTAAATGATATATAATTTTAATTTATAATATGTTTATTATATTCATATGAATAGCACATACTATAAATTATAATGGTGATCATTTAAAATTTACTTCTACTGTGTTGTGGGTTCAATTTCCAGAAAAATATGTTAATGTCTCCGCTCTGGTAGATATAGCGCGCCGTTAAGTTTCAAAAAATTGCATTCAACATGCAATTTTTTGAAAATTGAGCGAAATATGGGGGAAGGAGTGTCGAGACATTTACACTGCTACATGCTGGATACGGCGTGAAGCTAAGAAAATCTAATTAATTTTTTCCTGTCACAGATATTCAATGAAGGATTCAGCGTTCAACGAAACTTCGCGGTATGCTTGTCCGTGTAAAACTAATTGTCTCCCTGATGGATTTGTGGATATAAGCAGTTGTTACTATGGTAAGTATTGGTTCTATTTCAAAGGAATTATTAACATAAAAGAAGTCTCGCTAGAGTTCTCAGGCCTGATGCAGTAACTTTTAGTGAACTGGTGATGAATTATAAAACATTCAAAAAATTTAACATGTTACTTCTTATTTTTAATAAAATTATTTCACTAATTGTTTTATGAATCTTTCACAGTTTATAGGGTGGTAAGAGAGAGCTGAGTGATGAAACACTTTGTTTAAGATTCTAGGTATTAGGTTGCGGAACTCAATGCTGAACTATGTCAAACCAGATTAGAGAAACAAGAATTTTATAGACATACCAGAACCAGCGTCTAATCATAAATGCGAATGTTGTTGGTTCGACTCCCACTCTGGGGAGTGATTTTTTTTTATTTTTATTATTTCCTCGCTCTGCAAGTAACAAAGCAAAGTGTTGCGTTGAGTATCGCCACTCAACGCGCAGCGTCTCAAGTACGAAGAGGTTGATGACAGTGAACGAGACCGTAGCGCTTGGCTCTCCGTTCTCTCTGACTACCCTGCTAGGGATAAAGCGTGAAGCTAATTGTAAGTGAAGTTCTTCTCTCTGGTAAGAATCTAATGTACGGTACTGAGTTTCGCCACTTAACTCCCAACGTCTTGAAAAGTGTGTGGAAATATGGAAAAAAGAGTACCTATCTCTGGATTCCATTTGTCTAGTCTGCTATGGAAAAAAATATAATAAATAATTTTAATTTGCTGACTTTATTTCCAGGTTTTCCCATTGCTTTGTCGAAACCTCACTATTTAGACACGGACCCCGAGCAACAAGCCACCTTCAGGGGCTTTAGCCCCGATCCCGTCGCTCACAAGTCTACGGTCGATATTGAACCGGTAAATCATTTTATTAGTTCATTTTGTTTAAGCCTCACGCTTTAATCTCCACACAGCGGCCTACCCTGGTAGAGAGAAATGTTAAGTCACTCCGTCCCCACTCTCCACCGAATTCTGGAGACATTGCGTGTTTAGTGGCGAAACTCAACGCCGCGCTTTGCCTCGACACCAGAATGAAGAAATCCTTATGTCCGTGCGCCACGACTGCCACGACTGGCCTCAAATAATAATATGGTTTTTTCTTTAATTTTATTTTATATTATTATAATATAAAGATTCATTCTTAAATTCAATCCAAGTAACAGTTTTATTGTAAGTAGAGTTCCGTACAATATATTACGTTATGTAGGTATATAGAGTTATCAGAAAACGGCTTGTTTTCTGTTCGCATAGGAATTTTGAGATATCTTTGTCACTACTGGCCACTGATGGCCAACAGCATAATATATTATGCTACAATTTTGTACTTTTTTTTCTGTGTGGACGTAACCGTGAGTCAAACATTTCGTTTTGTATAATATAAAAATATAAACAAATTATTACATTTATTGGAATGCTTTATTACACTTTAATACGTAATTGATATCTTTTTGGCTCTTTTAATATAAAAAAAGGTAAATCAATTTTGGAATTATATATACTATTTTTGTACTTATTTCAGGTAAGCTTTCTATATTATCATTAATTCTTTTTAAATTGTAAAATATTTAATTTAAAACATCCAAATAACTCTTTCTGACAAGTATTAATTTGCTAAACTATTTTAATTTCTTTAATGTATATTATTCAAGTCTTGAATTATTCAGCGATACGTATTATCGTAAGCGTTTTATGTAAATGTTTCCGGCAATCTGCATAATTTCGGTATTCTATACAACATCTCGACTCAAACTGACTACATTATGCTAATAATAATAATACTAACACTAAAAGTAAAACTTGTATTCTATAAAATATAACTACCAACTAAAGAAGCAAGAAATAAAAGGCTTTTTATTTTATTATTATTTATTATATACAACATCTCGGCAATGCATAGAATACCTATCTTAGTATTCGTCCAGATAATAATGTATAATATGAATTAATATGAATTTATTGTCCATTGCATACAACAAGGTAATAGCCTATCTGACCGCAGGCCGTCGTGGCGGCGATCCTCATTCGGAGAAAAGAATTTTCATTTCCTCAATGCGGCGTTGAGTAGCGCCGCTCAGCACGCTGTGTCTCGAACTTGGCAATGGAGCGGGAAACGGAGTGCCTGAGAGAAAGACTTATGTGTGTATTATGGCACTGTAAAAATACAGTTTAAATTAATTAAAAAAAAATGCTAGTAGTAGTACTTACAGTATACGTACTTTTTATTCGTACGTATATTTATACGTAGGTATGTATCACCATAAGGAGGAACCTAACATAAAGATTGTCGTCCACTTTTCGCCGAATTTTAAAGACATTGCGCAATAAATGGCGGAACCCAACGCCGTGCTTTATCTTGTTTATGTAATGGACCAAAAACAATTCATTTCCCGAGTGGGAGTCGAATCAACCGTCATGTTTAGTCATACTCGTATCTATACCGTTTCAAAAATTTCCATGACCTGGATATATAAAGAACGTCCTTATAAATTATTAATAGAAATTGTATAATTATATTACCTGCGAAATCTAGATTTTTAGATACTAAAAAGATCTTAACATAAATTAAATTAATCGACTTTTAATAGTCAAGGTCTTTTTAAATAATAGATTTCGAACTTTATATGTAACATTTTTCAATGGCTAGGTCGCTTAAGCGTATTAGGTATGTATAAAACGTTTTTATTAATTAAATTTATAATAAATAATTTACTTTGTTGAGGCCAGTCGTGTAAACGTAACAGGTTGTGGGTTCGATTAAAGGAAAATATTTTTCTTTTTTTTTACATTAGAAAAGTAGGAGGAGTGAATACAAAAAATAACTTTATATTTATATACGAGTATATATATCAATAAAAATAAACAAAATAAACCTATTTATATAAGAATAAGTTGCTCAATTAAAATTGAAATAGACTGATTTTTTTTTAATATTTGCATCCTCGTCGTTCTGACGAGCTCTGACGACAAAGTGCGGCGTTGTATTCCGCCACCGAACAAGCAATGCCTCCAGAATTTGGCAGTTGAAAAATTGTGTCTTAGCATTAAATTCCCAGACTTACAGTAATATGAAATTAAACAAATATATTCCGCCAAGTACCGTAATTCCGCAAGTAGTTGACTTTGACTTTGACTTACTGTTCTCGAAGGCCAATTCGAGCATTCTGGAAGCATTCTGCCACTGAATGGCAGAATTCAACAGAGCGAAAAAAATTTCATTTCTTCGACTGGGAACCGAACACACAACCAATCGTACTTACAGTCAATCACATGCATTTGCTGCTTCGCCACGACTGCCTTCATGTATATTATTATTTATTTTAAGTCTTCCATTACGAGTTTGTTGGAATTCACACATTGTATTGTGTTTATTATTCATTTACGCTTCAATACTTTAAGGAGGAAAATTTTCATGGCAAATGTTAATGTTCTTCCGGGTTCGGGGAAAGGGAGGTGATAGTGGGTTCCGAAAATTCATTAACTTTTCTTTATGTAGATAAAAGAAAAGAACAAAAGATATTTTATAAATCTATACAAAAAATATCGTTTGTTTTTGAAATACTTTCTGATTTTTATATAGATAGTTTCCCGCTGTATACCACATGTAGCAAGAAAGGCTAAGGATACCTAGTAGGTGCCATAATTGAGACAATATCGCCCATTTCCTTCAACAATTTCTAAACATTACGAGTTGACTGGCAGCACTCAACGTCTTTGCCTTATGTAGTGTTTTGTTTTTATTTTAACAAAAACCTAGTGTCAAAACATCATTTCCGTCCACTTTAAAGACATTTCGTAAGTCTAAGATAAAAATGATAATAAGTTAAGGAAAAATTAAATAAAACATCATATTTACAGCTAAAACAACACGAAACGTGATTCCCACAATGCGTCATTAAAAATAGTCAAATCATAAACAGATTATATATATTAGTGTTTACTCTCGAAACCGCCTTGAAACTGTACGTCACTTCAGGGTACTTAGTATTGAAAAAAGAAACAATTTATATGTTAATTGTATCGGAATGATTATAATGACATTTTTTGAGGTGTATGACATTTTTGTAATATATAATTAAAGGTGACGGTTTTAGTGGCGTATCTCTGGTGTGAAGAAGGGTAGATAGAGAAGATCAAGGTTGTTGCGGAGATCCGTAACCATAACTGAAACCATAGCATATACGCATATAATCAAAAACCTAACTTTGACCGGGAAAATAAGGGGACGGACAAATATCACAATCTATTTTAAATATCTAATTTAATGAGGCCATCGTGGCGCATGGGTTCAACGCACGACGGTAAACGCAATTGTTATGGTGTTAGTTTCCACTCAGGGGAGTCTAGTAACGAGTGAGTTGTTGTCAGAGCGGTGTTGAGTACCGCTACTCAACATGCAGTGCCTTGAGGTTTCCTGGTTCCTATACAGCGATACAGCTTTCAGCGATGCAGCGATAAAAAAAGGTTAAAAATAGAAATAAAAAATCTAGAAATACACAATTATTTTCATTTTTCATGATAATTGCTTCTGGAAACTGACTATAATTGAACATTTTTCCATGCACACTAAAGACATCAACGCGCAACAATGTCAGGAGTGTCTTACGTCAAAACAACCCATCTTTAGCGGATTTTACTTTTATTCTGGAAATGATTTAACTACTTTAACAACTACAATTATAATTTCCGCAAAGTGCTTGCGGTTTTTGCGATACGTATACATACATATAGATATTACACTAAATTATCGTCATGACAGATCGTTATCGATTATAAAATATGATATCATTTACACAATTTATAACGTTTTTCTGGAAAAATCGTGTAATGTTTTTATTTTTATATTTATAGTATTGATATTAGTAATAGTTTTATTATAAAAATGTAATCGATCTCTTTGTTTGATTCATAATATAAGTTACAAAAACATACTAAGGTAAAGGATAACCTAAAAACATTCTTTAGGATTTCTAAGAAGGAACCTGGGAAGCTAGTGTTAAGACACTCCGTTCCCATTGAGACATTTTGGTTCCACATTTTCCGCCGAATTCTTCTTTCACTTTCGGTCGGAACATGTACCACGTTGAGTGGTGAAAGTCAACACGCACGCCTCTTTTTAGAGGAAGGATATCAAAATATAAAATATTTAATTTCTTCGAGTGGATATCGAACCCACTCCCTGTTTAATTAGCGCGTGCCCCCGCACCACGACGGCCTCAAAGTATATATTAATACAAATTTTAATAATTAAAGGCATAATACGTATATGTGTCTTAACCTCAATTATATCGTACAAACATTGTAAATATTTATCACCTTGAAATAATTGTTTCAAAGAATCTTGACTCGTGGAGCCTTTTTTACCTTCGATCTGATTATTGACGCCATTGTCGTGTAGTAGAACGTGTCTGTATGTGATAGTTCTTAGTTCGATTCTCATTAACGTTATAATTTAGAAAAAAACTATGGAAATTACGACATTAGGTTTCACTTAGCACGCTACGGCCTTATTACGAGTGAAAGTGCTCGCAGCTATAAATCGTAGGAGCATAAATTCGAGGTTTACCAATATCCTCTGAAGAGTTCTAAAATTCAGGTCCTGGCTCCATCATCACACCAGTTCGATAATACAAGTTTATTGTAAATGGGCCAAACGCAGTTTCTTACATTTTATAATATTAATAATTTGGGAATTTTATCGTTTCTTAGAAAGACAGAAGGGAGTTACCGAAGGGAGAAACCGATATATATATACCTATAATTTTCCTCATTTCACCGATATTGCTTATTAGGTGGCAAATTCGTTGGTGCGTGTCGTCCTGAATGCATATAATGGTACACTTACTTTATCTAATCAAATAACGATTTCCTTAATTGTAAAACTCGAAAAAAGCCAAAATAATTGCCAGGATTGCAATTAATTGGATTGATTGTATGTGTGGATGGTGACTGTAAAATCAACTGGTTGTGGGTTCGATCCCCACTCGAGGAAGTGAAATATTTATTTACTTTTATATTTTCACTCTGGTGTTCTGGTGTTCACTCAACAGCCACCAGAACTCAGCGGAAAGTGGCGAACGGAGTGTCTTAACACTAAGTTCCCTCTGCCTACCCTGCTGTGTGCGGGATACATCGTGAAGCTGATAATAATGATAAAAAGATTATATGTTCGAAAATTACCTTATTTGGAACTATTAATTCATTTGAGAACTTCATGGCGCACCGGCACAATGTTAGACTCCTACAACCGTCATGTGTAAACACGACGGTTGTGGGTTCTGTTCTATCTATAACCCAACGCTACTCTTTGCCCTACAAGTGTAGCGTGTAACCCAACGCTACTCTTTGCCCTACAAGTGTAGCGTTGGGTTCCGCCAACATCACTCAATGTCTTGGAAATTAGGCGGTGCGTACGTTAGACGAAAAAAAAGTGTAGTTAAAAAAAATCAATAATAACACAAAGCTATATTACAATGTAAAGTCGTATATGCAAATACGAAATAATTTTAAAATTGAAAATGAGACGCACGTACGAAGCTTTTTAGACATAGTGCCGAACATGTACGTAATTATTGTAATTTTATTTTATTTGATATAAAAATGTTACGCACTACCGGTATTACGCGGCGAAAAGAACGTTAAATTTCTTAGGAAGTATAGGAAAAGCAAGAAAAGGTAAAAGAACTTCTTGTTACGGGGACGGGAGAAAAGGGGATTTTACGTTGTATAGTTCGCGCAAATGAAGTGGCGGCCTAATAGTTTCGTATGAAATGGGCAGAATAGGAGACTGAAATGGATAATTACAAGCTCTTTTGGTCAAGTACAGCGGAACCTATTTATTGTTATGATAAAGTCCTATTTGCTCCCATGCCTTTGGTAGTATATCAATGAGAATAAATATTGTTTGGGAAATTTATTAATGTAATTAATATAATATAACGTTTTAAGAGCGGAGCTTATTGAGAATCTATCTTCAGAGATAGAAACAACAAACTTAATTATTTATGTACATTTATGTTTGACATTTTGTCCCATTATCTAGATAATCGGTGCACCATTGGCTGTCAAAATCAATATACAAGTGAACATCGCAGTGCGAACGTCCTCTGGAAATCCCATCACGAAACCCATCAAAGATAAAGTCATGCCTTTGCTTTGGCTTTCCTTGGTAAGCTGAGTATACTAAATTGATACCTTAATACTAATTTACTTTTTCAGCTTCACAATGTGTATATGTGGGCATATGACAGTATGGTAGAGGAAAACTAGTGTTAATATATTCCGTTCCCCACTTTCCGCTCAAATTTCAAGACATTGCGTGTCGAGTAGAGTTCAACTCTTTGCTTTGTTTCGTTAAAAGACTGGGGAAATGAAAATAATTCATCCCCCGAGTGGGATCGACCCCATAATGGACCTACCATTAGACATGTTCAAATAAATTAAAAATTTACTTTTATAGCTTCATTTGAACGAGGATTTAAACATAATAACATAAAAATCACAACAAAAGCATTTGGTAGAGCTAGATGATATAATGTTCAATGTACATGAAGTTATAAAATTTTCTCTTTTACAGTACTGTAAAGAACCACCACCAGAAGTCAAAAAGCTACTCTTCCTGCGTCTTGTAATAGCTCCACCCTTAGTAATTACACTTGAAATTGCCATGTTCATTATAGGGCTAGGTTTAGGTGTCCACGGATTCCATCGTTTATGGAAACCTAAATACAAGGTAGTTCCAAAAGATGATTATAATAGAGAAAAAAGAGAGAGAAAAAAGAGCATAGAAAGAAGAAAGTCCAGTGTCATATTAAACGTTTCCGAAAATTCCGGCTTCATAGATGAACAAGAGCTTGCCAAGGAAGCTGTCTCATTACTAGCTATTACAGAGGAAGATAATGATATACCTGACTTATTATTAAATTAGAGCAAAAGAACTATTATATGAAGTGAGTGTTAGCGCTCGTTTATTGCAACACGATTACATTTTGTTTTAAAAGACAAATTAAATAAAAAAAGCTTCTCGCTGTATCCCACACACAGAAGGGTAGGCAGAGTGAACCTAGTGTTAAGGAACTCCGTTCCCCACTTTCTGCCGAATTCTGGAGGCATTGCATGTTGAGTGGCAGAACTCAACGCCGCGCTTAGCCTCGAGACCAGAGCGAAGAAATGGAAATATAAATTTAAGTAAATATTTCATCTCCTCGAGTGGGGATCGAGCCCACCAGTCGGTTTTACAGTCACAATTCGTGCCGCTGCGCCACGACTGGCCTCAACACAAATTAATCTTCTGCTTTGTTTTAAAAAGTGTTCCTACGTCGCTGTTGCATCAAATAAGGGATGTTTGATGTTTTGAAATTGGCCCAATTCTGATTTAAAAAATATATACTGGTATCATTTATATAAGCCCTCGTAAATCTACTCGTCAATATGAGAAACATAATTGACACCAAGATATGACATTCTTAGACAGTGTTTTGGTATCCTGAGATCGAAAATTACGATATTTACAATATTGTTAATTCCAATATTTACAATATTGTAATTTTGATCTCTATTTTTATATATTTAAAAAAGGAAATTGATTTAACCTCTGATACAAAAAATTCTCAAATAATTTAAATAAATTTTGTGTTTTTCCTAACAACATATTTATGCTGATTAATTGTGTTTTCCACATACAATAAAGGTTACTAAGGTTGATATTTTATCAGAGATAATAGCGGATTCAATCTCGGGTCGCGTAAACACAATTGTAGTTGTTTTTTCTCACGACTTATTAAATGATTATCTACAGAGATAACTGAGAACTGTTAAGTTTTTATGAAAGTCATTTCATACGTAACACTTTGATAGGATTTCGAGATTTTATCATATATCTACAAGATAGTCGTTTATGTAAAGTAAATTTAAAACATTTTTTTTCCATTTACTTTAAATATTATCTAAAGCCATATTATTTTAAAAATATACTATATTTTCTTATTTGTACAAATATTATAAAGCTGATTCAAAAAAATATATATTTTGGGTTAGGTCAAATATGTAACCCATTGTCAATGCATTCAGAATTTCTTTGGGCAATAATAATGCGTTATGTTTCATACACAACTCCTATTTATTTCCATTTAACCAACCTGTTCGTGAATTCGTTTATATTTAATTAAATATAAACAAAATCATTTTTATTGATCTAGTATGAAAGTGAGGAGACTATATTTAAAAACATAGAAAGTCACATAACTATAGGGAAAACAATTATTATAATTTTATCATATCGTTTTGTATTTATTGAAATTGGAGTTAATCAATATGCTTTTGATACATCAATATACGAATTCTGCTATCATAAAAGCGATCAGGGTCGCTGTCTGATCAACATCACATTAGTATAGTAATTTAAAAATTTTAGCTCTTAACATTAATTTAATTTAAATGCCGTCAAACAGCAAAAGGGCCTACATAAATAATTTAGATTTTTTTTAGTTATTTTCATTATAAAAAAATTTAAAATTATAAGTTTATGTACTTAGGTCCTTTCAGCTTCAGGCTCCATCTGTTACTTGAATAAAACTTGCCTTAATTATTTTTAAAACATTGCTCAATTATTGAAAAAAATTGCTCAATTTTTTACTTCTCTATAAATCATTTTAGCATTATTTTTTATAAATTATGATATTTTAGCAGATATGTCGTATCTTTTCATTTTTAATTATAATTAAGAATACAACTATTTTATTTTTATGGTTTATTAGAAAAACCTGAATTGGATATTGGATATGCCTAAATTAATAACGATTCTAAAAATCCTACTCAGTAAATATTTTTTTATTTATACTATTTTAATTTAAAAACATAAATATGTTTATTATTACAAGTTAATTAACTTTATCCATGACCTTACCCACACTTTTTACAAAGACCAGAAAAATATATTTTTAATGAAGTAAATGCATTTTATACTATAATAACTAGCCAAGGGATAGTATTATGTGATAATAACTTTACCCGGGCAATGTATACGAATAAAATTAATATTGACCAGGTAAAGACAATGATAATGTACGTATAGTAACACTTCTATATAGTTACATTTAAATAGAAAGTCTAATCTTAATTGACATTTTAAATCTTTTTACGAAAACAAGAGGTACGGGTTCGAATCCTGCTACGTTCAATTTTTTATACGTTTAATAAAAAAGTATTTTGCGTTTTTAAATATGGAATAATACTTTCAAATATATAAAATTATTGAATTGTATGTACGAAAATTTCAAATACGATATTTTTTTTAATTTCATGATTTGAATAAATAAATAAAAGTTAATTTAGCTTTTCAATTTTCAATGTCAACCTATACTTAATCTCTTTCCCCTCACTGTTAAGATTGGACTTTCATACAATTACGCATCATGGTGAACGTTGTAAATGCAATATTTATTTTTGTTGAGTTATAGTTAATCTAAACTACCTAGTAGTGCAGTTGCCCACGCGCTTGCACTGAATTTATTGGAGTTCTAATCCTGAGTAGGGCTTTACTTATAGACTGATTTGACTTATGTATACGCATATTTATAATATGTATAAAAATTTGTGACGAAAAATGACGTATCTTACGTCATTTTTGTTAATGTTTCGTACCACGTTTTTACTGCTTCCTCCAAAAAGAAAAAACGCTATAAAATACACACATAGTACGAACAAAAAGAAAACATTATAGTTATTATCTTAAATATTTTTCTCAAAAACGAATATTGTATTTACACAGTTACTCGGTGGTAACGTATATGGAACAGGATTTTTAATTTTTATGCTATATTATGTAAAAATTGTGATATTACCTTTAATAATAGGTTTTATTTAGCTTAAGCTTTTGTAAATATGACTCACGGTGTAATGATAGTGATAATAAAAGATTTTATTATAATTTTAAATGTATTTTTATTTACAATCCACATTGCTTTGGAAGACTAGATATTTACAGATTGAAAAATTAACTAAAAAAAAATTATACAAATTACATAATGGTAATCAAAAGTCCTAAATAATTATGCAATATTTGTCTTAAATAATATTTTGATACTTTACGTCCAAAAGGAGATACATACGTTACATATTAGTTATGGGTTCGAATCCCAATACTAAAAAAAATATAGAGAACAGAGAATTGATTGGCTTATCACAGTATTGAGTCCCTCCACTCAACTTCGCAATTTGGGAGGAAAGTGGGAAGCGTAGTCTCTCAGCACTAAGCTCACTACCTACCCTACTATATACGGGATACAGCGTGAAGCTAAAAAAATATATTAAATTTTACAATAACCTTGAATAGAATTAATGAAATATACCTGCATAAAATTATATAATAACGAATTATTTTTAATATATAATTAAATAAGTACTTATTTAGAAAACTTATAAAAGTTTGAACGTAGCGGGACTCGAACCCGCGCCTCCTGGAAACCGACCAGGCGCTCTGACTGACTGACACTGAGCCATACGTTCTCGCCAAATCTCCCTACAGAGATGCTAACAACATAAATAAATTGTAACAAGCGTATAAGAATTTCGACGTAGCTTGGCGAGAACGTATGGCTCAGTGGTCAGAGCGCCTGGTCGGTTTCCAGTAGGCGCGGGTTCGAGTCCCGCTACGTTCAAACTTTTATACGTTTTCTAAATAAGTATTTATCTTTCCTAAGTGTAGATTAACACTTTGAAAAAAGGTTTAAAAAATAATTAAATAAATCTTAAATATCTAAAATAAATTAAAGAATACATAAAACAAACAAGGACCATCATGACGCAGTAGGATGGTCTCTGACCCTAAAGACGACCATTACGAGATCGATAACTACTAAAATATAAAAATAAAGAAATAATTTAATACCTATATTTTTATATTTCAGATACATTGCATTGCATAATATTAAAAACTTATAATATTATGTACTTTTAACAATCTTATTTCTGAATATATTATAATTATTATTTTCGTGATGAACAAAGTGCCTTAATACTAGGTTCCCTCTGCCTTCTCTGCTATATGCGGCACATAGCGTGAAACTGAAGACATTTCAATAGAAATCAAATCATCTACAGTTCAGCGTTAGATACGCTTTAACATAATTCAATTTACTAAATCAGCTTCACGCTGTATCCCGCATACTGCAGGGTAGGCAGAGGGAACGTAGTGAAAGACACTCCGTTCCCCACTTTCTGCCGAATTCCGGAGGCATTGCGTGTTAAGTGGCAGAACTCAACGCCGCGCTTTGCCTCGACACCACAATTTACTAAATCTCGATATAAATTGTGTATAGATACTAATAATTAATGATTTAACAAAAAAAAGGTTTTACGAAGAAGGTTAAACAAATGATAAAAACTTCGTACGGGAAGTAGTCACTTTATAAAACGTATAAACACTACTAATTATATAATTTACAACTTTGAGATTACCGAAAAAAATATGTTGTAATAAAATGCAGTGTAGTGTGGCCATTTTATAAAATTTTATAATATTCTGTAAATATTTTTTTTTTATGGAAAAGAAACGGCAAGCGAGCGTTCGGGTCACCTGATGGTAAATGATTACCGACGCCCATTGCCCCGTGCAACCCCAGAGGAGTTACAGGTGCGTTGCCGGCCTTTAAGTTGGGTAGGGCGCCGGGGCCCGGCATTACCTGATGCGAAACGCAGTGGCATAAAGCCACTACTTCACGCCGGTTTTAAATGCCGGGGGTGGTAATGATCCGGTCGAGTCTGCCCATACGTGTTGCCATTGCTGGCGACGTGACTCTACCACACGTACTTTAGTCGCCTCTTACGACACCACGATGAACCTGTTCTAGGCCGGGATCACACGGCACTGTAAATAACATAATTTTTATATGCTGATAAGGTAAGGTATGCTTAGGTAAGGATAACCAGAGAGGATAGAGATCTACGATCTACACCTTACTCCACTAATTTTGATACTACACTTTCGAAGGTCAAAAAAGGTCTTCCAGTACTTCTCTTATTAGATTAGGATTTGATATTAACTTCAGCTTCATACTTCCACACTCGACACGACAATAAAATTATCTTATAAGGGTTACGTTATTAGTTTTGAGATACAGAACCCTTAAAAAATAAGTTAAGGTTTTGCATCTTGATTTTAAGTTCAATTAAGGCAGATATTAATATTTATAATATATAGATTCTCAAGATTCACACGAGAAAATGCTTAAAAAGCTTTTGCTAGAATTATTTTCCCCATCCTGCTAAGACAAAGTGCGGCGTTGAGTTCCGCCGTTGAACACACAATGTGGCGAACATTCATTCGAAAAAAGGAGTATCTAGACACTAAGTTCCCTCTGCTTATACTGCGAATATTATATATATATATATATATATATATATATATATATATATATATATATATATATATATATATATATATATATATATATATATATATATATATATATATTGTAAAATACAACAATAAATATTATAAAAACTCATTTACAAATATGTTAAATATAAGGAAACTTTTGCTTATAAATGAAACGTGTGTTCATAATAATTCAACTAATAAGAATAACCTACATCATATTACGAATAACTACTAAATTACGTACTCTTATATCATTTTGCATCGCTCTTACATAATTTTCATAGTTGATACGTAGTATGAAATAAATCATGTGGTTTGTATGTTTTATATTGGTATATATGTATTTTATTAAATGAGGATAAAATTGAAAAAGTCATAACTAAAGGAAAAAAATAGGCATTTTTTTGTTTTTCATATTTTCAAACTGTTGTTTGTTTGGAATAATAAAATATAATTTTTAGAAAACGTATAAAAATTTGAAAGCAAGAGGAAAAAGTTGTAAACAATACATTGATGTTGTTGGCATCTCTGTAGGAAGATAGTTTCCACTATTAAACGATCATAGAATAGCAATAACAAGAGATAACCCAATCTATTAACTTTCTGGCGCAGGTCCAGATACGTTCAAATTTTGTTTAGGTTTTCTAAAAAACAGCGTTATTTTTTAAGCTGTATTCAGCATGTAATGTGGTAAGTAAATAGGATAAAGTAAATAGAAGGAAGAGGAGTGTCAAGACACTCCGTTTTTAACGCACCGCCCGGTTTCTGAGACATTTAAAATAGTGTAAGTATAGCATTAATTTCCAGAAGAATTTGCTGGAATGCTTCAAAATAAGACTGTTTACTTCGGGAAACTAGATTTTTTTTTTGTGATAAGTGAACCTAGATTTTTGTAAAGGTAGACTTTTTTAAAATTATAAACATATTTTGAACTGAATCAACGTGCAGTAAGTACTTTGGTTAAATATATTATACATTTATATTAATGTTTGGTTTTGTGGATGTTTCAGAGTTTTTTAATATATTTTGTGTATTGACTTGTTTCCAAAAAAAAACCAATTATCCTCACGCATTTATCAAAGGGTTAAGGGTTCAAAGGTTTCTCTGCCACGAAATAAATAAAGAAAAAACAGTATGCGGAAGCTACTTTGAGTTTTCGACATTAATATATTCTGTTTTAGCACTTCATTAATAAAATTATCATAAAACGTTCAAAATATATTCGCCATTATATAAGTATAATCAGCAGCCGATCGATTGAATATTTAAATCGTACCATTAATGGCCTAAACGAAGGTAACCGATTTGATTCTCATTGACTTTTGTTTAAATTATCATAATTATTTGGTAAATCTGTTGAATTTTAGAAGAATAACATACAGATGAAAAGGACACCCATCTACTACTGTTTGGAGCAAAAGTCGCTTATCCCAAGCATTTTTGGTGGCGTTATCTTGCAAATAAGATATTTGCAATTTAGTGAGTGGAATAACTTTTGGAATTTGTCTTGAGGCCAGTCATGGTGCAGGGGCACAAAGTGTGACTGTAAAAGCGACTGGTTGTGGGTTCGATCCCCAGTCGAGGAGATGAAATATTTACTTAAATTCATTTTTCCATTTCTTCGCTCTGGTGTCGAGGCAAAGTGCGGCGTTAAGTTCGGCCACTCAACACGCAATTCCTTCTGTATTCGGCAGAAAGTGGGGAACGAAATGTCTTAACACTAGGTTCCGTCTGCGTACCCTGCTATATGCGGGATACAGTGTGAAGCTGTTTTTTTTTAAATTTTACAACAAAATTTCTCTTAACTTTGTGAACCATTGTGGCAACTACTTTAAATAATTTAGCAAATACATTTTTTTTACACTTCACCTGTATCCCGCACACAACAGGATAGGCACAGGAAACCTAGTGTTAAAACACTTCATTCCCCACTTTCCACCGAATTCTGGAGACATTGCGTGCTAAATGACGGAACTCAACGCTGGGCTTTGCCTCCACTCCAGAGCGAAGAAAAGAAAATATATATTTAAATAATATATTTCATTTCCTCGAGTGAGGATCGAACCTACAACTAGTCAATTTTACAGTCACACCTTGTGTCCCTGAGGCCACAACTTGCCTCAGCAAATACACTTCGTAATTATGGCATAATATAAAATATCTTAAATTTGAAAACGCCTAACTAATAAGGGCTAAGGCACTCTTGCAATGCGCTGATGCACTTGCACGATGACGTTGACATATATTAAACATTTTTTTACGATATAATATTCTAATATTTCAAAGTAAGTATAATCTATATATGACCTGACTGACTGAGGTAAGACGCACGCACAGACGTAACCGCTGATGGTAGCAACGTCAAATTTAGACAGATATTTATTTTCATAATCTGGACAAAGAAGGGAGTTTGAAAAATTTTACCGCTAAAGGGATGAAATAGGGGTTAAAAGTTTGTATGATTTTTTTTTTAAATCGCCGCTAACCGCTTTAAACTATTTCATTGAACACGTATTTCATGATTTTTCAGAATTCACCCCCTAAGGATGCAAATAAGGGGTTCAAAAGTTTGTATGGAAAAATCTTTAAATCATCACGGATTTTTATAAAAAAATAAATTCAGAGTGTTAAAAATATTTTATTGAACACGTGTTTTGTAGTTTTTTTACAATACACCTCTAGGGTTGCAAATAAGGGGGCGAAGCCGCTCGCGCCCACTAGTATAACATAAGTTCCTGAATTCAGATGCACGCTGTATTTCGCGCTTAGCATAGAATAAGATAACCTAGTGTTAAGGCTTCGTTTTATTACCAGAGTGAGGAAATAAATATATTTCTTTCCCTTCAGTGGGAATAGAATCCCCTACTGTCGCGGTTTTATATTCACTAACTGTGCCGCTGCGCCACGACGGCCCTAAGAAAAATGACAATAGTAGAATTTGAGCCTACGTCCACTTTATACGTTGATATTTAGACTTAAACATTCTTCTTAGTAGGATGTATTGTATAGTGCAGTTAGCAATAACCCCTAATATATCATCTAATAGAGTACTCCATCAAATACTACAAAAAATCAGCTTCACGCTGTATCACGCACACAGCTGGGTAGGCAGAGCGAACATAGTGTAAGACACTTTCTGCCTGTTTCTGGAGGCATTGCGTATTGAGAGGCGGAACTCAACGCCGCGTTTTGCCTCAACACCGGAGTGAAGAAATAAAATTATAAATTAAAAAAAAAATCATATCCTTCGATCCCCAGATCGAATCCGTCACACTTTGTGCCCCTGCGCCACTACTGGCCTCAATTATAATTACAGTTAAAATATTATACAATATTTTTCATATAAAAACTTCATTTCACATAGACTTTATATTAGATTTAAATTAGATACTTAGAGTAGTCAGAACCATCACTAGTCGGCAAACCACTAGTCAGAAACATCTTGCGCAGTTTGTGTTTCAAAGCAAAAGTACTCTACCTAATAATTATTATTATTATGACACTTATCAATAAATAATAATCACAATATAGCTTCAAACATGTGTAGATTACGACTATTATTATTTATTTATTTATTTATTATTATTTATTAGATATTTCGTTGTTATTTGAATCTCTCTTCGTCATATGTATAACAAGAAGTACACCAAAATGGCGTTGATACGTTTTCTTATATTGACAGCTAGATAAAAGTCGAGTTAATAAAAAATATATGGACGATATAATATAGAGTATTACATTAGTATACTCGTTTACTGTTATAATAATTACACAAAACGTACAAATCCTACTAATATTGTAAATGTGAAAGTTTGTGAAGATGGACGTTGGTTTTACTTTCACGCAAAAACTACTGAATCGATTTTGATGAAAATTAACTTTAACATAGATGTATATATTTTGGATTTAGTTATAATATAAAAATAAGTATAAGCGGGCGAAAATGCCCTTAAATAATAATCTTCCTGGCCATGATATTATTACTAGAATCAAGTAAAAAACGTTAACTAACATAAGCATTAAATATATACCTACACATACATAAATACTATTACATTCGTCGGGAACTACTTTGCCTATTCTAAATCGGAAGAGGCACTAAAAACAAGAACAATAATTACGAACTGTACAAACAAATAATAATCAAAAACATTTAAGCAACTACATAAAAACTTATTTAATGGTATCCTGGTCTCCGGACAGGAACATCAGTTTATATATTATCATCGGATCGATAAGAAGTGAATCAAAATGGCGTCGCTAAATTTTTTTACATATTTAGCAGGTGATTTAGGAGTTACTAAACCCGCTAACTAGCATAAACATGCGCATATATCCAAGATATATAATGTGCGACGTTAGTATATACATCGGGAACACCGAGCCTCGCGCATCCTGAACCAAAGGAAGTTAAGCCTCGGAGCTCCCATCGACCGCCTGATCTGCATTGGAGTGGTCCTCCACTGTCACCCTGAAAGAGTAAAAGATATAAATCAAGACATTGTTTATTCAATTAAGTCATTATAAGTAGTAGTCAAGACTCTCCATACTCTGCTTTCCACACGAATTCAAGACAATATATTTATATTGAGTGGCGAAACAGTTCCTCCTATGTGAACTACACCACGATGGCTTCTAAGCTTAAAGGCATTACATAATAGTTGTTTCAAGTTGTATATTCCATGTTTAGTATGTATTTTGTGTATGATATACAATTTAAGCATACGTCATATGGACATATAGAAATTTTAAGAATTTTCTCATTTTATTTTATCGCTCAGTCTTACTTTTAGAACAAATTACTAACTTATTTTATCTTCAATAGAAAGTCCACTTCATATTAGTGAAGATAAAAAACATTCGATCACTGACTCACATCAAATTCAATTGACACTCACGGCTTATCAGACAAAACGTCTATCTATCTCTCAAATGTATATTTGTATCTAGATCTTTGTAATCTTGATTATATTCAGATCAGTATATATAGATAAAAAATATTTCAAAATAAATTTTGATATTTAATTTAAAAAAAAAAGTTTTTCCTCTTCGCTTTTTTTATTGGTTATATCATTTTAGTATCTTATGTAGTCTAGTTTTAAAGATAGTAAAATGTTATATTTATCCAAAAAAATACACAAACATTAAAACAAAAATCTATGGAAATAGTTTCATCTTGGTGCATTTCTTGCGAAAAGATAACACAGTGTTAAGCTTATTGCTTTTTGAATAAAATGTATTGAATAAAATTAATTACATATTCAATTTAGTGTATTGAACTCGTGTGGTGAAAATTAAAATGGTAAAATTGTAAAAAAGACGAATATATTATATTATTTTTTGAATGAGGATCGAACGCAGAACCACAACAAGCTAAATGTTAGTCTAACATAAAAACTTATTAGTATATATATATATATATATATATATATATATATATATATATATATATATATATATATATATATATATATATATATAATCAGATATCATACAATACTTACCACACACGCTCCAGTGCTACCATCAGTACTACCAGCACACAAGTGTCCATCATTTAAAGGCAAACTTAAAGTATATCTGTCTCTACATAATTGGAGAGGTAACACCGGTACTTCCGCTTCTAACAACACATCCGTTAACGTCCCGTTAGTCTGATCACGACCCCAACCCGTTGCATAGCACTCATCTTTAAAATCAATCCCGTTATTATCATCAATGAACGGATCTATTTCTTCACCATACATGAGTTTCTTGTCACTTCTGCTAATTGTATCAAATTTTGATTTTGTCTTGATAAGTTTCACGACACTGTCTAAACTAGCACTGTCGTAAGCTACGTCTTTGGTTTTCTCATTAAATTCTCTATTTTCTTCGTTTTTTCTCTCCGTGGGCTTATTTGAGTCGTTTGAAATGCGAACGTTATAACGAGTATTTTGTTTCTTTGGCATTCCCGAAAAGACATTTTTGGTTAAATTATTTAATTTTTCTAGATATTTGACAGCTGTATCTGGATTAGGCTTGGATGGACGTTGTTTTTTTTTATTTTCTGTATCAGATTTCATAAAATATGAAGCGCTTCTCTCAGTATTATGATTGCTAATGGGAAT
Organism: Heliconius sara; assembly: GCA_917862395.2. NCBI lineage: Eukaryota > Metazoa > Arthropoda > Insecta > Lepidoptera > Nymphalidae > Heliconius > Heliconius sara. The sequence continues at coordinate 12,953,926 of OU860782.2, read as the reverse complement.
TTCGTAGGAGGGAAGGCAAATAGTGCGGATGCGACTCCCAGAACTGACGTCAGCTGCTCGTATCATTTTCATCAGAGCTGGAAATTTCCAATAGTTAATATTAATTGAATATCAGTTTTATGTCTCAAAGTATATATGTACATCAATGGATATATGAGTATATGTAAATGGGCGAAATATATACGTTTTAGTTTCTTTTTTGCAATAATGTGCAATAAATAGACAAAAATCTATTGTTGTGTATTTTCCTTGTTATTATTGCTATTTGAATGATATAGATTTAACGCTACGCTTTGTTCAACCTTAACCTTAATATTGTCGAAAGAGACGGTAAAGAGTATGCTTATATTCAAATACTCCTCAAGTAGACTTTTATGAGTACTATTGAATCATTGAATGATCATGTCGTTACCACTATGCACCGGCTCGGAAGACAAGTAAAAAATTCAATAATTACTCTTTTCGATATAAAGATTACAATGGCGCAAGAAAATAAAATATGACTTTAAGTGCGACCGGTTGAGGGTTCGACTCCCACTCGAAGAAGTGTAATATTTATTTAAATTCTGATCGGGATCTGTCGCGTCTAAATTAGCATGGTTGTGTGGATCCACAACCAATAGCGCGGTACTCCGCGCTCCGCGCTATTGGTTGTGGATTTAGTAACAGCATTCAATTATAATTTTACAAGCTTACCTATATCGTGTTGATAATTATGAAATCGTTGATGCAAGACGATCCTCTCGATGGGTACGTAAGCTCCTCGCTGCTCAGCTCGGTCCCACTCTCCTAGGACTGCTGTCCAGAGAGCAGGGACTGGTAGGTTGAAGAGATCGCTGGAATTGTTAGTTAAATATACTTTTTGAGTTATATTAGTATTCACATTTATTATTTTTGTTAGATTTTTTTAAATTACAGATTCGTTGTAAAATTTTGGAATATTTCGATATTTATTTAATTACTAATGTGAGCCGTAAATTACTCGTAATAACTAACGTAACCTATCCGCATGTGCAGGATAGATAGAAGGAACCTGGAAACCTAGTGTTAAGACACTCCATTCCCAATTGCCGTTTGAATTGCTCATTGAATTCTAGAGACATTGCATGTTGAGTGGCGGAACTTAACACCGAGCTTTACTTCATTACCAGAGCAAAGGCGTTAAAAATTTCATTTCCTAGAGTGTGAATCGAACCTACAACTAACAAGTTACGTTTACAGCCCTTGTGCCCCTGCGCCATGACTGGCCACAAGTAAAGAAGTGTGGATTATAACAACATACCTATATATAGGCTATATTTGACTTTATATCATTAGTTTCTGTACAATAAGAACTATTTGACCAGCAAAGAGTTTTCGTACAGAATTTAAACTAACTTCTCTGAATCTCTTCTTTTGAATAATTAACAATTGTGGAGTCCATTCAATTCCCATTTGGGGGAATAGTTGATTTATAATATCCCGCTCTGATAAACAAGACAAAGCATGGCTTCGAGTTTCGCCATTCAACCCTCAATGTCTCGAAAATATGACGCTACGTGGCGACAGAATGTCTTCATGCTAAGGTCCTTTACCTACATTAATACAGAGTGATACAAAAAAATCAACTATAATAATAAAAGAATTACTTATGTATACAGTGCGCTGTAGTGAGGAGCCATTGCGGGTGTATGAGCACTCCTCCGCACCAATGGCCGATCAAACCGTAGTTGGGATGTAGCAATTGAAGGGAAACCTGAAATAGAAATACACAAATACTAATTAAGTTCAAGTATTATTATTTATACTGACATTTTTTCGCTGTTCACTATTGATAAGACACTCTGCTCCCTACTTTCCGCGGAATTCCGAAGGTTTTGCGTGTTGAGTAGGGGACCTCAACGCCGCACCTAGTCTTTGCCACCAGAGCGAAGAGATAAAATATTAAATATTTCATTTCCTCGAGTATGACTTGATTCCATAACCTGTCGCGCTCACAGACGCATGCTTGTGCCGCTGCGCCACGAATGGCCTCCACTTACAAACGTAAACAAAATAAATAATATCATTCATTCAGGTGCTATCAAGAAAGGACGGAATGCAAGATCAGTGTAAATGGTAAGATATTAGACCAAGTGAATGACTGGTATACTTGAGAAGTATCTTCCATCAGTACAGATGGAAAATATAAGATGGATATTTTCTGAAAATATAAGGTGGTAACAGGGTTAACGTAGCCTTAGCTGCATTGATGAGACGGTGAACTTTATCACAGCTGCGCGTTTGGCCGTACACAATGCAGTTTTGGTACTGATGTTGCTATACGGCAGCAAAATGTAGGTATTACAGAAGAAGAATGAAAGAAAAATGAATGCCTTGGGATGCGATCTCTCTGTAGGATATGCAGAGTCACCTTAACAGACGAATCCGCAAAGAAGAGATACACAGAATTGGAGCCACTAGCGAGGGTGTCACGGTGAGAATGAAGAAGAACGTGTTCAGCGGGTTTGAGCACGTCGAACGAATGATTGATGAAAGAATGGCAAAAAAGATTTATGACGGAAAAGTGAGCGGTAAGGAGCGGAGACCTCAGTTGACCTTCGAAAACACAGTATCAAAGATACTCGAGGAAGGTCACGTAAAAAGCATAAGGACCCCCCGGAGGGCATGTATGAAGAGGTTGATGACAGTGGACGAGGCGAAAGAGGTATGTAGAGACCGTAGCGTTTGACGCTCCGTTCTCTCTGACTACCCCGCAGAGGCTAGCTACAGCGTGAAGCTAGCTAGTTGTAGTAGCAGGTGCTATGGTTCCACATACAAACACAGAAAGGTAAAACTTATAACACCCCTCCATTCGCATCGGAGGGTAATGAAATATGTTAAGAACGCTTTCTTAGCACAAATATCACACAATATGATATGAGAAGCCTTCCTGCATTGTGATAACGCTGACATATGCTTCGAACACTTCCTGCAACTAACTTCTACTAAAGAAAATAATAGTTGAATGATTTTTATAATTAAATTTTACGTCATATTTACGTTCTCCATAGTTTCTGTAAGACTTTTTTTTAAATGATTATTTATAAAGCTATGTAAAATTTTTGTATATGATGAAATAACTTGATGCCGCTTTTGGCCAGAACAGGTGATGTGGAAAATATTTTGTAATTTTAAACATTCCTTTATATAGAATTACGTACAATTAATAACCAATCAAATTGTGCCAATCTCAAGTGTATTTTATTTTATGATATATTATTTTACTGTAAAAGGTCTCAAATATAAGGTCGTAGTGGCGCAGCACTCAAAAGAATGACTTATTTTCATTTAATCGCACAGGCGAGGGAGTTCAATTCAGGGGAATGGAACATTTAATATTTATTTATTTACTCCCTCTGGTTACGAGGTCAAAGGCGCTTGAGTCCCGCCACTCAATACGCAATGCCTCAAGAATTCGACGGAAAGTGGGGTACGGAAGTATTTTAATGGAGAATGTCTTTACTTTAGGATTCCAGGTTCCCTTTTTCTACCCTGCTACGTACGGGATACAGCGTGAAACTAAAAAAATCTATTAGTACTTTTTTTCTGTACCATTCAGGCTATATAGATATGTAAATGTAAAATAAATACCTGCCAAGGCCACGCCCCCCTTTTAGATTCCCTTCCTTTGATAATACGCAGTTGTCCCGCCGGCCGCTCTCGAGGCTGCCTTGTATGTCTTCTTAATGGTACTCCGCATTCTGAAAATAATATATTGTATTATAAAAAAATAACTTGAGCCCTTCGTAGCGCTGCAGTACATGAAGAAAGAAGTATCTTAACTCCTGGTTCTCTAAGCTTACCCTGCTATATACAGGATACATTATGAAAAATGATTATACCACACTCTTAACACTATAACGAACTCTTTTTAACATTTTTTGGCGCGTTTTTCCTCCACACCAGAGCACAGAAATGAAAATATTATATATAATATATATTTAAGTAAATATTTCATTTCCTCAAGTGGAAATTGAACCCACAACCTGTCGCATATACAGTCACACCCTGCGCCACGACAGGTCAACGATGAGAACAATATAATAACACAATTAACACAAACTAACGATTAACAGTTTCTTTAAATAATCATCAATCAATATAAATTATTCGCCTGTCTTAGTGTAAATGAACTTGTACTTTTATGTCGAGGGCCACTTCAATAAAATTATATAGTTGCAAAAACACACTTTCTTTGTGCACTTAAAAGCGCTATATTTACACCAATTTGTACGAGTACAAGAACTGCAGAATGGTTTACTAGTAACCTGTAAAAAGTTACACTGTTCAGATCCTGGCTCCACCATCAGACCAGCTCGACGATGTTATATATAATATATATAATATTGTTACCTAAGCAACGCATAACTGCTAATGCTGCTGCCTTGGGCCATATTCAGTTTGTTACATCCGATAATATAGTTATAGGTATAAGAAATATAAGATAAACATGTAAAAATCTGCATATAGTATCTTATTATACATATATAAATCATCCGATCCGATCCGATTTTAATAAAACATAGCTAAGAACTATAGCGTTGAGCAAGGCTTTCGATTAATGAAAACCACACTCAAATCGCATTGCATTCAGGAGCTACGGTGTCACAAACAGACATAGAAACAATCACACAGGCGATCTGACCTAGGCACACAGACAGACACAAATAGACGCAGGTTATAAGTGTGAACTCCACTCCTCCTTTTGCGTCGGATTTTAAAAATGATACTGTCAACATTAATTATTCAATGGACAATAAAGAGTATTTATTGACAATTGAATAACAGCTTTATAAAACAATAATTTCTCGATGTTATTATAATAAACGACAGACAGACGACGTGAGGCGTGACGTCGCGTGTGACAGAGTTCCGCATAATAATGTGCGTTGTTATAATATGGTTGATGAGGAAACATTTAGTTGGTTGATTTAAATTATTTTATTTAAAAAGGAGGCCAGTGCGATAGGTTGTGGGTTCGATTCCCACTCGCAGTAATGAAATATTTAATATTTTAGTTAGATCGCCCGGTATATCGCTTGATATACTGTCTCTACATTTTCGCCTCGTCTACTGTCATCATCCTCTCCTTACAATCTCTCCGGGGGTCCTCTTGCTTTTTACGTCCTTCCTTCAGTGTCATTAACACTGAAATCTTGTATAATGTATCGTATATGTATTGCAAGTACAACTATCGTGTTTGTGAAATTGATATAAAGAACTTAATAACATTTTTTTTTAGGTTTGAGCCGTATCTTGCATATAGCACGCTGCAGGATTCCACCGAATTTTCAAAGTATTGCATGTTGAGGGGCGGAACTCATCATCACGCTTTTGCCTTGGCACTAGAGTGAAAAAATGAAAATATTGATAAATAATTCATTCCCCAGAGTGGGAATCGAATCCTCACACGCTTGTGCTCCTATGCCACGACAAGATCGGTATAATAATTAGTCATATTATTTTCTAAAAGTAAATTCTATTGTAATTTTTTTATTAAAATTTCTAAAATATTTGATATATATATTTGATTGAATTATAATAGAGTTTTCTAATTAAAAAATACGGTTCTTTTAATAATTTCACAAAGTTTATTTCTTATAGGAGACATCTAACCACTCACAATAATTTAATATATGACAATTATGTACTTTTTCAGATTCAGATTGTAATCCGCATATATTAGACTGAAGATTAGACAGAGGGAACCACTATGTTCCCTTACTAGGGTTAAGACAATCCGTTCCCAATGCACCGCCCAATGTTCGAGACATTGCTTGTTAAGTAGTTGAACTACACGCCGCGCTTTATCTTATTACCAGGGCGAATTAAGGAAAAAAAATATTTTCCCAGAGTGGCAATCGAACCCACAACCATCGCGCTTACAATCAGCTTTATCGCTGCGCCAATGGCCTCTATAATAACAAAAACAGGCTGCAACCCTTTTACAAAACAGGAAGTTACTTTAAGAGGTTTTGTTTGTTAAATATAAAACTTATGATCAAGAGAATGTGCACACATCTAAAGGAAGCTTTAAATATATATAAACAGATTTTTTATTATTATAATATTGGTTTAAACTGATAATTTCTACAATATATAAAATATGAAACAATTTATAGGTAATTAAAAAACCTTATATTATTTTTTCGAGGTCATAGCGTACTTTCCTGGAGGTAAACGTATAACGCTTGTGGATTCAATGTCCACTGAAAGGCAGGAACTAATTCGATTTTTTTGCGCTGGTAGCAAAAATTGAGTTCTGTCACTCATCATGCAATACGTTGATGAGTGTTCGGAAAGTAGGTTGGACTTGCCCACCGAGGGTTACGTACCAATTAAATTATTGTAGGTCAACGAGAAGTACAACTTATAAGCTTTTTGGGCTTTTGCCATTATTTGTATTGTCCACGAAAAATATTCTATAGATATTAATTAGACGGCGAATTTCATACAAAAAGTAGCAAAAACAATGCATCAACTTTTGAATAAATTAGAGTTTTTTTTGTGCTCCAGGGGACCGTAGACCTGAATATTTGATACTAATTTTAGCTTGTTTAACATGCTTCTGACAGGCGGACAGTAAAGGAAGGAATGAGGGTTTCGTTACTCCCTTTTAAGGGCACGGAACCCTAAAATGAATAATTTAAAATAAATAAAATTACATACTAACACTAAAGCACCTTAGCGCTCGGGAAAAGGAAGCATCTCAGTAAGTAATGTGCAGCTGTCATCGAATAAGTTTCACTTTCTTTGTAAAATATTTACAATGCACGGTTATGCTACTGCAAGTGAGAACTTCAGACAAAATAATATTTTTTATATATTTGTAAGAGCTTATTAGAGTTATAAATGATGCTCTGAATAGTTAAAAAATAAGTTTATTTTAGTTTTGTATTAGTTTCATTATTATGTTTTATGAAATGTCTACTTTTAATTTTAACGCATTTAATAATAAGAATTTAAGAAAATAATACAAATGATATCTTGAATATATGAAAATAAAGATGCTCTCATGGCGCATCCTTTGACCCAAATACGACGGTTTTGAGTGCGATTCCCATTCGGGGAAATTAGATGGTTTCTTTTCCTCGCTTGGGTAGCAAGCCGAGGGATCACGTTATGTTCTGCCACTCAATATGCAATGTCTCGAAATTTGAGCGAAACGGAGGAATAAAATGCTTTAGCACTAGGTTCTCTCTGCCTATTCTGTTAAATGCGAGATGTAGCGAGAACCTAAACCAATTTTAAAGGTATGACAACGAATTTTAAATTTACTATTGCATATTGACAGACTTTTATCATATACAAAAATCGTTTAAATTTTTCGCTCTTTAGGATACTTCCGTACTTCGAGAGGTACAGAGAAAAGAACCCTTGTATGATCAATTTGTTGTCTGTTTGTCCGTCTGTGCGTCTGGCAAGACCCATTTATCTCGAGATCGCGTAGAGGTTCCAGTTGACCTACAATTTTTAAATTGATACGGAAGCCACAGTGGACGATTCCAACTCGCTCTTAATCGCTATTTTGTCCTCGCAATAACACTATGAACATTGTAGTCAACTTTAACTCAAAGAATTATAAGCATTTTCCATACTTTAAGCATTCAATGTTCACGCGTAATTGAGTAATTGTCCAGCATGAATAATGTAACACTTGCGTCACCGCCAGTTAACGACAAACCGCTATTATTATACTATTATATGAACACATATATAGAGATATGTGCTTTATTGTAGACAAGACTTTTATAATGTGTGGTTTTATTCTATGTTTATGTAATATAAGTTTTATTAAGTCACTCTGTGAGTTCTTTTCAGCTCAATTTAAGCGACATTGCGTGTTGAGTAGAGCACGTGTCGTGTAGAGATATTAAATATTGCATTACCGCGATCGGAAATCAAACTACAACCTGTCGCGCTTAATCACCACTGTGACCCTGCGCCACGACTGGCTTTAATTATGCTTAGTAATCATAATGTTTCTAAAGTATCATAGAGAAAATCTAACATGGCCCATAGACCAAGTGCCAAGCACGTAACGGGAGTTTTTGTGACAAGAAAGCTGGTTACGACACCGCCAGCGTAATTCACGTAAATAACTTTTACAAAAAATAACTACTTTTAACACAAAAAAAATAATCAAATGACACTTTGCTTCTTATTGCCTAAGTTTCACTGAACAGTAGCTAATGGATAGAAAAGTACAACTTATTTCAGTATAGTTTTGATTTTTGGGAAATTTAAATCGATTTATTAAAGCTTACTATTAAATTATTATATATATATCTATATATATATATATATATATATATATATATATATATATATATATATATATATATATATATATATATATATTTGTTTATCCATAATTATTAAAAAGCAAAGTAAGGGCATGCTAAGCAGGGTGGTCAGAGGGAACCTATTGTAAAGACATTTTATTTACCACTTTTCATACAATTTTAGAGACAACTTAGGACCCCAATTTCTCACATTACATTTTTTTATGCGCAACTCAACGCTCCATTGAGTCTTACTTAACAAAATTTAAAAAATCTTAAATATTTTAAATACAAGCAAAACTGTATGGCGCTGTACTCGCATCACGCATACATAGATAGGCAAAGGAAACCTAGTGTTAATACACTTCGTTCTCCATTTCCGAGATATTCAGAATTCAACGCCACGTAAAGTAAAAAAAAGTAAAAGTAACGTAAAAAAGTGTAAAGTCAAAATCGAACACACGTCCCGTCCCGTTTACAATCAGACGCAATGCCGCAGCGTCGCGACGGCTTCAAATCATAATTCGTAATTTTGCGGTTTAGAATTACACAACTTTATTATGGATCAAGTGAGTAAAAGTACTAACTGTCAGTGGTTAAATCCGGTACGAATTTTTTGGAACCTAACATTAAATTTGACGTAACATTTGAAACAAAAGACGCATTGGATCGCCGATAATTGGCTTTTTAGGGGCAATTTTATTGTTTTAAATTAACTTTCTATATAACAAAAGGATCTTAATGCTAGAGGTAGAGTGGTAAAGCAACGATGACGGCATGTAAAAATTTATGAAGTTTTTTTTTGTTTATTGAGATAATAAAATAAAATACGTAGAAAGTGGTTTCACGAGAATTAGATTTTTAGCGTCGTTTTTTTATACGTTTTCTAAAAATGGAGGATAGGAGAATATCCTTAGTTTGAAATAACATTTTTAATATGGTCTATCTAATAATGGAATCACTCTCATCTAAAGAATTGCAGATCAAGCTCAGTGCCTTTCTGGAAGACGGAGACATGCTGATGACAATGATGATGATAAAGTATATGTAAAATACTTCTAAATATATAAAAAAAAAACAGTTTATTTTAAAAGCTGTTCGAACAAGAACAAAGGACAGAAGTAAAAAAACAACATCCGAACTTGATGGTCAGGTGTCGTTTCAAACCTGTTTATATAAAATATATGACCAAAAATGTTACCTACACTAAACATCAATAGCATGTTAACTAAAAGAAGAGTGATCATCTCTTCAAGATGGAGGCCCTAAATAAAATAGAGAAATTATGTTATCTAGCTATCTCTCTCTCTATCTCTATCTCTATTACGTGGTCTCAATGCGATAATCCAATTTATAGATAAATAATATATTTTGAGTTTGAACTCTAAAACGTCTCACGTTTACCATGTTCATTTTTAAATGATTTTTTTTCTTTAAAACACTTTACATTGTGGCGGAAATCAACGACATCTCCTGTTTACATAAATAGTTCCAATTGCTTATAAGAAATTAGAAAATGATAAATCTTACGATTGTATGTACAACATACGCGCAAAAACTTTAACTCCCGTTTAGTCAAATAAAAAAATACAAACAAACACAAAATTCATTGTAATAGATGATATCCATTGTCATTTTATATGAAACTTATTAATAAAATCGTATAGAGTACAGTCGACAAGTAGTGACCGTTCTGAACTTAGCTATAGATAAAGCTGCGCAGATTTGATTTTCTATATTTTTTTTGTATTTTCATTGTCTTCCCCTCTAAGTGTACAATGCGCAAAAATTCCAAAAGACTACCATCAAGACGGCCAAGACTCATGAGCCGTACTGTAACAATACTAATAATATTAGTTGGTCCATCAGAAATAACACACGTCTCTCAAAAGACATTCCTCAGTAACAGACAGACGGACAGCCAATTAAGATGTAGCTGATAACAATTACAATATTAAATTGATTGACATATTGATAAATTACAATTTTATATAGTGGAGTTATTATTATTATTATTCTATTATTATTTTATATTCGTAGAATGCTATTTCCTTTTCGTGAATTTTAAGGCTATAACTAAGGGTTTCTCGTTTTTTCCCGTTCCCGAAGGAATTTGGAAAAATCTTATCTTAGTGCTCTCCAAAGAACCTACATATTGAAATATGCTGCTAAATTTCTGCGTTTAACGCCGCGTAGTTCCAGCTGAGCATTGTCTGTCAGTCATTCAGTAATGTGAATTTTGTACAAATATACACATATTGATTTAGTCTGTTAAAATTGATTTAGCTTCATAGAAGACGCCTTCTGCCAATGTAGGTAGAGAGAGATGTACCAAAGTAGGCAGAAAGGGCTTAGTGTAAAAACACTTCGTTTTAAGAACTCTGCTCAATTTGAATGGTGAACGCCGGAATTTAACGCCGTAATTTGGCTTACCAGAAGGGATAATTTACGGAAAATAGATAATCATCTATGCTTCTGAATGGTAATCGAACCATTAATATTACGCTCACAGCCCTCTATTTATTTCTTTGAAACACGACTGTCATCTTTCATTTATGTATTTATATTTATAGTGTTTGACCCTATTGTAACACAGTTATGAAGTGGCTGACTATATATGCCACGTTGGTTGTGAGTTCGACTACACTATTAACAATATCCCAACATTTTTTTTTTCTCTGAGCCTGTCGTTGCGCAGCAGCATAGCCTGACTGTAAGCGCGACGGTAATGGGTTTGATACCCAATCAAGAAAAATGTTTATTATTTTCATTACTTGGCTCTTGTAACAAGACAAAACTCGGCGTTCAATCCATTTAACACGCAATGTTTTTATTTAGGCGAAGAGCGTAAAATGAAGTATGTGTACACTAAGTACCTTCTGCCTACTCTCCATATGCGGGATACAGCGTGAAACTAAAAAACAGAGGATAAAAGGACGACGAATAATAATTCACGTCTCTATTACATAAGATCAGTGAAAGCTTGCATTAACTGATGACTCGACAAGTTGTTCTAATGGTCTTCCTGGTATCTTTAGAGATCAGTTTATTTCAAAAGGAAATGTAATCAAAGTATATAATTAATAGTTAATAAAATTTTTACACCAAAATTAATTTGACTGTTGAGTAACGGCGCTTTGGTACCAGAGCGAAATGAAATTAATTCATTCCCCCGAGTGAGAATTGAACCTATAAACGTGTGCTTAAAGTCAGTCAAACCCAGAAGAGTCTACCATCTTATACCCACTAATAAAAACTTTAAAGTCTTAAACCCACCATACCAGAGGACAAGATAAAGTCAGTTTAATATGCAGGAATCCAGGGCAGTAAGCGAGACAGTTAAGAAATCGTTGACGATATTTTGATAATTATTTCAACTGACAGACGAATATCACCTAAATCTATCACCACACATGACCTCGGACTACTGCAAAATGTTCGAAACGTGATAAAAGTGTATAAGACTAAATATACACCATACACACACACCATACACACAGTGGCTGTGGCACAGGGGCAAGATGGTGTGACTGTGACGCGACGGTTGTAGGTTCGATCCCCACTCTTCTTCCCTGCTGTGTGCGGGAAACAGCGTGAAACTGATCGAGTAATCGTGTTAAAGAGTTTCATCTAAGACTTTATTTCTAAGTGTAGAGCTTACAGCTATACTTTCATTTCTTATCTCAATCTCAACAATTACTCGCCAGCTTCTGTTCGATACTATCTCGTCTTCGGTTAATTGCTTCCAACTATAGAAGACAACACAATTGAGTGCCTCGTGTCATATTGAGATCTTATTTATTAATTTAATTTAATGGATATGCTTGTTTTATAATAAGAAAGGCATTTTTTTTAGCTTCACGAATTTTATATAATAAGATAACAAGAACCTAGTGTCTCTGTTCTCCATCTTCCGCCCATTTTATATACGAGGCATCCATCGTGTGTGAAGGTTTTCAGGTCAACGTTGTGCTATGCCTTACCGGGAGTGGAGAAATGAAAATTACTTTAGTATAAGCCATAACCATTTCATTATGGCTTAGTTTTTTATTTTCACACTGTATCCCACACCAATTAAGGTAGGCAGAGGGAACCTAGTGTTAAGATATTCGTTCCCCACTTTTCGCCCAATTCTGAAGGCATTGCGTGTTGAGTGGTGTAACTTAACTCAGTGATGAAATTAAGATATAAATTTAAATGAAATATTTATATAAATAATTCCTCGAGTGGGGATCGAACCCACAATCAGTCGAGTTTGTACCCATTCACCAAGACTGGCCTCATTTATTGAAATACATAAATATTGTCTTTATTTTTTTATAGCATTTAAAAAATATATTGTAACACCGCCGCAGTTAAACTAATAAGTTCTTTGATTTTCAGTTAAACTATTCAAAACGCAATACTTAATTCAGCGTAAATGGGGCTTAAATGAGGAACGAAGTATCTAAACACTACATTCCTAGTTTCCCTTTGCCAATGCCCTGCTATGTGTGGGATACCGCTGAAACTAAAATTTAATTGAACTTGAGCCCATAATCCACTATACTTCAAGATCTAAATTATACACGATATATCCGATTATTGTTTTCATTATTAAGATTTTTATTACATATTAATAATATAATATATTAAAAATACAATTCATTCCTCCAAGTAAGATCGAACCCATAACCATCGAGTTTACTGTCAGACGCAGTCACACTACGCCACGAGGGCTGAACACACTGAAGTTCAATAGAAAATTATTTTTCTCATACTACAAGTATAGAAGTAATACAATAACCGACCGTATAACGTAATGTTGAATGAAAGTAAGAGTTATAAGGGTCGATGGTACAAACGCTTTTCCACAGCACTACGAGTCAACTCATAATTCGTTTTTAATGCGCAAAACGCTTTGACGGCCTCACAAATTGAATGTAAATGAAGATATAATCTACGATAATCAGTTAGTGGCTCGTGAGAATTTTTTAGTGGGCATGTTAAATTGGTAAGAAAAATATTTTTTGAAAAATGATAATTTAGCCGTTGTGGGTTTTGAACCCGCGTCTTATGGAAACTGTTCAAGCGTTTTGATCACTAAACTATTTATTCTCATCGAGTTACCTTAATCTTATAAATACGATTGTTACTAAGTATTTATATTGTAATTACCTCTGAAGATATTTAAGAATTTTTCTACATGAAAGTGCTGCGATTGTGAAATATATGATTTTTCGTCATATTTTTTTTTCAGAAACCTTACTATCACATATTTACGCATTATTTAATTTTAAATGCAAAAGAATTAATTTGACACAAGCACAAAATAGAAAGAGGGAGTGTTATGAGGCATCGTAACATAAATCAGCTGGGTTTTATCGCTCTTGTAACAAAACAAAACGAAGCGTTAAGATCCGCCACTCAACACGCAGTAGCAATATTAAAAATTTAAAAAAAATCCTAAATATAATAAGCTAAAGTTTAATAATAAGCTTAAAGCTATTTCAAAATTATTCAACTAAACCAAACTCCATACATTAGTAATGACTCAAAGAAAAGAAAAGAAAAGAATAATATAAAGAGATTTTCTTTGTGTCCATTCATAGTAGCTTCATTTGTTAGGTGACGTAAGAATAAGAAGATTAACCCATAATGCTTAAACCACAAGATGACTTATGCAATATAGGGCGTGGGACAATGGATAAAGAAAACGTTTATTTTTTCTGTAAGTTTTCTTTTCTCTTTTGTGAATACAGTTTGACATTCTTAAAAACATTTGGATTTTTATTTATTTATTGAAAAAATATTCATTAATTGAGACGATGTCTTGTTGCAAATAAATTATGAAAATCTTTATATAAATTGTACATTATCAGTTATTTTGATGTATAAGCTGTTTTTTTGTAAAGTTTCAATCTAAATCCGTTCATGAGAACTTTTACGTGAATGAAGAACAAACATCCAACCATCCCTACAAATTTTTTTATGAAGTAGTAAGATACCAGTTATTGTGGCCAGTTGTAACGCAGGGGCATAAGCGTGTCACTTTAAACGCAACTGTTTGTAATTTAGATTCCCATCGAAGGAAATTAAATATTCAAAATTTTCATTGTCGAGGCAAAGTGCAGCGTTAAGTTCCGCCAGTCAACACCCAATGTCTCCAAAAATTTGGCGAAGAGTAGGCAGCGGAGTAACTTAACTCAAAAAAAACAGTAAAACTAAAAGAAAAAAATATACCCACACTAAAAAATAAATATATTTAAATCGCTAAATCCCAGTACTTAGACCACACCATAAAGCACAGTGAAATGCGTTGCAGCGTAAGTCTTTTCTATAGAGTTTACGTAACAACGAATTCAATACACATTAAACGTGCCATGGACATTGTTATAACAACTGTAGCATTAGTCGTGTATTGTGTAATACTTCACTCTCTAATTACCAAGTTGGTTAAGTTGGACAGTGTACGGTAGTTGTGGGGTCAATTAGCGTTTTGGGGTATTTTTAATTTTGTATTTTTGTATGGGTGCTTCAATTTGGATAGGCACTTGTGGCGCAAGGGCACATGTGTGCGACTGTAAATGCTACAGGTTGTAGGTTCGATTTCCACTCAGAATTAAATAATTAATATTTTCATTTCTGCACTTTGGTAATAAGTTAAACCGTGACGATAATTTCAAAAAGAAAAAAAGTGAGAAACAGTTACGGTATCTTAAAAATAATTCCCAGATTTCCTCTGCCTACCCTGTTATGTACGTGATGCAACGTGAAGCTAAAAAATATTTTAAATTTTTCCTTATAGATAATTAGCTCGACAGTAAATACCTAATAAAAATCATCATCTTTTGTCAACAGTATTCCTTTATTCCCACACGGCCTATAAATTATGCAACACGTACTTAAGTAAGTACGTCCATTGAATATTTACTTTTATGGTAATTTCAAGGGATTGTGTAACAGTGACAGGCAATTCTACAGAATATAGCAGAATTGATCATCCGTATACACTTTTTGGAGGTAGAAAAAAAAAGTTTTTGAAAAACATTATATTTCACTTTCTGGAAAATTAAATGTAAAGAATATATTCAGGCGTATTTTTTAAAAATAATATTAGTAATATATGACTACGTGACGTCTGTGGGTTTGATTCCCACTTGGGGTAATGAGTTATCCTTTAAATTTTTCGCTCTACAAATAAAGTATCCGCTTCTCAACACGCAATCTCTCGATAATTGAGCGACGAGTGGAGAACGATGTCTTGACACTAGGTTCCCTCTGCCTATCCTGTTAAATGCAGAATGCATCGTGAAGATAAAGTGATAACAATAACAAGCGAATTATAAAAAAAACAAAAAACTCAACTGCATAAACTAAATTAATATATCCAGTGACACTCATGATACTTAGACAAATCCAACAAAATGGTTTACAGATAAAGCATTTACAAGGGAACAAGGGAACTGACATACATACATACGCGCTAAAATTATAAACCTCCTTTTAGATTCCACAGCAGCTGAGTAATAAAAAAAGGGTGTTATTTAAACGGTTAGCAAAGTATTGGTATATTTGTGAGCAGAAATATTTAATTGGTAAGCTAAAATTGATAGTTGGACAGCAACTTGTGTTCAGCAAATATTATAAATCAGTCTGCAATATATATCATTCTGAACAGCAGTAATTTTTTTGTACAGCTGTGTATATATCAAAGCTGCAATGAGTGACCTGTAGTTAATTAAATTTTGGTAAGCACTCAGAGAATAAGCAAAAAAATCAGGTTAGTGCCGCTAAAATTACCAACCTAACATTATAACATTGGCCTAGCGCCACTTCCTCCAAAATTTTTTAAGAATTGTAAAAAAGTAAAAACGCAGATGCACAAAGTCTCTGACGTAAGACGTAAAGCAATAAGCTTTACATTTAATAAAAAAAAAAAAACCTAACCTAACCTAACCTAACCGAATGTATAATCTTGCTGACCAAGTAATTATTCTGCCGAGTGACTGTTTATTTTACAGATACATAATAAAACTCGCTACCAGTTTGTGTTTAAATTACAGACCATTGTCATGATTATTTACAGAACACGATTTGCAGCCTGATTTTAATTATTGCTAACAAAATCTTTCTATGCTAACCACATGATTTATTAGCGGTTATTTCTTGCAAACCTAATTTTTAAATGGCATACACAGTAATTACTTCTCATAAAAAAACATCAGCCCAAAATTCCGTTTATTCAGTCATATTTTTTCTTAAGTACCAGATAATACAATCAAAACATAATCAACAATCTTTAAACTACTGTCACTCAATCACAACAATTTGTAACCAATGAACCGAAACCACAAATCGAAAGAGCAGACGTCAAAAGAAACATAAATAATCTTAATTTGCCGGTTGATTTGAAATCATCGATGGATTCGAACTCGCGACCCTGGAGTGAAAGTCCTATAGAGTTACTGGTAATTGATAACAAGCTTCCGTTACTTCGATCTTGTAATCCGTATTGCTTCCGGTGAAGAGATAGGTGTTTTGTAGTGTCGATATTATGTTAGATTATAGCATATTATTGGATTTAGAAATTATAGTTTATTAAGCGTAAATTGTTTTGCACTTACTTGTATATGAATGAACACGAGTATGTCCGGTATATTACATGTTGATCTTTGGTTATCTTTATGAATTAACAAAAGAGAAAATTATGTATAGATTTGATGAAATCTAGTTTCGCATTTAATAATACACCTGGAACGTTGATTGTGCTAGCTTTTAGTACTTTTTTCCTGTTCCACTAGGAATTTTGAGAAATCCTTTCTTAGTGCTCCCCCTACACTTTTGAACACATGCCAAATTTCAACTTTTTATATCCAGTAGTTTCATCAGCAACATATAGCCTATCCTGTTACAAGTGAAATACAGCGCTTGTGCGTTTCGTTTTCTATTTACTTTAGAAGGATATACAATTACTTATATATTCACCTCATCTTGCGGGTTCAGAAACTATTCGTCACATTTTTCCCATTTTAACAGATATTTGATTAAATAATCCTACAGACGAATATCACCTTTTTTGAGCTAATATTTTTTAAAATAAAGAAAAGTTACTTTAATTGTAGATATCTACATATACCAAACTTTTTAGTTACTGAATGACAGATGGTTAACGCATAAGCGAAACTACGCGCAATTTCGTATCGTCGATGAGAAAGACGTGAGACGGAGTGCACTAAAAGAGGATTTTCGGTAATATCTACGGAAGCTGAAAAAAAACAGAACCCTCCGTTTAATACTTAACGCAAACGAAGTTTATTTGGATACTAGTAGGAAATAAAAACACATCAGATTTAACCTTGAGAACTGCTTGTCGAAATGATTATTACGATTGCTTTCATAGTTGAAACAAGAGTGCCGTTGTTGTCTTTCTGTTTAAAATGCATACTAGATTTTCTTATTTAGTAAAAAGAGTTTCGAGGACTTAGTCACGATGTATTTGATGATCTTTTTACGGAAAAAAGTATAGGTACCAATAGTTCAGGGCCAATCCAGGCAAAAGTTAATTATAAATTTTCAATAACAATAAGAAAAGAAATGGTAGATTTTAATATTAAAAATAAAAAAAATAGGCATTCCTCAGCATATCGAAGACAGACAATATCTAGTTTTATAACGTTCCGCGTTACACTCTCCCCCCGAAGTTATTGCTTACAAATCGACATAACTCAATTCCGCACTTTATCTTTACGGTACGGGATAATGAAAAATATGTATTATATATTTACCGACTTATAAAAACTCTGCTATAAAATTGTATAGCAATTTCGTATAAAAGACAGAAAACTCCTAGTGTTAAAATACTCCGATCTCCACGCACTGCCCAATTTTTTTAAAACATTCACGTGGTAACACTACACTCTATGTAAATGAAAAGATAAAAAAGTCCGTAAAACAAAAGTAACAACACCCTATAAATATTCAACCATCATTTCCGCGATCGCACATGTTGTTTAATAATACATATACAATCTATTTACTATACGTCATGTAATTGGTGAATTGGTGGTGGATTGGCTGTATAGTTTGTAGTCTCAAGTTGATGATTACTAGTTCGGTTCTCACTCGAGGAAAAATATATTTGTAGTATAATATGTAGCTAAATAGTAACATAAATGTATGTAGCATTGACATAACATCAAGACACGAATTCAATAAAACATTTGTCTTAATAGAATAAACGATAAAACCAACAAATCCCGATATAATCATTAAATTGTAAAATTTGCTCAGGTAAATACTTTTTTTTTACCAGTTTCGTGCTTCCATGTAGCAGGACGGAAGAATCTTAGTATGAAGACTCTCCGTTCCCCGCTTTCATTGCGTGTTGAGTGACAGAACTCTACACTCTATTACAAGAGGAAATAAAATATACAGATTTAAACATAATAAACATGTTAAAAGTATACAATTTAGTTATTTTTTTCCATTACTTACTTCTTTTAAAAGTTAGAAAGTCCATACAGCTATAATAGAGACGTTAAAAAGATCGAACATTTTATGATTCAGTAAAAATGGGTATTCAGCAGTTAGTTATAGCCCATTGTTGGAGCGACTTGTAATTGTATTTTTTTTATTATGTCATCACATGTATCATTAACTTTTTCTTGAAGTAGAGCAAGAATAAAATTTTCCGACTACTACATTAGTAGAGCTTCTATGTTACTTTTTATTTCACTTGGATTGTTATATCTTATTATTATCTTTTTTTAGCTTCACGCGGATTTCCGCACATATCAAGTTAGGTAGAGGCACGCAGGGAAGGCAGTATTAAGACACTCCATTCTTATTAAGACATTTCCGTTTTCTACTTTTTTGTTATGTAACGGAACTGAACGCCGTGCTTTGCTTCGTCACCAGAGCAGAAAGAAAATATTAAATTAAAAACCCACAACCCACAACCTGTCGCGTTTTATAATCTCACGCTTGTGCACGCCCTGCGTCACGATTGGCTTCAAAGGAAACCATACACACTTAAAACAGCATAGATTGTTAAATTCCGAGGTTCATCACGCAATATCTTAAAAATAGGAAATGGAGTGTCTTAGCACTAGCTTCCCGCTGCATACTCTGCTGCTATACGTATATACTTAAATATGTGGGAGTATTGTAATAGAATCTATTAACGTCTCGACATCTGCATACTATAAAATATCTATAAATATCACTTTCATTTTAATAAATAAAAAAATGATTTAACAACGATGTAACTATTTAAAATATTGACAGTGTAACTGCTAGCTCAATTTATTAAAACAAACTTGCTGGTCTTGGATTTCGACATCCATAAATATAAATAATTATTCATATAGATATCTTAGAACAAGCTGAATAAATACTTGCTACATACAATTAATAAGTTTATTTACTTGTCCTCAATTAAGACTAGACTCATTAAATATATTGCATTTATAAAAATAAGTAACGAACGAAGAATACGACGTGACGAATTGTATGTATCAGCTCAGCTCATCTGAACGTAAACACGATAGTTGTTGGTTCAATCTCGAAAATAAAATGTCAATATGTAATGTCTAGCAAAGTAGTCAACGAAATGTCTTAACACTAGCATTCATCTGTATATCCTGTTTTTACTTACTTATACTGTACGTACTTACTTATATGTTAAAAAATATTTGAAAAATATTTGAAAAATAATATATTTTGAGAACAGAACAAAGTGAAACGAATCCGAGTATGAAATCCATTATACCGACGTAGATATGGCATTGACTGTTATTGCACGGTCGCATCGTATTTATTGAGAGCTTTCCGGATATGTACGATAATATTTATTTTATATATATTTATAAAAGGAAAAAGGGAATCTAGTGTTAAGACACTCCGTTCTCCTCTTTTTGTCGATTTTGGAGATATTACGTATTGGATAGCGGAACTCAAAGTCTATAGTATAGTTTCTTAACTTATTTTGATATGGTTAAACAGTGTAATAAATATGTAGATACTGAAAAGTACCTACATATATTGTTATTTAGGGTTTGCTTATATGGTTATTCAAATTAATTTATATTTTTTTTGTTTAGATATTACCTGTTGAGTGTTGGAACTCAACATCGTGCTTTGTCTTGTTACTAGACCGAAGAAATCAAATCATTCAGTCGTGTGGGAGTCGAACTTATCGTCGCCGCGTACGCAGTCAAACATAGCGCGAGTCAATCGAGCTTTATAAATCAAATTGCAAGAGCTGTTAGACCTATAAAGCCTTCTACAGTGAGAGTTTTGGAAGTCAACCTATTATTGTAGGGCTTGAATCCAAACAGCTGCTTTCATACTCGTTACTTAATGAAAAATAATTAATTTGAATATATTTTATATTTATTATCATCGTCGTTTTCACTCATAGACGAATCGTTTTCATCTATGGATGAAAACGGCATCTCAAGATCGATAAATACTGATCTAAGTTCTTACTTCTACGATATTAGACAGATCGTCCATAGCTGAAAAAACTGGACAAGCGCGAAACGGGCTCATAGAAATGAATAAAGCATGTATTGGAATATGCACATCAAGCCCTTTCATTCGATACCTTCCTTGAAATAGCGGCCTTAATACCAAACATTGCCCCCTTTTAAGGTTATAATTTTTTAGGCTTTGACCACAGATGTATAGTTTTCAGTTTTTTTCATGGCCTTGTTCTACTTATAGACTGTAGTTGCCAAATTAGATAATTCCAGGTAAACCGGATGTACCCTAATGATTTTGATTCTCTTTATGATGTTGAAATACGCGTTTTTCGTAATATTAACGGCCATATCTTTTTTTTACGTTAATGTAGAAATATGATTTCTTCAGGAAATCTTAGTATTTGGTTTGGATTTCAACTTGATATCTCCAATCGTTCCTGAGGTAAAGGTTTTTGAGTGACAAACAGACAGACAGAGAGATATTCGGACGAACGGACGGACAACATAGTGACCTTATAAGGGTTTCTTTTTCTATTAAAACGGAGCAAAATTTGATATCAAGGCTGTTAGGCCGTCTCACTTGAAGATATTAAATGAAAGAGTGTGACTGTGGCTAAGCTCAGCTCGAGTTTTTGCAGTTGGCGAGCCCGACTCCCACTTGTCCGCTTTTTGTAAGATTGAACATGTGACCATCGCCTATCGACTGACAGCACTCTAACATGCCATTACAGTGTCGTATGCTATTAATGTGCACTAAATAAGTTACTTAGCTTGTTTTCACGTTGTAGAAATGTATACTTGCTTAATGGAACTTATGTATATCATTATATTAGATTTTATATTACCAACGGTCATCATTCATCGTTTGTCATATTATGGATATATACAGGAATAATTAATGTTTTTGTTGTTAATTATAAATAATAATTATATAATAACTATAATAAAAAATATATATTTTTAATACGATATGTTTTGTAGCTGAAAACACTTTCGAATGTTTATTGTTTTTTTGTATCATTTTGTTCTATTTTCCCTGGTAAGGTAGAGTGTGAACTTAGATTTAGCCAGTCAAGACTTTATGGGCTATACGTTCGTGAACGGAGTGACCTTTGTGTAGGATCTCTTTCGCCCTATCTCGCAAAATACGAAAAATGCTTTAATATAATAATTACATATTTTAATAATTTACAGACAATATATTTTTCACTGATAAAAATATAAAAATAATTTAAACAGTATTTATATGTTGTTTTAGAAATCTGGGATTGTAGTGTAAAGTCACTCCGTTCAATCGTTCCTCAATTTCCGCCGAATTCTAGAGGAATTGCGTGTGGAGTATTTATATGTGAAGCTTATATACGTACAATTTTCATCTAAAGCTTTTATATAAAACGAATCTACGTACTGGAAAGTAGTACGTAACAAGTACAATCCGATAACAACTGTAATTTTAAATAAAATCATCGCTAGAGGTGCCATTTCTAAAATAATACAATTTCTCCTATTTACTTATAAAGGCATTCTTGTTTGTTTCTACAGACCAATGAAAATCAATGTATAACTGATACTAGAAATTTACTGTTTTTTATATATATAGTATACATTAATATTAGATCGATAGCATCTGCTACCGGCTAAAAGACACATTGCGGAACTGTCTGGATTAAACACGGTATTAGCTTCCGCCATTTAACATGCAATGTTTTAATAACAGCCGGAAAACGGAAAATGGAGGGTCTTATCACTCGTGTGTATATATTATGTTTATCTGCATGCAAAGAATGTATATAAAAAATATAAAAAATATAGGATAAAAAAAATTACCTCTTGGACTATAAGCTTCACAAGCAAAAACACCAAATATCAAAATAATGCAGGCAACACTATTGAAAACACATAAATTACTCATTTTGTGACCACAAAAACATAACATCACGCTGTATACAATATTTCACTACAGTTTAATTATTTTTGTTGGGTAAAAGTATCTGAACGCATGACATTTGACGTTTATTATTTTTTTTCGATTTGCGCGCGAAAACTGTCCGTATCGGCCGCGGTCTGAATTAGAAATGATAGGAAAAAAGAGCTCACCATTATAGATAGTGTTTTTACTTTTTTCCGCTATAACGACACCGGCGCCTGTACAACTGTATCCCCACTGGGAAACGGTGGGGCTAACAACTTGTGGTACTAACATTAGAGCCAAAATTTACTTTAATTACAATATTAATATTTAAATAAATTTATATTTTTCAGAAGCATCATTAAAAGTTTCTAGAATAATTGTATGCCCATACTAGAAACTTTTCAATCGAGCTATCTTGATTTTACATATGGGTCTTGATTATAAAACAATTCTATAGCGATCTGTCTACCTGAGATGAGGCATAGATAATAAAAATAATAATATAATTTTCACAATTACGTTGTGTTCCGTAAACGTAGTAAACAAAGAGTTCCTAGTGCAAAAACCTCGTGTTCCCTCTCTCTCGCCTTGTCTTATTCTTCCTGTCCCAGAGTCGAACCCACAACCATCGCATCTACAGTCAGACGCTGCGCCACGACGGAAATTTATAGTTTTATAAAGAAAATGTTACCAACGTCTGTCGATAGAGAGTGAAATGATTACGCGCGTGCTATTGCATTTGTTACATGGCCGCGTACAAGACACGAGTAAACATACGAATGTTACGTTCGAATAGATAAATATTATTAATTTACATAGTTTACTCAGGTGACGATTTTGGTGAGAGGCTGATTGGTAATGTGATGGTTATAGGTTCAAATTCTTATTTTAAGATTCGGACCTGATATGCAAAAAGAATTTAGTGCTAACACTCGCACTTGTTTTCCCAATTATGAGAGATCGCGTGCTATATAACCAGATGGAGAAAAGATTACTGTAATAATAATACTGATCGAAGTCTCTACATGGAAGATAGATAAATCTACTTTTTTATCTGTGTCTGTGTACGCTTATCTCAGTAACATTTAAATTTTACCGACCGATTTAAATGCAGTTTTTACTATTGTATGTTGACAAATTCCCCCTTAACGTTTAGTGTTTGTTTTATTTCGATTTTTTTTTATTTGTATCGGTTCATAAATTTTGTTTAAAAAAACTAATAAACTTGTCTTCTTCATAACGTGTTTTATAATATTGGCTGAAGCTTTCGTTTTCAATGTTTAAACGATACTAATTTACAAATTTAATTTATTTGCTATTCCGATTAGCAAATAAATAAAATTTGTGCAGTCCAAGCAGGCGAAGCCGCGAGCGGGACGTTAGTAAAGAAATAAAATGATTTCGCCACTCAATTCCAGAGACCAGTCGTGGCACATGGGCACACGGGTGTTATTCCGACAGGTTATGGGTTCGATACACTGGATTCGAAGAAACGAAATATTTAATATTTTTATTTCTTCGTTCTGTTTGAGTCGAGGGAAAATAGGAAACGGAAGTGTCTCAATGGGAACGAAGTTTCCTAACACTAGTTCCCTCTACCCATCCTGCATAAGCGGGTTCAGTCGTGAAGTTAAAAAAAAATCGATTAGAGATATCTAGCATATAGCGGTCAGAGGCATTAAAATGATATGTGTTACAGTGTTTAGTTACATCTACTTGACCGTGCGGGCGAAGCCGCAGGAAAACGTTAGTATTAGTTATAAAGTAAGTACACAATCTGGTTACGCGCGGTAATCATTTCACTCTCTATAGATGTCATTAACATCGTTATAATATTATCCGTTGAATACAAAAGGAATAAGTCTTTATATCAAACATAACAAAAAAAAGCTAGTCGTGGCGCGGGAGTATAGGCATGCGACTGTCACCGCGACAGGTCGTGGATTCGATTCCCACTCGAGGAAATGGAATATTAATTTCCTCGCTCTTACAAAACGACGACATCTTTATTATGACACGAAGTGCGCCGTTGAGTTAACACAATATTTCCAGAATTCACCGAAAAGAAAGATATGGTCCTATATCTTTACGCTAGGTTTCAGGTAAATTATAAAAATATATATATATATATTTTCTTTTTGTTTAGAGTGTATACAAATATTTTCACACTTTCTTGCAAGTCTACTACGTATAGACAGCAGCAGTGTAGTCAGAGGGAACCTAGTGTTAAAAGTATCCTCTCTCCGTCATACGCTTATAACAACTTTCCAATTATTTTAAAATTGAACTACATATATAATTGTTATTATAAAAAGACTAAAAATTTTTAAAGTTATACCAAACTTATTCTAAGGAAGTATAAAAAGATTTTTTTCTAAAATATTTAAAACGATATTAATATTGTTTGTCCTTTTAAAGATTTAATTACCTACAGCTTAATTGTAAATTGTATGAAGCGAAACATAAAAAGAGGGTTTTTATTAAACTAAAAAGCAGTATTTACTTTCACTTTGTTTATTCTGCCTAAATCAGCAAAATAAAAATAATACTAAAATTCTTGATTATTGTTTTAGTTTAATATTTAAAAGCCAGTCGTGGTGCAGGGGCACAAACGTGTGACTGTAAACGCATCAGATCACATTCGAGGATATGAAATATTTATTATTTTCTTAATTAGAAAACGCATAAGAATTTGAACGTAGCGGGACTCGAACACGCGCCTCCTGGAAACCGACCAGGCGCTCTGACCACTGAGCCATACGTTCTCGCCAAGCTACGTCGAAATTCTTATACGCTTGTTACAACTTATTTATGTTGTTAGCATCTGTAAGGAGATTTTTACAAATTTCCGCTACCCAAAGATAATTACTAAGAATTATCGTTTGGCAAGAGAGAATACTATTTTTTAAATATTTCCCATGTGAATCCACACTTAGGTAAGATAAATACTAAATTAAAAAACGTATAAAAAATTCTATCCCTTTCCTAAGTGTGGATTAACACTTTAAAAATGTTTGAAAAATATTTATTGTTTTTAATTTTCATCGCTGTGGTAGCGAGGTAGAGTAGCGTTGAGTTTCGCCACTCAACATGCAATGCCTCCTTAATCCGAAAAGTGGGGTACGGAAATACGGAAAGGTTTCGAGGTTCCCGCTATGGATATAACGTGAAGCCAAAAAAAATATTTTTAATAATTATAATAATAACTCACTTACAGTAACCTTACTTCCTACATTAATATATTTGACCCATTGAAAATATTTATACTAAAAGTGAAAACCGAAAATCTATTTATAAAGATACGGCTCACACTGCATTGTATTTTGTATAATTTAATCTAAGAAAGCCGGGCAAGTGTGACTCGGACACGCGTACGAAGGGTTCCGTATAATTATAATTTTTAAAAAGGTACAAATAAATCACGTTTGATGTATGAGAGATGTATGTGACAAAGACAATGTAGTATCACAACAATCCGTTCTTTCCTAATGAGACATTGCGTACTATGTCGAACTCAACGCTGTGCTTTGTCTACTCCAATAAAACTTAATTATTGTGTTGGACTCTCAACTAACACCCACATTTACAGTCAGATACTGGTCCACTAAGAATATATTTTAAATAGAAATCGTCCTTTTGTTTTTAACCTACAGCTGGAGGGTAGACGGCCAAGTAGTTTAGCTAAGTCGTACAAGCACGCGACATTGATTTAAACAGACAGAAAGACAGACGGCGCCCATTTACTTAATTCCGTTATAAGTATACGAATATAAAATAATTTCGTCCTTTTTAGTTGTAAACCTATAATGTATAATTCTGCCTTTTACCATACATTCGTCTTAAGTCGTCGAAATTCTTATAAAGGAAGCTGAATTCCAGAAATTCCAAGTTATTATTTTATGCAAATATATTTTTTTAAGACGATAATTGATATTTATTTAACAAAAACTATAATCACATTTTTGAGTGATTCTTTTTATTCTCTTCTGACAACTTATTTTTAGCAGACACTTCACTTTTTGCCCATTTTTTAACGTATGGAGTGTTGATAACCGAAACTCAACGCTGCACTTTATCTTGTTACTAGAACGAGGAAATGAAGATCGTTCATGGCCTGGGTGGAAATCGAACCACCATTCATCTTGCTTACAATTATACGCTGCGCCATGATGGCCTCGTTTTTATATAATTACCGCCATCTATTCCTTAAGTGATATATTTCTTCCATAAAAACGTAACTTATAATTTTGCATCGCCATCTTACGACTGCCTTTCCAACTTGAATGAATAAATCGATACTTAACTCTAAGTTTCTTAAATCGACCACAAGAGGCGCTGTTATGCTGAACGAGTTTATAAAATATCTATTGCCTCTTTCTAACATATAAAAATTGTCATTGTTAGAAAGAGACAGAAAATAGTAGTCAAACCGTAAGTCAGTAAACTTGTTGTGATGTCAGACGTCAGTTGCAAATGCAATACCACTGTGGCGTGTGGATTTGAGCTTGTTTAATTTTTAAGTTAAAATTAAGTTTACGTTTGAATTACACATAAAAATAATCTAATTATCAGTGAAATTAATTTCTGTGTTGATTTACCAATTGTTTAGTGTTATTTGAGAAGATATCGTGCGATAAGAGTTGTAAATTGTAACGGTAGTTACTAAACTTGTGAATTTTGAGACACACCTCGATGTAGGCTGCGACGCGGAAGGAGGCGAACTGCAGTCATGTGGAAATTTTGAATATCCATTTTGTAAATATTGTAAGTATTTTGTTTTTTTTTCTTTTATCTTCACACTGTATCCCACATATAAATAGTAGACAGAGGGAACGTGGTGTTCACACATTTTGTTCCCCAGCTTCATGCACTGCCCAAGTTGAGTGACAGAAATCAATGCCGAGCTTTGTCTTGTAACTAAAGCGAGGATATAAAAAGAATTTATTACCCTGAGCGGAAATCGAGCCCACTATCATCGCGTTTACATTCATTCGCTTTGCCTCTGCATCACGACGGCCTTTTTATAGCCTCTAACATAAATTCCATATAAAAATATATATATATATATATATACATGCTTAATTTAATTCAAATGTCTAAAAGTTCTAATTCATCTAAACGTATCATCTTTATCTAATAATAACTAGCTAACTACGGCATCACCAGGAAATCTTTACTGGTTTCCTATATAAAAACTATATTCCATCTCCATACATATTTTATTCCGTCAAGTCACCATATAAAGTGTTCAATATGCATAATACACTCATGGCTGGAGCTATTTACATTATCGTAATGTCAGTTAAGTAACAATTATCTATAATTGATTAATATTAATAGGAAATACCTGTCTTTAATTATTTGTTTGGTTTGTTATAACCGCCTCTATTTGTTTCGAGTCATTTAAATTATATAGCGTTGCTATATAATAGGTAACCAGGCAGAAGCTCGGCGTTGAGTTCCGCTACTCAACACCTGCCTACCATGGCCATGTGCGGGATATAGTGTGAAGCAAACAAGCTTATCGTTGTTGATGGTTCGATCCCCTCAGCGAAATAAATTATTTTATTTTCCCGACTCTTATAAGACAATGACGGCGTTTAGTTCCGCCACCTAAAACGGAATGTCTTTAATATTTGGATGAAAAATGGAGAACACACTGTTGACACTGCTCCGTCATTTGACAGGCATTGTCTCGAAAGTTGAGCGGAAAGTGAGTAACGAAGTGTTCCAACATTAAGTTTTTCCTTTTTACCCTACTACATGCGGGATACAGCGTGATACAAACAAAATACTCATAACATTTGTTTCCTTAAGACATGTAAAAGATACCGTTACATTTTTTGTCTAAGAAACATACGCTTTGACTTACTAATAAGGTAATCATTTCTTGTTACTTTCAACAAAAAAAAATACATGGTATGGGAACATATAAAAAAGTGACATCAGCGAAATACATTTTAGACATATTGTCTCTCGAGTGGCGTAACTGTGCCCTGCATTGTTCACCAAAGCAGAGCATTGCAAATAACTAATTTCCCCGATTAGGAATCGAATCCGCGATCATCGCGTTTATTGTTAAGCGCTGCGTGTCCCACTTTAACGACGGCCTCTTTCTATTATGATAATAAGAAATAAATTAAAATTTTAAAATGAATACATAGTGAACTAAAAATTTAAGCAACACATAACAGTATCAAAATATTCTCAGAAGACAAGGCTAAAGTATTGCAATCGCCTCTTACTGTGTCAATGAAGCGACAACTTCAAAGTAAGATTTATATTTTAAAATTCGTTTAATATTATTAGTATTAAATTTTCGGAGTTCAATTACGGTTATTACATTACTAAACACGAAATGTTTTGAAAATTGGATGGTGCGTGTGGAGCGGATTATCTTACTACTAGGTTCCCTCGCTTACACTGCTATATGCGAGACAGCATAGATAAATTAATCCTGCGGGATCTTGCGAGATAAGAGTCGCCCACACGACTGAAAGTGTAAAGAAACTGGACCCAACCCTCCATTTTCTATAACCTGATCGAAGCAACGTATACAACCATGTATGTACACATATATAAACACTCGCTTAACACCTTAGATCTAAGTATTTTTAAAAAAAAATATTGTAAAGTTAAAATTAATATTTTCTTATTATAGGTATTGATTGTATGTAAACAATAATGTAATTAATATATTATATGATAAGGAAATTACATATTAAGTAAAGAAGGGTACGGATCAAGTGTCTGTGCTAAGTAATAATAATAATAATAATTAAAAAAAAAAAGATTTTTATATAGAAGTATAAAATAAAAAATATAGTGAGACCCATACATACGTGTATGGTTGTGCAAATAAAAAAAACTATTTAGACCGTTGTACTCGAATAACTTTTTTTTTATCATAGCTGCCAGCAACGTCAGTAGTAACTCGATTCCTCCTCATGAAAATGAAATATTTATTTTTTCATTTCCTCTCTCTTGTAAGCAAAACGCGGCGTTCAGTACCGCCACTCTACGTGCAATGCCTGTAGAAGCGGCGGAAAGTGGAAAACTGAAGTGTTTTAATTGGAACAGAGTGTCATATCACTAGGTTCCTTTGCTATGTGCAGGATATAAGCCAGCGGAAGATTAGCAAGCGTAGGAGAAGACGTCGAATCCCGGACTATATCTGTATGTAATATATTTTTTCCCAGAAATTAATTTGAATCTGCAACCATACATTACAGTTTAAAGGTCAATTGTGCTGCAATTGTGACAAGTGTATTTTTTTTATTTTGATATTACCTTTAGTAATCTTAAAACGTAAAACTCATAATAATTACTAATTAAAACTTAAGTAATCATTATAATTAACGATTAACTAAACTATTTGGTAACTTGTTAAATATTTCTCAATTAACTTAAATAATCGACGTCTCTGAGAGCGGATATAATATTTTTTTATGTATTTCTAATATTACTTTTTAAATAATTTACTAGACACTAGACAGCAACCAGTTTAGTATTTTTTTATATAAAGCCTTATATTTTAGAGGCACTTTTGGCGTAACGCACGTTGTCAATTGTAATCGCGAATATTATGAGTCCAATTCCAATTTGGCGGAACGATTTTTTTCTCTACCTTGCTCTTGTAATAAAAAAAAACGCGGGGTTGGCTTCCGCTACTTATTACACAATGTCTTGAAAATTGGATATTTGGAATCGGAAAGTGGAACAGGGTGTCTTACCACTAAGTTTTCTCGCTATATACAGCATCAGTATAATTTATTTATATTGTCAAATATCTTTTTGTAATATTTTTTAATAATATTTTATGAAATATTTCCTTTTAACTGTGAATAGTGGAACTCAACGCCGCGTTGCCTCGTTCGTTACCAAAGCAAATATACGAAAATTTAAAAAATGTTATTTTCTTGAGTGAGAATAGAACCCATACATAACTTGTCGCGCTTACAGTCACGCGCTTGTGCCCTGGCGCCGCTACTGGCCTCTATTATTATTTATACATATAAATATAAAATTAAAATTACGCATATTTTATTAAACAAACTAGTGATGTCCTTGTAAGATCTGCGTTACGTGACATTTAAAACACACAGTGACTAAATCGTGACTCGAACAACGGTCCTTTTCACTAATTTCAATATATGAACTGATATATCAGCATCCGCTTGATCTAGTTTAAATACATGACTGAAATAATAATTTACTATAAAGAATTTAGATTTTATTGACTAACACCTATTTAATATTACCTATTTATCTTATTATTTGAGGCCGTTGTGGCGCATTACTACGGCGTATGACTGTAAATGCGCCGGTAGCGATTTCGATTTCCGCTTGGGGGAATAAATTATTTTATTTCATATTTTATTGCCTCGTAGTATCAAGACAAATTGCGTCGTTGAGTGCTGCTAGTCAAAGTGCAATGTCTCGAAACATGGATGGTGCGTGGGAAACGCCTACCCCGCTATGTATGCGTGATACAGCGTGAAGCAAAAAAAAAACAAATGCTGATCGTATCTAAGTTTCCAAGGCATGCTTTCCACGTGCCCCGCAGCCAGTTGTTAGCTGATAAAAGTAGAGAGTACTGGCGACCTTGCGTAAAGGTCCGCCATTCTCAACCGGTTTGTCACGAACAGACCGGAATGAATCATTTTATAATATTAAAGTATAATATGTATTATATTATAATTTTATATAAACAAACTATTTGTAGTCGTCGTCCGTGGTCTCTGCTTGCGTGGTCAATGTAATGGAAAATCTATCTTATATTCGTTTTCGTATATTAGAAAAATCCTCTCTTAGAGCTCCCCTACATTAAACTTTCTAAGTTCAATAGTTTCGTCTGTATGTTTGTCTGTCACTGTCACGTAGTAACCGATAAATCAATGGTTGGTGGAAACTTTCTTTTTAATACTTACAAAAAAAAGTACATAAATCGAAATAAATGTAAATATCGTCGTGATCGATCGTATCGTGATCATCGTGGATTTCATTCAATTGTTATTCATTTTATGAACCGATATGATTTTTGAATGTAAAAATAAAATCAGCTTCACGCTGTATCCTATAGTAGGTAACGGGAACGGAGTGTTTTAGCACTAAGTAGCTAAAACACTCCGTTCCCTGATTTTCGCCGATTTTTTGCCATGGTGCCAGCGCGTCGTCAAACCCACCACCGACCAATAAAGACAATAAACGTATTAATGTACTTTTATTAAATAATATAAATTTATAATAAGTATTTGTAATAATAATAAGACGATAAACATATAACATTAAATTAAATAATATAATACTAATCAAAATTTGGTCATATGTAATTAGAATTAGATATAGTTTCGTTTTTAAAACAGGTTTCCAAATAAAAACCAGGTGAAGGACCATGATACCGTCCAATTCAAGTAAATGTCTAACATACAACTGTTATATTTTTTTGAGAGTTTTCGTCGTGAATTGTACGAGTAACGCGATGGTTGTGGATTTGATTCCCACTCGGTAAAATTAATTAAGTAGTATTTCTTCGTTCTAGTAAGCACACTAAGTGCGTTGTCTCGAAATTTGGGCAGAGCGTGGGGAACGGAATGTCTTAACACTAGTTCTCTACATACCCTTTTATATGTTGTCTACAAGTAGGCATGATTAAAAAGCTAACAAATTATTATTTTTAAAATTACTAACTATTATTTTTAAAATATTACTTTACGCATGGGTGGAGGGCAACAAAAATCATAAACCATCAACTACTGAGACAGTACTTCTCAATTTTAGCATTATTTCTTTTAACTCATTCTGTATCCTGGTAAACTAGATGCCTAACCTAGTGTTATGTTACTTCTTTTCCATTAAGGCACTTCCGTTCTCCACTGTCCGAATTTTCGAAGCATTGTATATTGAGCTCCGCGCTTTGCCTTACTAACAGAACGTGGAAATGAAATTATTAAATGTTTCATTCACCCCAGTAGGAATCAAACTCGCAATCGTCGTGTTGACGTCAGCCTCAAACTATAAAAATTAACTAATTATAGATATTACTATAATTGAAAACAAAATGTTTCTATAAATAGACACAAACGCATGTTTCAGTTCGTTACACTTTGAATCATATAAGTGGTTATTCGGTACGTACTTGTGTTCCAGTGCGTTATTTTTACTTTTTATTGCTATTTATATTTATTAAGTATATCTAGAATACAGTAAACTGTATACTTTTTACCGAAAAAAGACCAGAGATGATATTTTAATTTTCTCTTTTAATTCTTTTAACTTTCACGCTATGTCCCGCGTATATCAGGATAGGCAGAGGGAACCTAGTGTTAAGACACTCCCACCTTCCCACCAAATATTGTATTTTTTTAAAATTAAGCAAGCCTATATGCATAATAGTGGCATAATATTATGTTTAACATTTTAAAATGTCGACCGTTACGTAAATTAGGAATTTCATTACTATTTTTTGTGTGTTAAAAGTACATGGTCTTAAATTTCTGTTTTGATTATAAGACGCATACTTAAATATACTATGACATCAATTTCAGTTCACTTCCTTCTGTTTTAGTTTACATTGCTTCAAACTTCTATTATAATATATTATAATAATTTATTAATTTGAGGCCGTCGTGGCGGAAGGGCGGAAGAGTGCGACTGCAAACGCGACGGTTGTGGGTTCAATTTCCACTCGAGAGAATTAAATATATTTTCGCTCTGTCAAGGAGACACGGCGATTGAAAAAAAGATTTTATGGAAGTATAAATATGTTGATAGCAATTTAGAAAATATTTTTGAATGTTATCTATACAACTTATTAGTTGTTGTTCTCATACTTTTAATACTATAAAAATAAACTACTATAATAAATTCTAGAGCACGGGTACTGCTATTATTTTACATTAAAATGTGATGTTTTATCATCGGTCAAATTATTGTACGCCATTCATAAGACAGTACTGTTGTGATTTCGTTGGTTGGTTTGTTGTTTTAATATATTTACTTTATTGTTTTGTTAAGTGTAAAATTATTGTCTGATTATTTTGTTTTTGTTGTATTCATTTTTTCACATTTTAAAACATGAGTTATCCTGGACTAAATTAAATATAAATTAAAAAGTTACATAAAACTTTAAGAAATAGGATTCTTTTGTTTACATTTTGTGTCATGCCAAAATGAATCGAGTGTAAGTTCCGTTTGCCTGCCCTGTTATGTGCGGGATGCAGCGTGAATCACGCTCAAAATATCTATTATATATATTTACACTAACGTGGCGTAGATATTTATAGTTTAATTACACACTCTGTAGTAGGTACGATTTTCACTACATTAAGAAGAATATTTTCTTTACTCTGGCAACTTTGAACTCTACCACTCAACCAGAAAAGTAAAGGCAATAATATAAATAAACATGTAGGCTCTATCTCTCTTCCCCCCTTAATGAAGTGTGAGATGCTAATAATATATGTTTATATAATTTAGATATTATTTGAGCATTGCGAATCTTTCGTATTGCAAATGACAATGCAGTGCCATAGACAGGAGGTTACCCGTCTCAAGGAGAGCGGCATTCATTTGAAAACTGGTTACTAATAGCCCAGATATGGTAATTAAAAAAAAAATTACAAATAAATATTTTCCTATAATATATGTTCATATGAATCTATATTTTTTTGTTAAGAAACATTTCTGTAACCTGTGTGTTTATTTCTTCATGCTCGGTTTTTATCTTCACTGATTTTCCGCATATGACGCATCTTCACTTTCCAATCATTTAAAAAAGATTACATGTAAGTTGGCAAAATGCAACGCTGCACTTTGCACTACCATATTGAAAAAAAAATAATAACCGGCCAAGTGCGAGTTACATTCGCTCACGAATTATTTATAGAAACAGTAAAAAAATCACGTTTGTTGTATGGAAGATACTTTAAATATTTATTTTATTGTGTTTCTTTACTGCTTTAATTATTTGATATAGAGGCAATAAAAAATCATTGTCTGCGAAAATGTCAACTGTCTATCATGATACATGAGATACAGCTTAGTGATAGATTGACATATAGCGGAGTCTTAGTAATAGTACTCTGTTTTACCTACCCATTGGGTACGGAACCCCATAAAATAAAGATATAGATTGTCTGAATAGGGACAGGATTTTTTATTACTTTGTTTATAATTCACAAGTTCCAAAAATGCGGAAATTGGGTAACGGTAGTGCACTAGGTTACCAGGTTCCCTCTACCTACAGTGCTATAGCCAAGCCAAAAATATATATGTATATTTTAGTTTGTACATTGTACAGTAGGCACCGAGCGACCTGAGAATAGTGAGAGGATTAAACTCATAACGGTCACACCAGCGTCGTGTCACGTTTTATATTGACATCGACATTCTTTAACCGACTTACCTTTCAAGAGTGTAATGTCTTTGCTCTTACGTATATTAGTCTTGTTTTCACTATTATATATATTCTTTAGGCAATGCGTGGTTAGTGGTAAAACTCAACGTCGCTCTTTGCCGACGCCAGAGCGAATAAATAAAAATATTGAATATATCACATACTCTAGTCGGGATCGAACCCACAACCTATCGCAGTTACTGTTACACGCTCGTGCTCCTGCGCCACGACTAGCCTACATTTATCTTTATCTTGATTACAGTTAAATATTAACTGCCTACTTTAAACCATATGTTACACAGCGAGCTACTTAGATATTTAAGTAATTATGTTAAGGCCCTAGTGGCCATCATCTTGACCTCTTCACAGAGTAGAATTACGTATTTAATGAGCACTTGTTAGTTGTTACAAAACATTCGTAATTGTTACGTTATAATTAATAGTACGTAATAAATGATTACTATATTAGTGTTCTTTTATAATATTTCTTTAGTAATATTATAAAGCGGAAGAGATTGTTTGGTTGAAGAAATTAATTTAATTCCACGATATACAGAATAAAACAAATCTTTTTGTGTCGAACTATCAACGATAAATGGATCATCTTATTTATCGAAGAAGGTTATATGCTATTTACGTTAGATCCCAATAATCCTTTCGATGTAACCAAATGGTTAGTTGTACCAACGTTACATATGGCACTTAGAATAATTAGACTACGGAGGTGAATCCACCTCTGTGGCTAAGCTACGTCGTGAAATCGACGACGTTGAATAGAGACACTCCGAGCATGATCGATGACCACAAGACGAGGTTTGAGTCCTGCAAGGTACGCCCTTGCCACCGACGTAAGCAGTCACGTAGTGCTTGCAATTTCTGAGGGGCAAAACGGGCTAGAGTACCCACTTCCCTGTCCACCCGGTGTTGCTGTAAAGGCTAACATCATTAACATCAGGTTATAAATAAAAACCACAACTTAACGCTATTGAACGCTATAGATGTATGTATGTATCCATCTAGAAAAACAATTAATCTGCATAAGCCAAGTAAATGACTTACCAAAAGTATCCGGAGACTTTAAATATTATTATAAGGACTACCCATACTATAAAACTGTCAGGTTTCACTAGGTCAGTGATGCATGAAATTTAAAAAATGTTTTTGGTTTTATAGTGACCACTTAGTTCTATGTAACGCTATAGTAAAAGCAATTTAGACTGATCTAGATATAATTTACTTAAACTTTTTTCGTATAAAACACCAAAATAGCCGTTGTTTTTTCGTGTATTTTTTGTTCTGATAATGAAATTGCGGCGCGATCATTTCAAGTGAAATTTTGGTAATTCGTCTTTTAATTTTTTTATTGCTTTGTTCTGTTACGTTAGTTAAAATTTTACTGTTGAAATTTTGTGTTTTCGTGCAGCATGGCCCTAAAGTAGAAATTTGGAATGATACTGTAATAGCCATCGAACCTCGTACATATATGGTTATAAACGTAAACGTATTGTATGGTTATAAACGTAAAGGTTGACACTCTGTTAAATGATTATATATTTTTATTATTAATTTCTCTGCTTTGGTAGAGAAAGCGCGGCATTGGCTCCATTTAGCAACTCAATACGCAATGTCTCAAAATTTGTGCCGAAAGTGGGGAATCTAATGTAAAGACGCTTGATGTATAGGTACTAAAATACAGGCTGTGAAAAAGGGTGAAATTGCAACATACTGTTTTAAATGAAACTATTTAAGGTTTAATCTCGTATATTTAGTATTATACATTTTTGGAAACCCGACGTTCCGAACACTTTATCGTAATCCGTGATCACGTGTAGTCTACCCGATCTTACTATGCAATATACTGTAATTGACTTATAATTTCTAACTAAATCAGTCGACATCCGTCTAACAAAGACCTGAACCAAAAGCTTGGTTGCTTGGACCAGATTTCTAATGATATTAGTCATATGACACTGACCGGTTGTAAGACAATACTCGGCAGTTTCACTTTTACTTTAAATAGCTAAAGGGAAACAATGGGTGAATTCAATATGCCACTTCTTTCACTTCTTGTTAGATCTGGTTTGGCATAATACGAATACGGAAAAGTAAGGTAGGTATTTTTTTTTCAAAAGATTCAGTGTCTAATTTATTTTCTAAATGGACAATGGAGAACGGAGTGACGTGCCAATTCATTATCGGTGTATCTATTCACTAGATTATCTTCTTTTTAACCGACTTCTGTAAGGAGAAGGTTAACAATTCGACTGTATTTTTTTTATGTCTGTTTTTATGTTTTACGTCAAATCTTTTCACTGGGTGAACCCATTTTGATGATTTTTTTTTATTTCAGAGATAGTGTTTCCTGTGTGGTCCAGTTTTAATTTTATAAGAATATCACATAAGTCTTAAATTTGCATTAGGTATGTGCGGGACAAATAGACGAATAATTCGGCGTGATATTTATTGCCAACTGATTTCGATGATTCTTTCTTTATTGGAAAAGATACACTTCAAGGATAGTTTGATGAGGGTATGGTTAGGTTCTGATGATGGGATTGTTATAAAAAATATAATTGTTTTTTTTATCCAAATATAAGACACTGGTAACTAATTAACGGCGTACTAATTAAGGTAACGACTGAAAGAGGCAAACGAAAATTACTTAATGGGAACTTAAGTCTCTTAACACTAGACTCCTAGGTTACCTCTACCTATTCTGTTATGTGCGTGACGGTATAAAAACAAAACACAATCTTTTATCTGTGGTAACTGGTTATATCGAAACGATTAACTTAATTGTTTTTATATAGGCTAGGAGCTTTCTCGATAGATAGACTCCCAAAAATAAATGAATTATACGATAGCCGGTAGCCTGTAGTTCTTGAGATTAGCTGATCAAATCAAACGAACTCTGAGACTTAGAATATTAGTACTTGTAACAATCGGTAATTAATATAGACGTATTTAATGTAAACAATATTTGCAAGCATAGTTAGGGAGATGTGGAACATGAAATAGTATGAATTATCTTCACGCGTAATCCCGCACACACACCGTATAGGTAGAGGGGAACGAGTGTTAAGATAAACCGTTTCCCATAATCTGCCGAATTCTGGAGGCATTGCGCGTTAAGTGTCGGGCCTTAGCGCCGCACTTAGCCACGACACTAGAGCGAAGAAATTAAAACATAAATGTAAATAAATATACATTTCATTTTCTCGAGTGGAGATTGAACTCACAACCAGTCACGCTCAGTCACTTGTGCTTCTGCGCCACGACTGGTCTCATAAAATTGTATAAAACCACTCTTAACCTTCACATACATAAAAAAATAACAAACAAACATACTTTTGTATTTAAATATGTAAACAGATCTCTTTTACGAGCTAATTAAAATTTGAACACGTACCTATCGGTAATGATGAATCATAATGTTATTTGGAAAATGTTTATATAACAATAAGCAAGTGACGTTCAATTATAATAATATTATACGTATGTTAAAACGAAACAAGATCGATTGTCTGTCAGTTTGTAGTTTATATATAGCTAAATGGAATGTGCAGTCAATTGAAAGCAAATAGATAGATGTAGTCGCGTGATTTCTATAGATAAATTTACTTTTTCTCCCTTTTTTTTATATATCCTGTATCCCGTACATATGGTAGAAGAAGGGAATTTTTGAAACCTAGTTTTAGGGTATTCCATTTTCATTATGACACTTCCGGTTCTCACTTTCCGCCGATTACTAGAGGCATTGCCTGTTGATTATCGGAACTCAACACCGCGCTTCGACTTTTACTCTATATTAGAAACATGTAGGGAGATATTTTTATCGAAACCATGTGGTGGAAATGTATTTTGCTATTCCAAATTATTTAAATTCTATATCCCGTATACAGCAGAGTATGCAGAAGGAACCTAATAATAAGATTCATAGTACTAACTTTCCGCCAAATCTCCGAAACATTGCGATTTCAATGGTGTAACTCAACGCTGCGCTTTGTATCGCTACTCTAAATCCAGTAAAAGAAAATTATTCATTATTCATCCATTCCAATTATTCATTTATTCATCCAATTATTCATCCAAGTGAGAATCGGACCTACAACGGCCTCTGCATGATTGATACAATTACATTTAAAACTCGACACGTAACGAATCGACGTAATGATAAGCCACAGCCAGCGCCTGGCACCAGCCATGGTTGCCTAACCAAATTGTTCTAAGATTTACCTTCACAATCACAGTACGTACTTCTTGTTTTGTGATTGCAATAGAAAATTGATAAGAAACGACACGAGTCTGTCTGTTTGTGTAATATTGAGCCAATTGTAATGTGAATTTGATTTATATTTCGTTATAAACAAAAAGTTTTGAGGTTGAAATATAAATAGATTTTTTTAAATTTTTAAGCAGATTTTTGCATTTTACAAATGTATATTTATAATAGTAACAGTGTAGGAAGGAATCAGGATGAGAAAATCTAGTGTTACGACACTACGCAACTCTTACAACTTGTTTATGTTGTTACCATCTCTGCGGGAGTGCTGAGATGGTAACAACATAAATAAGTTGTAACAAGTGTATAAGAATTTCGACGTAGCTTGACGAGAACGTATGGCTCAGTGGTCAGAGCGCCTGATCAGTTTCCAGGAGGCGCGGGTTCGAGTCCCGCTACGTTCAAATTTTTATACGTTTTCTAAATAAGTATAATATTAATGTTTTTGTTTCACGTTTCCTAGTGACAATACATATTTCTTGTAAGTTCTCTTTCATTTGTAAGGACTAAAAATAAAAGGACGAAAAATAAATCCATAATAAAAAATATTTTTCTTATAGTTTGACTCATTTCAAATTAGAACTTAAGATTTCACTAACATATTTCACTGACTCATACGTATGTATAAATATCAAACTAGTCTTTCATATTGTACCCAAAGCCTTCATACATTCAAGTATAAATTTCTACGGCCTCGATAAAAACGAATATTGTATTGCCATAAAATTGGAACCACTCGCCGTGGCTAATGCGTTTTGTCGGGTGTCCGAGCTGATTATTGATTGGTCGTGCAATTTGACAGTGTACGCTCTACGTGATAGTGACACTCGTCACTATAAAGAAGTAGTGGCACATCAGTATAAAGACTATTGAAATAAAAAAAAAATATATGCGTTGCGGTTAAACCTAAGTAGTGTTTCCTCACTCCGTTCCTTAATTTTTGAGACACTGAGTTGAATTGATGAGTGATCGGACTCACCAACACTCTAATAATATTTTTTTTCGGGCATCTGTTTCGTATTTATAAAACGCTCTCAACTGTGAGCGCAATCTTAACATGCCATTTTATATGTATAATAATAATTTTTATTAAAAAATATTCCCAATTTTGTTTTTTTTAATAACTCGTTACAAGAGTATTCAATTTACCTCAAAGTATTATTTTGGCGGGAAGCTACTACCATATTTAAAAAAAAACAGCTTCATGGTGTATTCCCGCACAAAGTAGGTAAGCTGAGGGAACATAGTGTTAAGACACTCTGTTTCCCGCTTTACGTCAAACTTTTCGAAGCATTGCTTGTTAAGTGTATTCAACTCAACGCCACGCTTTTGCCTTGGTGTGAGGGCGATGAAATTAAGATATTAATAAATAACAATTCCTTCACTCGAGTGGGGATCGAACTCACAACCGTCGCGTTACACTCTTGTGCTCCTGCGCCACGACAGATTAAAAGGAAGTTACTTATTAAATCTTATTACACCACCAAAAGTTACATCCAAACTCAAGGGAATCAAACAAGACATTATGCGGTAACATAGTGATGTTAGTAAAAGAGAGAGTTGTTTATTATTCATTCGTTGCTATAAAATTATGATATAGTATAGCGATCACGGCTAGACTATTAAATTTTATGTCATTAATACTGATAGTGTGGAGTTCTTTAACATTTCACTTCATATAATTTTATATATATATATATATATATATATATATATATATATATATATATATATATATATATATATATATATATATATAATATTTTTTTTGCGTTTTAATTGCTTATGTTAGTTTTATATTATATTTTAATGGCGACGGGACAAATGACTCCGTTGTCTATTTCCAGCAAATTAAGAGACGATTCGTGGCTCATATTTTCGTTTGCAGGGACTATAAAACGAAATAGCTAGTGTGTGCTATCTCGTTTCCATAGGAATTTAGGGAAATCGTTATCACACTCCTCCAGAAACCTTTAAGCCAAATTTCAGCGTTCTGCGCCACGTATCCGCGTAGCTGTACATTCTCTCAACTACTCAGTAACAGAAGAGTTTTACATAATATAGCATTTCTTTTGTTGCTTTTGTATTGTGAAAAAAAAAATTTAATATAGTGTATAGTGTGTATATAAATATAGTGTCGAGTGGGATTCAAACCTATAATCGTCTCGCTCAGTCATGCATGTTATTTATTTGGTTTATTCAATTCGGTGCAATGGCTTATAGTAGATAAAAAAAAAGATTATTATTTTTTTTCTGGTTAGACAAAATTCGGCGTTGGGTTCAATCGGAGAGTCCTAGGTATCAATAGGTCAATTTAACTCTACTAACCTATAGCTTATAATTTATTTTTTATAATTTTCAAAATACATTTTTAATTCCCTTTTCAATATATATCTGATTAAGTAAGTACGTATGTCTAAATTTAACTCTTAAAACGTTTTTGTTTTATAAAATAACTTAAATAAATTACCAATTGCTATACCCGTCGCCAAAACTAAGCGAACCACAACTAACTAAATAACCAAGAATTGCTCAAGCCGTATTTACAAATGGGTAACCTGCTTCACAGCATTGTTTACATACTTGCTACTCGTTGCTGATCTGGTCTAGTGGATAGATGCGGCGGCTGTGTGTATGTATGACCTGTCAGTTATTAATTTAACCTGGCGTAGGTTGAAATGTTAGTTAAAAGCGGAACTAGATGATTATGTATCTAATTGTATATTTTTTTAACTTTACTCTGTATCCTGCACATGGCAGGGTAGGCAGAGGGAACCTGGAAAACAGTTCCTTTCCCCGTTGTGTATTACCGACATTTATTTTATGCAGTACGTAAACACTTTGAATTTTAAAAGGGAATCCTGTATAAAATCGGTATACGGTTTTGTGAATTTAGGACGCTATCTATCTTAAATTATAGTTTCAATAAAAAGATGGTCAAGACACTCCGCTCCCCATTTTCCAAATTATTGCGGGTTCAGTGGCGGAAACCAACACCGCAATTCGTATATTAGAATGGAGACAACAAAAATGTTTGATAAAAAACATATGGAATCGTCATGTAATCGAACACATAACTCGCGCTTTTATGTATCATGTTAATAATAGCATTCCAATATCGAAATCTTTTTACTCTACATTCTCTAGCCTCCAAATTCTATTGGGACGCACAATAATTCTAATGATAGGCCAGCCCTTGCCAGACAATATGATTAAAAAAAGCATTTGAACCCACGATCATCATCATCAGCATCATGACAAATTGCAACAATGTTACGTAAAATAGTACCAGCCCATAGAAGCAAACCTATTAAATAGGTACTTGTTTTATTATGCAACTGTTTCTGTTAGTTTTTTTAACTTTATACGTTACATTGCTTCATATATCGATAACTAAGTTAGAAATAAAGATTTAGAAATATATATGCGATATATGGTTACGGCGTGCTTAGATTTAATGAATAATTGATGAGGCCAGACGTGGCGCAGGGGCACAAAGTGTGTCTGTAAACGACTGGTTGTGGGTTCGTTTCCCACTCGGGGAAATTAAATATTTAATATTTGCATTTCTTCGCTCTGGTGTCGAGGCGCGGCGTTGAATTAAGCCTCTTAACACGTAATGTGTCCAGAATTTGGCAGAATATGGGGAAGGGAGCGTCTTAACATTGGGTACCCTCTGTCTACCAGTAGCCTGTTGTGTGCAGGATACAGCGTGACACTAAAAATAAAAAAATAATGTATCGGATTATTCAATTGCACTCGAAAACTCGAATGGTTTAACAGATAGGTAATATGAAGTTTTAATAAAACCGAGATAAAAAGACAGCTACAAGCTTTTGTCCGTACAGCGGAGTTGGCATAGTAAACCTGGTGTCCGCATCAGACCGTTCCCCAATTATCGCTCTAATTTCGTCACATTGCACGTTGTGTTACGCAACTCAACGCCGCGCTTTGTCTATCAGAACGACAAAATGAAAATAAAATGATTTCCCCGTGTTGGAATCGAAACTGCGTTAACAGTCCAATGCCACAATTATTTAAATATTAAACAATAAATAATCTTAAACATGGAAAAGAGAACAATAAAGATTTTTATATTTCAGTCCCAGTATTGTTTCTTATATTTAAAGCTTACGATCACTTCGACATAAAGCGGAGGTCATTTGCGTGTAACTGTAAGATAATGACGGATTGTAACGGTGTGATTTACCCAGAGAAGGTCGTTCTTGAATCTTGATATATGGGTTTGGGTGCAACGACAAACATATACCTATTTATTTGAACGCTGTGGTGTGGTAGGAAAAGTGTGGTATTGAGTTCCTCAACTCAATACGCAATGTCTCCAGAATTCGGCAGAAAGTGGGAATAGGAGTGTCTTAACACTAAGCTCCCTCTGCCCAACCTGCCAAATGTTTTGAGAGTGATTTATAAATATGGGCCTAAAATATTCTGTCTTATAACCCCACGAAATACGAGAAATATATTATGTAAATAGTAACCTTGTCCAAAAAAAAATATCTTGTATTTTGAAGAAAAATATTTTAAACGCAATCGATACCGAATAAATCGCTCTCAAGATGAAGATCGATCTTGAGATGCCGCTACATATCTATGAATGATAACAGACGGACAAGACTGGCTTTATTTGCTTAGAATACATCTACCATTTTTATTTCTAAAGTCACTTTCGTTAGTATTTGTAATATGTAATGTGTTTAGTATTTTAATTCATTTTTTTATTAATCGTGTAGGCTACGTGTATATGACCATAATAAGACACGTCAGAATTAAAAACGTTTTTTCCTTAGAATAATCAATTTATATTTGGCAAAATCTGACTTAACTCACTTTACTAGTAACGAATTCAACATTTAATAGACTCGATATTATCACTATACAAAGTTATTTGAAGTTTTCTCAGTATTCAACAGCGCCGCCGCCTCTATAGTGTTGGATGTGCGAAATAATTGCGCAACGTTACTTATTGTTCTTGGCATCTTTTGTACTTTTTGTGGGCGATTTTTGCGCTTAAATCACTATTACGATCAGTGATTAAGATATGATTAACGATAAGTTTGTTATATTTATAATTAATATGGTTTGTTTGTGTTTTTTTACCAAAAATGATTCTATTCTCAGCTTTACGCTATATTAACCTTCATAGC
Source organism: Heliconius sara (assembly GCA_917862395.2). Lineage (NCBI taxonomy): Eukaryota > Metazoa > Arthropoda > Insecta > Lepidoptera > Nymphalidae > Heliconius > Heliconius sara. Next base: position 12,909,397 of record OU860782.2, on the reverse strand, counting down.
AGAGTAAGTAGAGAGAATATAATGTTAAGACACTTTTCTCCGTCTTCATTCATTCATTTAACTCTGGTAGATAAAGTGCGATATTAGTACTGACGATCAACATCCATAGATTTGGTATAAAAAAATCGACTTTAACCGGATCCCATACCAAGAATATAACCAAACTCTTATCAAACTGCCCTTGAAGTGTATACTTTCCAATACAAAATAATCATCGAAATCGATTGGCGCGATATTCAATTCTTCGTGCATTTGTCGCGCACGTACTAAATTCAAATTCAAGACTTATGTGATTTTCTCATGGGGTATCCATGAGAATCGCTAGAAATGGACCAAACAAAAATGGGACCACACGGGAAGCACCAGCTTTCAAATACAGTATAAAGGTGCGTGAGGACCAGGGACCACGTTAGGCTCTTTCGCGATGAAAAGGGTGAAGCTATAAATAAATAAGGAAAATAATTCGGTATAGCATACGGTATGCAAAGTGACAAAGAGGTATATATAATACGTCACAATTTTTTTTGAGGCCAGTCGTGGCGCAGTGGCACTAAGTGTGACTGTAAAACGGAATGGTGGTGGGTTCGATCCACACTCGAGGAGATGAAATATTTAATTAAATTTATATTTCCATTTCTTCGCTCTGGTGTCGAAGCTAGGCGTGGTGTTGAGTTCTGAAACTCAACTCGCAATGACTCCATAATTCGAAGTGGGGAACGGAGTGTCTTAATACTAGTTTCCCTCTGCCTACCCTGCTGTGTGCGGGATACAGCGTGAAGCTGATTGATTATTATATATTTTTTTCTTTTATTTTAGATTCAAGCCGATTACCACACTCTACGTCATATCTACTATCTCATATTTAAAAAAAAACAATCAATTTGACACAAAACCACAAGCGATGAAATCATTTTTCTGCTCTAATTCAGTTGGCAAATTTAAATTGTAACTGTAATTTAGCAACTTATCGCCTTATTATATTATCTTTTTATTTGATGTAACAAATTTAAGTTGTTTTAATTTTATTAATATTTTAACGTAGCGATTTGAACCCACGCCTCTTGGAACCCATCTAAGTTCTTATACCTTTTAAGCTTCATGTTCTGAGAATAAATGATATCAAAAAATTTTTATCACCGTCAAGGCACAATAGAACAGCGTCTGTAAGCGCGATGGTTGTGGGTTCGGAAGAAAAGTTTTTAAAATAAAAAAGGGCAATATCTTTAACATTTTCTTGTAAGACAAGATACTTGATTTCTTTTCCTAGGAATACAGAGTGCAGCTTAAAGTATATATAAATGTTTTCCTTATAAAAACGATACGATTGACACGGTAATAAAAAAAACTATTTGAAGTTCATATAAAAAAGATAGCTTATTTTCTTATTAATAAAATATAATAACTATTCTAAGATAACGGTTATTCGCCAAAAATATGTAACCTCAAAGTAAATTTTAATGCCGGTTCTTTACTCATTGTTCGCGCCACACTTATATTGTGTCGTGGGATCATTTTGTAAGCTATTGGTGTTAATCACCGGTTTTATAGTTACAGAATTGCATAGATTTTTTTATATTTTTGAACTAAGTTTCAACATGCAAACGTATGAGGCAGTAGAAGAGTCTTATATATTGGCATAAGTATAATAAAATAAATATGATTGTATTTATAATAAATATTATTAATTTAAATTTAGTGAACACACAATGAGAAAATTGTGTTCAAAATGGAGAACGGAGAGTCTTAACACCGAGTTCCCTTTGCCTACGCTATTATGCAAGGCAATGTGAAGTTAAAAAATGTTTTCTGCCACCCAACTGTTTCGACATTTCGGTGGAAAATGAGGATTGAAAGTTCACACTGATTGGTGAAAACGGAGTGTCTTAACACTAGATTCTGAGGTCCCCTCTGTCTATCCTATTATGTGGGAGAAACAGCGTGAAGCTAAAAAAATATTATTTATTTTTCTCAAGGTTTACTTGAAATAGGAGACATGATTAGAATTCAAGTATTTAGTTCCACGACGGCCTTGCCTCAATTGACCCGGTAAACGGGTCGGGTCTATTGTCTAATTGCTCGTTTAATTAACTGCGTCCGATTTCAAGTTCTCAGATTTTATAATTATATTACTATAGTACTAAATGTTAGAGATGAAATGTCGTAAGTCATGATTTTTTTAAAGTAAAATTATATTTTTTTAAAAACCCTTTTTTTTCTTCTCTTCTAATTGTTGTATCATCATTAAATCTGGATGTAGTACGTAGCTCAGGTGACAATCCAATATTATAGTATCATCTAGCTGGTCTGGTTAGTAGTTAGTTAGTATTAATTTAAATATCGACAGCGTAGATAATTGAGGGTGACTATTTGTGGAAAATGTACCATGTAAGGGTTTAAATGGTTAAATAGACATTACTATTTCAAAGTGGTTATAAGTTCAAAATTTCAACGAGACCCACCATTTATATTAAAACGAGGTTTTAGGTCTGTTGTAAAGTGTGATTTCTGATCCCGATACCTAAACTGTATGTAATTAGATAAAAAATCAGGAATATATTTGTTTTTGTAATACGAACGAACAAAACAACCAGCATCGGTATCAAGTTCAAGAACAAACAGCTATATCCGGATCTATCAATTGGTTAACCGCGTGTCACTCTTGAGTCAATTGGTCTTCAATGGAGCGGCCCCTATCATATCTAGTTACAGGGAAAGAGTACTTTAAATCTAGAACAAAAGTTTCTATATTGCTCTTTGTTTGTTTTGTGATATTTTATATTAAATTAACGTCAATAGAGAATGAGCATCATACAGAATATAAAGCCGTAAATGAAATTTATATCAATAATCTTATAATCAAATCGGAACGCCTAGTTCTCTGTACATGGAGGATATATAAGAAAAAAAAAAAATTAGTTACTTTTTAGAACCTATTAGAACTGTTGAAACCTTACTTTTTAATAAAGGTATAGATAGATATTCTTTAAAAATAATATTAATATTAGAAAACAAAAGTAATGCACATTAGTAAATTAATAATAATGTGGTCCAAGCGGGCGAAGCTGCGTGCGGGTTGCTATTATAATAATATAAATACTAAATTATAAAGCTTTTGTTTGGCTTTTACGCGTTGATCTCGGGAACTTTTTATATGAATCAAGAAAATCTTGTGTTGGCAATTTAAAAAGAAAAGTTAAAGTGTTGTGCGATATATTATATGACGTTAATCGTTTCGGTGTAACCCCCTGTACTTTTGCGGTCACAGTTACCTCGAGCACCTAGAATGCTCTTTTTCTCAATTCTTAATTTATTTTGATTTGACCTAATGGGCGAAGTCTAAGATTTCATTAGTTTCCAAATAACCGTTTTTTTTTCATTATAGCATCGTGCTGTATCCCGTACACAGAAGGATAGGCTAAGGTAACTTAGTGTTAAGACACTTCGTTCGCCATTTTTCGAGGATTTAATGTGTTGAGTGGCAAAACTCTACGTCGCGCTTTACTTCGACACCAGAGCGAAATATTAAATATTTCATTTTGGGAGTGGGAATTGAAACCACAACCTGTCACGCTTAGTCACACACTTGTGCCCCTGCGCCACAACTGACCTCAAATGGGATGGCTAGTTTATGTATTACATAAGTAATAATTTATTGTACAGAATAAAAAAAATATAGAATTAACATGTTTCATTTATTTTGTTTCAGGAGCCACATCATGGCGTCGAGATGGCTCCCACTGGCGTTATTCGCTACATTCGTCCATGTTGGTAAGTAACATCTACTCTCTATTTATATATTTCTCTCTACTTAGGCGTTAAAAAATAAAAAAGAAACAAATCAGCTCAATCAATCAATCTCGAACACATCAGGGTAGGCCGAGGGAACCTAGTGTTACGACACCCCGTTCTCTACTTTCCGTCGTAAAAAAATTCTGTAAGTATTGCGTGTGGAGTGGCGGAACTCAACGTTGATGTGTTTACAAGTATGAAATTGTCAAATTCTTTATTAAATAGTTGCCAATAACTATATTTTTTTATAATTAAATAAAAACAGCTTCCCATCAAATTATATTTAAGTCTATTTCTGTTAACCAACACGTCTTCCAAATCAAATCAAATTTTAGATGAACAATAAAACCTATTGTTTGAGTAAAAGTTCCAAAGGCCTACAGTTAGATAATGATTAACGCAATTACCTACATCAATACAAACGTTTTTTATATTCAAGATTTTTAAAAAAGCCTGTAACTCTAGCTTCGATCTTCTTTATATTACTTTACTAGAAATGTATGATTAAATATAAGAATTTTTGTGAAACTTACATGAATTAAGGTAATTTAGTATGAGAAAACGGTGAAGTAGAGAAAAATGGTAACTTAGTATATAATGTAAACCACAGCGTTAAGTACCGCCATCGAGCCCTTAATGTCGACATATTGGCTGTTAAGCGGAGAACTCAGTGTCTTAACACTAGTTCCCCTTGCCAACCGTTCTTTAAACGGATGATTATTACTTACAAACGAGTTTAGTGAAATTCAATTCGCTTTGTTCTAAACTGAAAATAGTCATCGCACGGTCGTGTCAATGACCACGTGAAGCTTTACATATACACACATAGGTACATAATGTGGCAAATTCTGTTGTGTGAACAAACACATACATAATAATAATAATATCTTCTTGAGAAGACGGAAAATCCAGCTGATATCATCGCCTTATTTACAACATATGGGATTATTCTTTAAAAAATCTGGACAAACGCGAATAGGGCTTGCCCACCGAGGGTTCCGTACGAAAATTGGGGTCTGGCCCTTCCTCTTATACCTCATTTAAACTAGCAGCTTAGATATCAAAAGATTTAAACCCCTGTCATATGTTTTGGAACCGTCCAAGCTGATCATCAAGATATACCTTCTTATCAAGCTATATAGAAATTCTTATACATTAGTTACAATTTATAAGTTTCCTTGAATAAATTTTCAGGTTTCGCTAACAAACCGCCAGAGTTCACGCAAGATATGGACAATTTGGCGCTTTCAGAGAGCACACCTGTGGGACAGCGCGTTTACACGTTACAAGGCATCACTGATCCGGAAGGCTTGCCGGTATATAATATTTTAATTGAACATGAGTTAAAAGTGACATTACCTGCGACAGTATTTCCGGGTCTATACAACATAGGTATTTTTTAAAAAGGCGACTTTCTTCATCGACAACGCACCTGTAGCTCCTCTGGTGTCCCACGAGTCGTAAGGCGGTCATTACTTGCCTTTTCCACAAAGATTTTTTTTTATATAAAAGCTTAATTTGAAATTGGCTTAAATTGTTATTATAGTAAAGATATTTAAGTGATAAATTAACTTTAACGTGGAGCTAAAAAGAAAAACTGTATAAAATAAATGGAAATATTAGATTAATTACCTCTAATAATTCAGTCTTTACTATAAATTATTTAATGATACTGTTTGTATTCCAGCTCAAATATGGATTGGTGGGCACTGACAAATTTAGTGTCGATCCAGACACTGGTGAGGTGACTCTAGTACAGCCTTTAGACAGGGAGGTAAATATAAGGTTACTTTTTGCAAGCTTCACGCTGTTATCAATGGTTTTTTCTTTTGATTTATTTTTTTGTTGCCTGAATTATGCATATCATCTCTTATTTGATGATTCGAAACTACTTATTAAATAACCTTTATAAATAAAGAATATTTTAATGTTATGTATTATGTAGTATAAAATAATATATTTAATGTCATTTTTTTTATCGAAAAAAAATAGGTAAAATTTTAATAAATGTATAAAGTAATTTTCATGATTCATTAATTTCCTTTGGGTACATGTTTCATACATATACATGTAAAGTTTATTTATATATTGATATATTTATTATTTGCGTAATAATTTCAGAAAGAGGATACAATAAAATTTCTAGTATCAATAGAAAGTGGAGAGGCAGTGCAAAGTCAATCTGTTACTGTTATCGTGTTGGATGAAAACGACAACCCGCCTATATTTAAAAATGTAAGTAAAATATATTTTTTTAGCTTCTCACGCTGTACTCTGCGCATAAACAGAGGGAACCTGGGAACCTAGTGTTGAAACACTTCATTCCTTTTAAGACACTTCTGTTTACCATTTTCCTCTGAATTCTGGAGACATTGAGTTGCGAAACTTAACGCAACAAACTAAAATACATGTAAAATTATATATTATCCTTATAACTTTGTTATAAGAAAAAAATCAAAGACCATATTTACTTAAATATGGTAGACGATATTTTTTTTGGTGATTCTTATCAATCTTGTTTTTTTTATACAAGTGTTGGATTGCAGGATCTTACATTATACATATCGTGTAACTAGACATTTCAACAAATTTATTCTAAATGTACCATTTGAGTCCAAGTCGGAAATGAACACAACAGTACATATACAATAAAATATAATGAAATTTATTATTTAAAATGTATTACAATTTCCAGGTTCCCTACGAAGTTGATGTACCAGAAGACGAAGAAATAGGCAAAACAATTCTACAAAATATAGAAGTAGAAGACAAGGATTCTGTAGGAGATAGTTTAGAAGTTGGCTGCTTGCCTAATGAACAGGTATTTTTTTTTGTTTGACGACGTATCCCGCATATAGCAAGGTAGGCCGAGGGATTCTTGTGTAAATACACTCTATTTCTTCAACCTGTCTTTCACTTATCGCCTATTATAAATTTATTACAATTCAGGTGAATCCAATGTCTAAACATTCATTGAAATGGGATTTGAACCTACAAGAATTGCGGTTGCATCGATTCTTTTATTTATCGAAATTGTCGAAATGCAATAAACGAAAGACCACCTGACTGTTAGTGCTTTTCAATTCCTTGTCCAGTGATATCTGAACAATACATCCAACATAAATTTTGCATTTAAATAAAAACTTAATGAAAACTAATATTAAAATTTCTTAGAAACATGAAAAGCTGACATAATGTAACATCCAGATGTCTTGTCCTAGAGAGCGCAGGTTCAAATCTTGACCATTCCAAATTTGCCATTTGTATAGGGATATACACTAACATGCTATTAAAATGCTTTTATTGTATGCTTTAATATAAGACTATTTTCATTACAGTGGCCAGAAGCTTGTGATATTTTTGATGTAGTAAGCATAAGTTCTACAGCGAATCAATACACTGGGGCACTGGTGCTAAAGAAGAAACTGGACTACAATGAGAAACAATTCTATCAATTCCAAATATATGCTACGGTAATAGAAACTTCTAATTATTTTATACATCTAATATTATATACATCTATACTAATATTATAAAGAGGTAAGATTTGTATTTTTGTATGTATGTATGTATGTATGTGCGTATGTGTGTATGTTTGTAGAGTTTTCACACAAAAACTACTGGATCTATTTCAATATTTTTTTCACTATTAGAAAGCTGCATCTTCACTGACCAGCATAGGCTATATTACATTTTCAAAAAAAATAGAGATCCCTAATAAAAATGCAATAATGTAACCCAAGGTGAGAAGAAATCGATCTTAACAATTCTATCATCGCGTGCGCTGCGAAAACTATTGATGATAGAACAAAACAATATTCTACAGTATTATAGAGCGCATCAATATCTATATAAAAGTCCGCGATAGCATATGTCCAACTACTGTAGTTATGACAATATAACCATTTTTTTATATTTTATAAGTTAACAAAAGTGCCGACAATAATCAAACCATATTATTGATACCTCTTTATTAATCCTTATCATACTAAATGATATTGTATTAAAGATAATTTCAATACCTGTAAAATACTTTTTAAATTATTAAAATCGGATATCCCATTCAAAAGATATAACGAATTCAAAAATATCAATCTAACGAAAATCATGTAATAATAAAAAATGCGGAGTGTGTGCCGTGTGGCCTCGCGCACCATAGCGAGTAACTCTGCGGGGGTGAGGGGGAGGTGCATCGATATCACTAAAATTATTAAGACAATCGATTAGATTTTTTGTTTCTCTATTTGAATTGAATAGGGCCCAAACCTACGGGACCGATTTGGAAAAATCTTTTACAATTAGACAATAAAGGTGTAAAACAATACCAAAAAAAAACCGAGTTGAGGCCGGTCGTGGCGCAGCGGCACAAAGTGTGACTGTAAACCGACTGGTTGTGGGTTCGATACCCACTCGAGGAGATGAAATATTTACTTAAATTTATATTTCCATTTCTTCGTTCTGGTGTCGAGGGCAAAGCGCGGCGTTGAATTCTGCCACTTAACACGCAATGCCTCCGGAATTCGGCAGAAAGTGGGGAACGGAGTGTCTTTCACTACGTTCCCTCTGCCTATCCTGCAGTGCGCGGGATATAGCGTGTGTAACTATTAGAGTTATGTTACAATAACTAATTTTCAAAGGAAAATGTGCAAACTAGAACAGAGCCGCCATCGTAGTACAGAGGGACATCTAATATATATATATATATATATATATATATATATATATATATATATATATATATATATATATAGATATATATATATATATATATATATATATATATATATATAGATATATATATATATATATATATATATATATATATATATATATATATATATATATATACATATATATATATATATATATATATATATATATATATATATATATATATTATATCATAATGAATAGCTTTAAACTTTGCATACAAAGGTATCCCGTACGTAGTATATCATTTTTTTCATGTATTATTACCAGTACAGTATCGATACTAATGTGGTATCTATATTTTTATATATATTTAATATTTTTTCTCCCCTTAGTGTTTTTCAGGTGGAAAACACAGACAATATTTTATTCACCATAAAAATGTGTTAGAATAACTATCAGGAGCTATTAAAATAAATATATTATAAATAAATAAATATATTATATGTTATTACAGTATAACAATATAATATATAAGATATTTTATATTATTTTAATTTTTATCTTAAAACTAGCGGGCGCGCGCAACTTCGCCTGCTTATTAGCACCCTTAGGGGTGAATTCTAAAAGAACCACGAAAAGCATGTTCAATAAAATATTTTTAACAGTCTGAATTTAATGTTTTATAAAAATCGGTAGCGATTTAAAGATTTTTTCATATAAATTTTCAACCACGTCCATTGTTTTTAGAATTCATCCCTAAGAGGATGAATTCTAAAAACCATGAAATACATGTTCAATGAAATATTTTAAAGAGTCTGCTGACTTTCAAATTTTATGAAAATCGGTGCTGTTTTTAAAAAAAACCATACAATCTTTCACCCCCTATTTCATGCGTTTAGGGTAAAAAAATTTCAAAATCCCTTATTAGTGGATGTCCAAATTATTAAAATAAACATCTGTCCAAACTTCACGTTTCTCCCATCAACGGTTACGGCTCTGCGTGTGTCGTACCTCAGGCAGTCAGGTACATGTCTTTTTATATATATAGATAAATAGATGAATAACTGTATTTTGATCAAATTTATTTTCTTAAAAAATTAACAGTGCCCAAAAAAGCTATCATTTCTCTATGAGGATATAAATAAATAGTTATAAAGGTCAGTTTTTTAATCATTACACCATTCATACATGACGAATGTTACAATAAAAACAATTAAAGCGATTTTACCGCTCCCGCACCGCGCTCACGTCTTAGCTCTTTAAATCGCTTAAATCGTTTCTGAGATAAGCGTCAACTAACAGAAAAACCAACAAACAAACAAAATTGACAAATATTATTGTTTCTGGTTCTATTACTTTGTTAATTGCCCCCAATAATAATTTTTCTAATGAAAATCTAAAATGCCACCATGGTTTTAATAATTTTCACATTAGAAACCTTAAGTGCGTTGCAAATATACATTATAGGTATATTAAAACATGAATATAATTTTAGTGTTTTAAGTAAATAATTCTGTGGTTAAAGCGGGCGAAGCCGCGAGCGGGTCGCTAGTATCTTATATAAAAAACGTGCTTAAGTCAATCAATAAAAAGGTTATATGTATTTTTAATATTTGACAAGAGTAGGCAAAAAAACTTGATATATCAAAATAAAAAAAAAATCAAGGAACATAGTCCAAAAATATTTTCTATTTATTATTTAGGCTCTACGCTTTATCTCCCATATAGTTGCCCAGATATGAGACTTTATCCTCTGCTTTCCGCTCAATCTCAAGACTGTGCATTGTGTGGTGGGACCAACGCCCCCGCGTCTCATTAGCTATGCCATTCGTGGCGTTGCGTAAATTGAACTGCTAAACCCTGGGGCACAATGGTGTGACAGTAAAGCGAAGATTGTAGGCTCGATCCCCATTTGAGGAAATTAATTATTATTTATTAATATTTTCATTTCTTCGTTCTAGCACCAAGGCAAAAACCCGCAGTTGAGTTCCGCCACTCTACACGCAATGCCTCGAAAAGTTCGGCGAAAAGTGGGGATCGGGGTATTTTAACACTAGCTTTCCTCTGCCTACCCTGCATTGTGCGGGATATAGCGTGAAGATAAAAAAGTTAATTGTCATCGCGCTAACAATAGAAGACTGGCCCATTCTGTCATGATTACCGTAATTAGATAATTGTATAATATATCATAATATCGTCACAATAACATTATAATTTTCTATCTTCAGGACGGAACCCTAAACTCAACAACCCACATCGAAGTCAAAGTGCTAGACATACAGAACACTCCGCCAGTGTTCAGCGGGACACTAAGTGGTTCCTTATCAGAGGACGCGCCCGTGGGCACTGTCGCGTTATTGATAACAGCGAGAGACGGTGACAGAGCACAGCCGAGAGATGTCAGATTGGAATTAGTTACTAGTATGTTTGTTTTTTTTTAATACAATCAAATCAATTTCACACTGTATTCCGTATACTGCATCGTAGTTAGAGGGAACCTAGTGTTAAGACACTACGAAAGTGGAAATACTTTCCGCTGTTTTCTTTTACATTGCGTGTTGAGTAGCGAAACTCTACGACGGGTTTTTGCATTGGTGCTAAAGCCAACAAATGAAAATATTAATAAATGATAATTAATTCCCTCGAGTGTTGATCGAACTCACAACCGTCGCGTTACAGTCTCACCCTTGTGCCTGTGCGCCATGACGGCCGGCTTGTAACATCAAATGGGAGTAACTAAAAGTTGAGCATATAAGATGTGTCACTGACCGCAAGTAATTAACGTATTATGAAATATATCGTTGCCTTCCTTTATAAATGGAATATAGAAAACAATAATATCTTTTCAATATGAAAAAAACGCCGAAGGTTCCGTTCAAAGATGGAGGTTCAAGCTTAGATTAGCCAGAGCGCTTTCATCAGATTAACGAGCTTTAATACCAAAGGGTGGCACCCCTTTTAAGGCTATGATTTTTAGAATTTAAACATAAATCTTTAGTTTTGATTTTTTTTCCCTGAACTAGTACTATATGTAAATGCTAGGTGCCAAATTTAATAATTCTAGGTCAACCAAAAGTACCTTATGCATTTCCTTTATAGTGTCGAAATACGCCTTTTTGGTATATAAACGGTTATTTTTTTAAGTAAATGTAGAAATGCGTGGATTTTAATTAAAAAAAAGTTTATAAGATATTTCTACACGAGATGATGTTATATTTATAATAAAAATATTTTTATTTTATTTACAAAGTACATATATTTAAAAATATTTATAAAAAGGATACCTATGTAATTCCAGATCCTCTAGACTTCTTTTGGTTGGACAGTAAAACAGGAGAACTGAAAACCGCTAAACCCTTGGACAGAGAAGCTTTGCCTGATCCCTCTTCACCGTTAAATCTTACTATTAGGGTGAGTTTAATTACAATTACGAAATATATAATCGTTTTCATATATAGCAACTAGTTGTGGATTGAACTAGCAGTGGATCTTTGTATGTGTATAATTCAGTTCCATAAAGCTCAAATTTAAATGGCAAAAAATTTTTACCAATATATCACTACACCTCAGTTATTAATAGAAAGAACTAACATAACACTTTTTGTACCTAACAGGCAACGGAAATAATAAACGGCGTACCGTACTCGTCACCGTCCACCACCACGACCACCACAGCTACCATTACGATCAAGGACGTCAACGATGAACCACCGCGCTTCAACAGGAGGGAGTATAGTGTGGTGTTACCAGAGAGCCTCCCTGTTGGTACTCCACTGCCAAACTTGGATATGGTGGTTGTTGATACAGATGTGGTGGGTACAAATTTTTTTGGTAGTTTACCGCTGTATCTCGAGATTAAACACTCGTTTTAAGACACTCCGCTTAATTTCCTAGATTAACTCAACGCCGCGCTTTATCTTGTTACCAGAGCTAGGAAATTAAATAATACGTCATATGTGTTATAGCCCTATGTTCAACTTAAGTACCTGGGAAAAGCCAGCAAGAAGAAGAAACTGAGTGAACTTCTATTATTATCGACAAAGTAAGCAAGAAGGAGAACCTACTGAACTGAGTTTGCAACTGTGAACTTGTATTATAAAATGATCTTTATTCCTATAATGAAAATGAGCCATAAATGTGGTAATTTAAAATATAATTTTCTTTTATTTCTGTGTCGAACGTGAAACAATGGTTTCATATCATGAATGTATTAATTATATTTTATTTTTTCACTTATTATATTTTTTTGTCATATAGTGTAGTATGTATATTGAAATTAATAATTTATAAATATTTTTGAAGCCGTCATGGTGCAGCCGCTATAAACGTAATAGTCGTGGATCTGATTGCTACTCGAGTTATTTTGAATTCAGGCACTCAACGCGCAATATCTTCGAAATTTGGTGGTGCCAGTTGCTCGGAAAACGGTCTATTTACTTCGTTTTCCGAGCAACGCGCAATCTTAACATTAGGTTCCCTCAACCTGCCGCCATGTGGGATATAAAGTGAAACTATGTTTCTTTCCTTTCAGGGCCTCAACTCAGTGTTTTCACTCCGCTTATCAGATGAAATGGGAGCTTTCATAGTGGAACCATCAATAGCTACTGGGAGTGCTACTGTGACATTGCGTCTGAATTCCACTTTGGACTACGAAGATCCTAATCAGAGGAAGTTTATTTTGGAGGTTAGTCTTTTTTTTTGTTTTTCTTTGCATAATGGATTCTTTTTTGTAATTTTTCCTACATATAGCAGGGTAGCAGAGGGAATCTGCGAACATAGTGTTTAAACCCCATTCCCATTAACCCATACACACATTAAATATTTAATTTTCTCGAATGGGAATCAAACCCACACACAACCTATGCCTCTGCGCTCGTTGCGCAGATTAATGGTCCCAAATTAAATATTATTTTTTGTATTTCAATTTATATGCTCTGTACAGGTAATAGCAGAAGAAGTCCATACGTCCCCGCGTCTCCACTCGCGTGCAAGTGTGACAGTGACGGTGCGGGACGTGAACGACAACTCCCCCCAGTTCCCGCGCGGCCCGCACGCCGCCGCCGTGCCGGAGGGCGCGCCGCGCGGCGCCAGAGTGCTGGCGCTGAGAGCCACTGACAGAGACACTAATAGGTAACTTTTAATTATAAATAAGGCAAATACAAGAGAAAAAACTATGTTAAATTTATGCTTAGTTTTTGTTTTTACATACGTGTTGAGAGTTGCGGAACATAGCACCGCTTCCTTTTAATCTGTTGACCGGTTTCGTTTTACCGGTATTAAATATTAATAGAATTACGTGCAGCTAATATGTGTTTTATATTTTTTTTTTATTATTTTGTAAAAATATTTAGACATCCTTAGTAAGAAATTAACAATTTAAAAATATTAAAACAATTTCCATACATTCCAGATTCGGTACAGAAGGTATAATATACGAATTGTCGGGTAACGGAGCGGATTTTTTTGAAGTGGACAACCGTAGTGGTGTCATTAGTGTGGCTGAGTGTCCCACTCCGGGGAAACCACCGTGTTTAGACTATGAGACCAGGAAGGATTATTTTTTACAGTATAAAGTATGTGTTGTTGATAATTTTCCATGTTTGTTTTATTTTGAACTGATTACTCTTCTAATAAATACAGTTTGGTTATTAATCGTGTGGTTGTACATATTTGATTTTTTTATATACGTTTCTGTCGTGGCGCATTTCGACAGTGACCTCTGTAACCACAGTGGTTGTGGGTTTGATCCCCACTCCTACAACGATTATATTTATATTATTCTACGCCACTCAACACAACAGAATATCTTAACACTATACTACTGCTATGTGGATAAAAAAAACGTAAACTTATTGCTTTTTTTAAAGAAAATGATTTTTCCAGGCTACCGATGACGATGGTACAGGTCAAAGTACAGTAGTGCCATTGCAAATATCACTAACTGATTCTAATGATAATCCACCTATATTCATAACGCCGGTTTACAAGGCGTCCATTGACGAGGACGCTGTTAAATTTGAACCGGAACTAATCGTGAGTATCTTGTTTTATTTTGTATTTGAAAATTGCTTTTAAATTGTAGCCTATGTGTTAATGTTATACACCAGATTATATAGCTATATTATTGTGGTTTTATCTGAATCCGTTCAGTGGTTTTTGGGTGTGGAACAAACATTGAACCATCCTCTTTAGTTTATAATCCTTCAACTATCTTATGTTGTAATTGTAATTAAAGTTTTTTTTTAACATATTTAGATGTAAACTCTTTTAGTTATACACTAGCGTCAGAAGGAAGAAAACAATACTGTTTTCGTTTCGTGCGTGAATATGTATGTATATTATATTTACTTCGCATGCTCTATAGTCCAAATGGACGGACAAGTTAGTCAGAGGAAATAAGTTAGAGTTTTGGCAGTGACACAGGTCATATAAATTTTCATAATGATGCCTACAAATGTAAATAAAGTAAACATGTTATTTAAAAAAAATAAACAGTTACCTCGTTCTGACTCTCTCCGTTATTTCAGGTTCAAGCGAGAGACCTAGACACAATCTCGGACATCCGCTATTCAATAGTATATCCACCTGATCCTCCATTTTGGATAGAGCCCATATCCGGCCGAATATCTGTGTTGGGGCACGCCATGTTGAACTCCACTGAGGATAATCTCGTTGTGTTGACGGTTTTGGTAAGGAATACTTGTATTTGAAGATTTGGTTACTATTTTCCGCATATAGCAGGACAGGTAGAGCGTACTGAGTACTGAGTGCTGATTGAGTGCACTGCCTCGTTCTATATTTTTAAATATACTTTGCATTTTGAATACTATTTATTTCTGTCTGTTTTGCTTTATGCGTAAAAGCGAGAAGCTGATAAAAATTAACTATGTTGCGGCTAAGCCTAGATTAAATCTAGTTTTTATATCATAATGTAGACCAGCTACACTTCTACACAACATCGAGTAATTCAGTGCTAAATTAAAAAACTACGCTTTACACATTAATAATTATAATTATATACTCAATTCGTAATGAAATCGACATGACTTCTTACAATAAATTATAGTAGTCCAAATTAAATAATTCCAGGCTACAGACGGCCTTCATAATTCAACGTGCAAAGTGGAAATAACAATACGCGATGTAAACAATCACGCGCCATCTTTCGAAACTGATAAATACGACGCTAGTATAGCAGAGGATGCAGCAATTGGTATGGATTTTGTTTTTTTATAGTGTCAGGTCACTTTGGTCTGTGTGTTTTGCAAATTAAGATTTCTTTTTGTTTATGCTTTAGATAATATCAGAATTGATATTGGTAATCTTATGTGGTTTATTGGTAGGTTTCGGATGGTTGTTGAAAAAAGCAATTCTGTCATACTTATTAATTAAACTATGTGTTCTTTAAAACTGATGCTGAAATTTAAAAAAAATCATTTGAATTATTAAAAATATCTCAATGTTGTTTTTTTTTTTTAATGAAACTCATGTTTCGTAACTCCTTATATCCCGTTTTCGTCCATTTTAGGTAGATTATAGAATTAACAGATTCTTAAAGTCCTATTTTTGAGAACAAAATTAATTAAAATAAACATTCCAAAGAATTTTGTAATTCAGCCATTGCTGATACATACATTTGTACACCATAATGTAGGTATTTATAATACATATTAGGTATATATTTATGTATTTTTTTAAATCAGGAACGGAAGTAGCAGCAGTCAAAGCAACGGATCTCGACAGTGGCTTGAACGCGGAAATAAAATATAACATACAAAAGGGAGCATTAGAATCGTTTACGATAGACAACACGACCGGAGTAGTGACAGTGGCGTCTAAACTGGACTTTGATAGACGAAACACGTATAGAGTGCAGATTGTTGCTACGGATATGGGTATGTCATTTAAGTAGCTTCTCTCTTTATACCGTATATTACAGAGTAAGCAGAAGGAACCTTGTTAAGTTAAGTCATTGTGTTTTGAATGGCAGAACTAAACGGCGCGCTTTGTTTAGTTATTAGAACGAGAAATGGAAAAAAAAATCCTCAAATGGAAATCGAACCCACAGCCGTCACGCTTACAGTGTGACCTTACAAATAGGGACATTTTAATCGTTTCTGATAAATAATACTAGCGGCCTATTGGCGGCTTCGCCCGCTTATACTTCATTTATATTATAAGAAAACTATAAAATATTTACATAAATTCTGGTAGCCTACTTAGTATTCCGATGTACAGGCTATATTAGTCTAAAGACAAATAATAAAAAAATAGCTAACCTGTAATCCTCATTCCAGGTATACCAAGTCTAACGGGAACAACGGAATTGACAGTTCACATTATTAACGTAAATGATAAGAAACCAACATTCACACCATCAATACAAAGGGCCGAAGTTTCAGCGGATGCGGATATCGGCACTATCCTACATAATCTAATAGCAATTGATCCGGATATAACGGATAACGGTCAGCTAGTGTATGAATTAGCAACGGATAGGAATATACGGGCTGTGGATAAGAACGGGAAAGAGGTAATTTGTGTTTTTTTTAGTTTCACGCTGTATCCCGCCTAAATCAGATTAGGTAGAGGAGACATACATTTTCCTGGACACCAGAGCAGATAACGAAAATACTGCAAAAAAAAATTCATTTCCCAAATGGAAACAATAATTTACACGCTTTGCCACTGCGCCGTCTTATGCTTGAGGATTTTTCCGCAAATTAGATATAAAGTGGGTTCGCCACTGTCACACACACAGCGTGAAGCTAAAATTAAACTTATGTTACCAAATATTATGGATTATACTAACTCAAAATCTACAATTAACTTATTTGCCCCAGGTATCAGAACAAAATCTCTTCACCACGTGGTTCTTAGTGTCTTCCAACGGTAGTGTCTCAGTGTCAGAGACGCTAGACCGGAACATGGCGGCCGTGGTCACATTACCGGTCGCAGTCACTGACGCGTCCGCGCCCACTTTACAGAGGACTGAAGGTTTGGATTAATTTATAAAAAGTTTCTTATGCATTTTTATTGATATAGTATTATATTGGAGCCATTCTGAAGCTACGAGACAGTGACGACTGACTCTAAATATGATGTTTGTGGGTTCGATTCTGACTCGGGGAATTGTTTCAAACGTAATAATTTATTTTCGCTTGTTTATTAACACTAAATGTGCAATACTTATAACAAAATATCAAAATTGATAAAAATTGTTAAGATTAAGATTCCTAACATTGCTTTACTAAAATCTAAATTTATGTACATTCAGTTTATATTTATAAAATTAATTTCAGGTGAACTAATAATAAACATAGTGGATGTGAACCGCCACTCCCCGGTCTTCGGTCAACCAGCCTACGTCGAGAAGATTTTAGAAGAGCAACCTATAGGTTCCATACTAAACACCTATACTGCAACTGACAGAGAAACTCCGATAGCAGCGATTATAATACGCCCGCCGAACCCTTACTTTGAAATTGACAATGTTACGGGTAGGAATTTATTTTTTAATAATATTTTTTTAACTTCCCTTTCCGCGTATATCAGGGAGGTGAAGGGAACCTTATGAGGCACTGCGTTCCTCATGTACCGCTGATTTTTCTAAGCGTTGCGATGAGATGAAAATGATTTATTCTTTATTTTCGTTACAGTCAGATTCTAATCTGCTGCCCAACGACGACCTCTTGAGTTTATTAATAAAGATATTAAGATTTTATTATCCTATTAATAATTAAGCTGATAGGCTCGGATGTGTAAGACTAAATCAGAGAAAGTCTAGTTATTTTCTCGCATATAACAGGGTAGACAGAGGGACAAGATTCCATAGGCTAATGTGCAGACATTATATTCTTCATTATTTTCATATGCATTCTATTCTCCACTATTTTACAAGGCATTGTGTTTAGAGTGGAGGAACTCAACGCCATAATAAACTCATTAAAATATGATCATTCAGACCTATAACTATCACATTTAACGTTGAACTACGCCACGGCTGCATCAACTAAAATTATACATACGTAAATATAAAAAAATACTAATTAAGTGCGCGTCGGACTCGCCCACCGAGGCACCAATTACCAATAAAATTCTTACCGAGGGATCGGTACCAATTTTAGATTGTAGATCAACAGGAAAAACAACTTATAAAAGTTGACAAACTTGATGCACTCATTTTATTGAAATGATGAACTACAAATATAAGTTTATAATTATTTATTTTCTATGAAATACGTATACATTTTAACATTTCGGATTTTTTCCACACTTTGTGCCAAATTTCATGAATGTAGGTACACGGGAGGTACTATAGATTTTGATTACGCAGTGAATTTCGGGATTGTAGAAAATAAATAATTGATAATAATTTTAGCTTGTTACTTCCACGCGATCTTGGGATAAATGGTCTTGACAGATAGATAACAAAGTGATTCTATAAGGATTTCATTTTTACTTTTGGAGGCACGGAACCCTAAAAATAACAAAATATATTTTTCCCCTCAGGCGTAGTCAAAACAATTCAACGCATTGACTATGAAAAGGTTCACACAATAAATTTCACTCTTGTCGCCTTCGATTCCGGTGTCCCACAACTTTCATCGTCTGCCGGAGTTTTCGTCGAAATAATAAATGTTAACGACGAAGAGCCAAAGTTCGACAATTCGTCGTATTATGCTGAATTAGACGAAAATGTTGCTGCCAATACCAGCGTTTTGACTGTTAAAGCTGTTGATAATGATGAAGGTATGTACGTAGAATACATCTTTTGTGTTTTTATTATATTTTTTAATTTTTATGGTATTTTTATGATCACTATTATGGGCAGCATAAGGAGTAGTAGGTTTTGCTGGGAAGTGTAAATTTTTTATATTTGTGTGTACCTGTATCTCTATCTGTGGCATTATAGCTCCCAAACTGATAAACCGGTTTTGACTTAATTATTTATTTTGTTTGAAGTGCCTTAATCGTGTTAAATGTTCTTAGCCCTAATTTAAGAAAGAAGTTCGATTCAAGATTATCAGCTCTTCTAGTTGTTTATTCAGTTTTCATGCTTTTTGCATCGTGTATAATCAATTATTTTAGTAATAGGTGACAATTTTAAACAGAGCCATATTCGTATACAGAAGATTAATATTAGTGGTTGATTTTTATTTCTGTTCTGTGTATCTTCTCTTCTTCTAATTTAAAACTCAACGATTTCAGGAGAATTTGGTAAAATAACCTACAGCCTATCAGGTGAATCTGCCCATCTATTTAATATTGATCCCGCATCCGGTTATATCAGCGTAGCTGATAACGCTGACATCGACCGAGAACGAACCCCCTACCTCTGGTTTAGAGCGACTGCCAGTGATAATGCACCAAAGCATTTAAGGAAATCGATTAGTGTGCCAGTAAGTGATTTTGAAAGTTATTGGTATATTTACTATTTTTAGGCATATAAAGGAAAAATAATGTTAGTAATCAATTACAATTATATTACTATCTAGAAGTGGGTTGAGACCAGTCGTGGCGCAGGGGCACAAAGTGTGACTGTAAAATCGACTAGTTGTGAGTTCGATCTCCACTCGAGGAAATACAATATTTATATATAATATTTATATACTCGGTGGAAAGTGGGGAACGGAGTGTCTTAACACTAGGTTCCCTCTGCCTTCCCTACTGTGTGCGGGATACAGCGTGACGCTGATTTATTTATTTTTAGAAATGGGTGAAAATTAACTAAATGAATGATCCTAGTTACTTGTAATATTACTTTATTGTTCTTAAATTTACAAAATATTTATATTATTACGATTTTATTATTTATTTTGTTTGAAAAATCACTTTTTCATGTTGGGGGAAAAAAACATTGTATTAGGCTTTCATAGTAGTTAAAACTGTGGTTTCATTTAAATAAGTGCTGACACTTCCACTCTGTATACCAAATAAATTTATAGTCGAACAAATCATTGCCTTTGTATTATGTACCCACTTTTTAGTGATGTATATTTTAATTTAAAAAATATTTGAGACAAATTCCATATTTATAAAAATAAGAATTTTTTAAAAATCTTATACATGCAAAATTTTAAAATCTTATCCTTTCTCTTTTATATTTTTGTTGTTATTTAATAAAAAAATCTTTCATTCAATCAGGTACAAATAAAAGTTCGCGACGTAAACGACAACCCGCCTATATTTAGTCAAAAAGTGTACAAGAGTACTATAGCAGAGAACCTACAGTTGGATCCTCCGGCCGCCATCTTGCAGGTGTTGGCCGAAGACAAGGACGAGGGTGACAACGCCAAGATTACATACAGTATTGTGGAGCAGACCGAGCCTGGTGAGTGAGCGTGACAGATGTATGTGAATGTCGGATGAAAAAGGGACAGAGATAGAAGAGTAGAACTGGGGAGTGAGTGAGACAAGTAATGTATAGATTTAGAATTAGAAAAAGGATGGGCTGATGAGGACATATGTAAATATAAGATAGATAGATCGATCTGTTAACCTCATTGGTGAGTGAGACAAATATAGATAAATATATGGAGTAGGGAAAAGAGCAGATACAGAAACGTAAACTTAGTAAGTGAACAAGGTAGAAATAGGTACGTCTGGCAGTGGAGACAGGAATAGAAATATAGATTAAAAATTTTAAAATATTATTAAGAGTAGTTAAAAGAATTGACAACATTTTCTAACTGGAATAAACAAAAGGAGTATAATAACAAGCGTCCCCTAGGCATGTTCTCCGTGGACCCGTCGTCCGGCATCGTGTCGCCGGCGCGCGCGGCGCCGGGCGGCTCGCAGCAGCGCGTGCGCGTGCGCGCGTGGGACGGCGCGCACGCCGACGCGGCCGCCGTCGACATCAGCGTGCTCAGCGTCAACAAGCACGCGCCGCTGTTCGAGCTGCCCGACAGCGCGCTCAAGGTGCTGGAGGTGGACGAGGTGTGTTCTCTTTAGTTATTTTCTCAATGCAGGTTTTTTACCCGCATAGAAGAATAGGAAATATTTTTAAGATTTGTCTTGCCACGACTGGCCTCAACTTATTAGTAGTACAAGCGTTAGACTGTAAATGCGACGGGTGCGGGTTTGATTATTATTTTGATATTTTAATTTCTTATTGCCTACTATGGCAACAAGATAAGGCGTAAGGTTAAATTCTACCACTGAGCATGCAAGATCTTCAAAATTTTTCATAATGTTAGGAACGGAATGTCTTAACACTAGATTCCCTCTGTTTACCGCGTTAAGCAACAGCAAAAGCTTAATAACAATGAAAAAAAGGAAAAAAGAATTGTCTTAAATAATTAGTTATAGTATAAGCGGTAACAGTGGAGTAGTATGGTTATGGGTCAGTTGAACCTGTTAAGATTATGTGTCAAAGCGTTCTGAATCAAGAATATGAGCTTTTTATTTAAAACAAGATATTTGCTTATAATTTTATTTAAAAAGAACTAAATATTTCTTCATCAGAACGCAGTACAACCAGATTATCTCGTTACAACGTTCAAAGCGACTGATGAGGATTCTGGCGAGAATGGAAGAATCTCGTACTATTTGAAAGTGGATAATCAAAATGTAGCTGAGACACCTGAATTCAGTATACACCAAAGTACCGGAGAGTTAAGGACAAAAACGTTCTTGGATAAAGAACATCAAGCTGAGTACCAGGTAATGTGTTTATGCATATTTAATTTGTTAGTATGTCTAATGGATGATTGGATGATCGAATTCAATAGAGTGATTTTGATTTAAATAACATACAGTTTCATACTCACATAGGAGATTCGAAAAACAGTGGAAAGAACCAAACCTTGTTAAAGTGTACCTATTTCTGCATATAGCAAGGAAAGCAAAAATTTCTCCCAATTTTAAGATGTTATGACAAACCTAGACACTCAAATCAATGTTTCGCTTAGATTGACACAGAAAATTACTATTTTAAAAAATAATCAACATAACATGTCGTACGCATAAATTTTGTCTCTTATCAAATTTTTATCTTAAATATGTAAATATCATTTATATATTCTTCCAGCTTATTATAGCAGCAACAGACAACGGAACACCCGCTCAGTTCGAATCACTCCGCCTTCTCTCCATTCTGCTGGTGGACTACAAGGACAACGCCCCGCGCTTCGTCAAACCGCATTACACGTTTAGCGTTATGGAGAATCTCCCCGCTGGTCTAATAATAGGTAAGGGTTATTTTTAACATTTTTAAAGTTTAATTCCACACTTAGGAATTTATTTTTTTCCTAAGAGTGGACTAACATTTTAAAAATGTTAAAAATATTTAATAAATAGCACTCTCTCTTACCAGATGATAATTCTTAGTAATTATCTTTGGGTAGCGGAAATTTGTAAACATCTTCTCCCTACAGCGATGCTAACAACATAAATAAGCTGTAAAAAGCGTTTAAAAATTTCGACGTAGCTCGATGAGAAAATTGTATGGCTCAGACCATTAAGCCATACAATTTTCTCACAGCGCCTGGTTGGTTTCCAGGAGGCGCGGGATCGAGTGCCGCTGCGTTCAAAATTTTGACACGTTTTCTAAATAAGTAATTACGACTACGTTTCTTTAATAGCTCGCGTTACAAGGCAAAGCGTAGTATTGAATTCCGCCAAATAACAAGCCTCGAAATGTCTCGAAAATTGAACGGTAAATGGGGAAAAGTGTATTTCAACAAAAGAGGCTAAATGAAATAGGTTTCCCTAAACTACGTTACGTACGTACGTTTGACTATCTCCTTTTTTTATTTAGCTTATATCCACTTGCAACCTGCAGTATACGTATTAAAGTGAAATCTATAATTATCAAAGAAAGTAAAATAAATAAAATCCTTTTTTTTCAGGTGGTGTTAAAGCCATAGATAAGGACACGGGTGAGAACGGGATAGTGTATTATCATGTTTTAGAAGGCAATCAAGATGGCGCCTTCACTGTGGACAGAACGCAAGGCACAATTAGAGCTAATGTCACTTTCGACAGGTAGGTTGTTTATTTTGGATTTTAAATAAGATTGTGTTAATGGTGGTTTCACGCAATACAACACACTCTTATTTCCGTAGTTTCACTGTTGACGCTATTGACTATTTCATTCAATTTAGTCAACATATTTATTTCTAATTAAGTTCAAATAGTCCTTGTTACAGTATTTTTTTTTTAATTTTTGCTGTATAGTAGGAACTCATTTTTACTAGTTGGATTGAAACCCAGACAGAGAAAAATATGTTATACTTACAACAATAAATAAACATTTTAACATTAATATTTCAATATTTATAACAATAAATATAATTTAATATATTATAATTACCTGTTTATTTAGAGAAAAACAAGAAGAATATTCAATGACGATCTACGCTAGCAACAATCCTCTTCTAGAACACGCGGCTGCCATCCTGAATTCCATAGATAATACAACAGATAGTGAAGATATAAGTGTTGCCACCGTGAAAATTAGGATTTTGGATGAAAACGATAACGAGCCGAAATTCCATCAGAAGATTTATTATTCTGGTATTTATATATATATTTTTATTATATTTATTTGTAGTGTGACAACGCCTGACTATGTTATTTAATTTAAATATGTGAGCAATACGCGACCCGAGGACTGATAAACAGGTTTATGCGGCCCGCCAAGCATTTCTAAAATTTAATTTATTTTATCGATCTTCTAATAATATATTATTTTATAATTTATAATTATAATAGCCGAAACCTAACCGACGGTGGCTTACGTGTTATCACGTGTTAAAGACACTATATCACCTTACTAATCGTATTTTTTTATTACCCAGGGATAAAATACACAGCTAGAATCAACGAGCCAATAACTTCCATAACTGCCTTCGATCCAGACCTACAAGAAAATGGAACTCTTATATACATGATAGCGGGTTCGAATCTGTACAAGTTTGGCGATTTAAAGTCTAGTGGTAGTGTGGTGCCGTCGCCTTTTAATATCAGTCAGGACGGTGAGTTCAAAATCTTATTCTCACGCACTGTCCAGTTTAATTGACATTACTTGTTGAGAGGCTCAACTCAACTCAACCCCACACGTTGTTTTCGTAGAGTAAGAAGAAAATGTTTTCTCTGAGTGGGGATCGAACCAATAATTATAGTATACAAAAACTTAATTTATATCAAATATATCATCATTTGGGGGAATGTGGGCAAAGAGAGTGTCACAGCGTGAAGCTAAAATAAATGTATTAGGAATGATTAAGCATCATTTGACCAAGACCTTAGTGAACAAAAATATCAACAAAAACAACACATCTAGTGTTATAAGAAGAGATTTTCGTAACATAGTTAATTCATCTTCCTTCCTTCCATAGGAATCTAATGTTAAGACTATTCTCCACTTTCCGCTTAATTTTCGAGGAACTGCGTGTTAAGTGGTGAAAGTTAACGTCGCGAATTATCTGACCAGAGCGTAAAAATATTAATATTGATTAATTCATACCCCTGACTCGGAATCGAACTTGCAACCGTTGCGCTTACACTCACACGATGTGCCTTTGAGTCACGACGGCTTTTACTATACTTTATATTTATATAATCAATTGTAATTATTGTTTATTTTTGTTTCTCAGGCGTAATAACAACAGCTCAGTACATGTCAGAGTATCAGCACGACAGATTCATATTGGATATAATCGCGCAGGAGCTAGCGCCTCCACACAGACAGGCTAGGACGCAGTTATATGTACGTATTTTTTATATTTTCAAAGTGTTATTCTACACTTGTAGTTAGTTTTTCGAACAGTTAAATAGTATGGTATAACCATACTTATTTACTACTTATTTTTAAGAAGAGTATTTTTCATAAATTCAATATACAAAAGAATCATTAATACAAATAATAAATTCTCTAAATATCTGCTGAACAGCTGTTAATTTCTAAAAACGTGTCAAATGATAGACTAAACTAACGCAAGCTTTCCTCCACAGGTCTGGATAATAGACAGATCATCCCTCATCCGCATGGTAGTGTCCCACAGCTGCACTGCCACAGGTGGAGAGTGGGAGAGTTCAGTCCGCACTCGACTCTCCGCCGCCGCGAGAGCTTTGCTAGTGCCAGCACGTACTCTGCCGCTAGTGCACGCTGACACTAGATACGATCAGTGGTAGGTCATACGAAGTAATTTTATCTACTTATTCATTAATTATGTTTGCCCATTGACTCCATATGTCCATTCAATATATGTGCTCATTCACTCTATATATACTCATTAGTTCTCTATAGCTATTCACTCTTCCACTCCCCACATCATCTCCATCCACGTGGTGGTGTCCCACAGCTGTACTACTGCCAACAGAGAATGACTGAGTAGTTTTCACCTTACATTTATGAAGTGTTTTGACCAATGTAAGATTGATATATTCAAAATTCTTTAAAAAAACGTATATTAATAGCCGTCGGCGCATAGAGGCGTGCGAGTGTAAACACTACGATTTCGGGTTGTTCGGTGGGTTCGATTAACACTCGGGGGAATGAACATTTTAATTTTTTTTCATTGCACCAGAGCGATGGTAACGAGCCAAAGCGTGGAGTTAAGTTAAGCCACTCAACATGCTATTCCTCAAGAATTCTGATTGTCTTAACATTAGATATCACAGGTTCCCTCTCCCTTGCCACTTGCAAGATACAGCGTGAAGATGATAATACAAACATGACTTTACCTTGGTCGAATTATCCCACCGTGGTGCAGTAGCAAGACAAAGTACGGCGTTGAGTTATGCCGCTAAGGTTTAAAAATCAACGTTTATTTATTTAAATTCCAGGTGTGAAATCCATTTGCACGCGGTAGACCCTGAAACTTACGAAGTGCTTCCTGTTGACAAAGTGTTAGAGACCATCGACTCCAAATACGACCAGCTCAAGGATGTGTACCAGCAGTTCGGTGTAGAGACACTTATTGCAGCCAGTGCTAGCTCTAAAGGTAACAAAATAATAACAAAATCAATTTCCAGAATTCGGTAACACAAAAGAAAATAACGAATTCTATATAGAGAATTATTTTGTTAATATTTAAAACAATAAAATGAAAATGTTCACTAGTCGGACAACCGACGATCTAAAAATGTTAGTAAATTTCAATAAAGCGTAATATTTAGTGTTAGTAACTAATAACTAATAGTGACCTAGTTATGTCACACATATGCACGATCAGCATACAGTCCCTACTGTCAGCGATAGCCTTCAAAATACTGTTGCGGCTGCCGAGCACTAGCCTTAGAAGAGAGCTTGCCTTTTTACGGAGAATAATCGGGAAATAGTCGACCCCTGCGTGCTCGAACATACTCGAGGAGCTACAGTACCATTGTACCAGTACCAGTAGCAATGCCCTGAAGCCATTGTTGTATTGAACACGCAAGGCGCTATACGACCTTTGACTATAGTTTTCTTTGAAAATGTGGTTCAGATACTTGAATTGGTGTATTAATGTAAATCATCGCGTCATTAAAAACTTTTGGTACTTGCCTTTGACATATAATTATGAGATTTGGTAAGAAGTGAGAACTTATAGCACACAACGGGGAAAATTTGAAAACTGGAAATTTATTAACATTAGGTAATAAATTGCACTGGAAAAAGCCTTAATAAAAATATAGATTTCATACAAAAATATACTCAGCTTATGTAGCAAGATAAGTATAAAACGTATCGTTGAGACAGTAAGTTTTTTATTAACTTACAACATGCATTGAGGTGTAAAAGAGCGTAGATAATTTTATCATATTTAGAGTGTATTTTTAGAAAATGTATGAAAATTTGAACGTAGCGTTTCTAAAATTTTTTTGTGTATTTCCAGCTCCGGACAGCTTCGATCCAGCACTGGCGGCTCTAATAGCTCTACTGATAGTACTATTCACGGGCATCGTCACTTTCATAGTGGTCTGCGCTTGTCTAAAACATTGGTGAGTTAGTTTATAGTGACTTTATTTTGTGGTTTAGTTTTAAAATGTTGTGACGCAACTCTTTGTTATTTTATATATTATTCTGTGTTAAACACAGTTATTTATTTACTTAAGGGACAAAAAAAAATATTTAATACTATTCTGCAATTTTATTCCTTGTCCGTTATAACTTTCAATTATAATTTTTTTTTATATTTGTATGATTTAAATTTTAAAATTAAATATTATTATTATTATTATTAGTTTTATTAGGATATTCTTTTCTCCCCTTAAAATCAGACTACCCGTGGGGGTTGTGGAAGTAATATGAAAGCTAATCATTTAATATTTACTCCAGGGCACCATATTCCCGGGTGGTACCTCCATCCCTACAGTCCAGCAAAGATAGTCTAGCCCGAAGAAGGATATTAGAAGAACTAAGCACAACTGAAAACCCCCTCTGGCTAGAAACGAAGCTGCGACCTTACGAGGAACAAGAGCTCACCATGAATGTGTTTGGTGATCAGGAGCAAAATGCAGAAATGAATCAACAGGTAAATTGTGTGTTTGTTTTGGGAGTAAATGCAGGGTTAAGTTACGTGTCTTCAAAGAAGTTAGTGCTAAAAGAAATCATTTCTGTGCTGGAGTCGAGGTCGCAACATGCAACGTTGGAGATTTCCTACTGCACCACGACGGCTTCCTATTTTTTTATATTCTTTTTGTAGCAATCTGATATTTTGATAAATTAATATCATATATGTATATATTTCAGACTGACAACACCTACGCGACTATCCAAGGCAGTCGTACGACTGAAAGATTTGGTGACTACGCAACACTTGCTGGGGATTCCCCAACGCCTTTGGAAGCCGCTATGGGATTTCAAGTATGTGTATATAATCTATACTAATATTATAAAATATGTTTGGTTGAATGCGCTAATCTCAGGAAGTACTGCTTTATATTGCAAAGTTCATTTATCGAGGGAGGTTAGGTGTAATACGTTTATATGCTGTCATTTTATCACGAGGGCGAAGTCTCAGGTTTGTAACTACCATAATATATATATATATATATATATATATATATATATATATATATATATATATATATATATATATATATATATATATATATATATATATATATATATATATATATATATATATATATATATATATATATATATATATATATATATCATATCACATCTACATGCGATGTTTTTGCTTTTTCTCCTATGGTATATTCCACTCCTCGAACTTCGTTAAACACTTTAAACACATTATTCGATATACGAACTCAGCCGATCGTACATCTTCCCAAAGATTTTTTTTGATCGCATAAAAAGTCTATAATAAATAGTTATACCTAATATGTCTAATATGAATATAGCTAATTTTTATTCTGTCTGTAACGAGTGAAACATTATTTGAGATTAAATCTGAATTAAGGAAAGTTTCATGCTCTAACCCTTTTCTGCAGAATCGAAATTAATAAATAATTACCCTATAAACGCACACGCGCTTCTCTATAAACGCGGGAGCTGAGGAATGAAATACATAACATTTTCATTTTTTCGCTCTGCTATCGAGGCACAGAACGGCGTTGAGTTCTGCCACGCCACTATATTAAGACATTCCGATTTCCACGCCACGTCTAATTCTCGACATATTGCGTGTTGGGGAGCGAAACTTGATGCCGAGCTTTGTGCAGAGCTAGCGGGGAGACCAAAGGTGTCGATCGTGCCTAGGGGCAGGCGCTGGGTGTCACGATACGATCACGATATAGGATTTTCTACCATTATATTATAAATTATCTCCAAATCCGTATACAAATTGAAATAAAAAGAAGCAGAAGAGTTCTTACATTTTTTTTTCTTTATTTCTCAGGGCAGTACATTCAAACCCCCGACCCCCGATACGCCGGAGCCGCCACCTCGCCCCGCGGCGCTCGGACCCACGTGGTAAATAAATATAACTAAATAATTCATAATTAACCAAAAATAAGGTTCACGTATATCAAGCCTACTCTGATAGAAGAGAGAGAACCTAGTGTTAAGCACTCCTTTGCGTTAACACGCAACCGAATGCTAACACGCAAGTGGCGGAACTAAACTCTGCGCTTGGTCCGGTTACCAGAGCGGGAAAATAAAAATAAATCAATTTCCTCAGTGGGAATGGAACCCACATCCCCTCGTTCACAGACAGATGCTGTGCCGTTGAACCACCACGAATTTATTAATAATGTTATAGAAATTTTAAACTTAAAATACATTTTTATTTTTCATTTTATTTATTTAAATATTTTCTTTTTTTTTTTCAGATCACAAATTTACATTAAGGACTTAGAACAGAAAAAAAATACTTGTAAATATAACATTATAAATGACTCATGTTGGCAGCGTGTTATTAATAATTGTGTAATTTAACTTTTATACTTATTTTTATACCACATTCTTCGAAATAAGTATATAAAAGCGGTTCTATATTACATATTTTTTTATTATTTTTTCACATATAAAAATAATATATAATAATACGTTGTCAACGTCAGTTTATTTTATACTACTATCTACTATCTAGTTGTTGTAGTTATTGTAAATAGTAGTGTAATAAGAATTAAATGTAAAAGACACAAAATTTAATTTACAACAATTATTATTTTATACAATTGAAGAATATATAGTAAATTTAAACAAACAAAATTGTTATGTAAACTTAGTAAAAACACAAATAAATATACGTAGTATTGTGACGTCATAAGCCGCCATATTTGTATGTAATATTAAAATTACAAAGAAGAGATAGTATATACTCTAAATACATGAGAGTAAAAGAGACAAAATACATTTATTTTTATAAATATTTACAGTTTTTATATGTCATACTTAAAATAATATTTTTATACTTTTATTAGTTAGTGCCAAAACCACAGTTTGTTGAGTCGAAAATTGTATTTTGTATTTTTCTTTCTTGATAAAGATATGAATCTCATATTTCTTAGCCACTTTGTTAAAATTAAAAAGTAAATGAATATATATTTTTATA
Organism: Heliconius sara; assembly: GCA_917862395.2. Taxonomy (NCBI): domain Eukaryota; kingdom Metazoa; phylum Arthropoda; class Insecta; order Lepidoptera; family Nymphalidae; genus Heliconius; species Heliconius sara. The sequence continues at coordinate 12,878,996 of OU860782.2, read as the reverse complement.
ATTTTTAATAGAGACGCTATAAGCTAGCTGTTTTAAATTGTATCTAACAAACAGCTTAAAATACGCTTATATATACGTATATTTATGATAAATTATATATTTAATATGATTTATAAATAAATATTTATATAATAAAGTCATTTACTGAAATCTTTGGTAGCATTCTAATATATAGTTATATGTTAATGGAGTATTACTTAGAACTAAAACTATTTCTAATAGTGGTCTAGTTTTTTGGTTATTTTATAAACATTTTAGTCAATAATTTATATTGAATGGTGCCTTTGACATTGTATTTCTGTTTCTTTAGGATTAAAACTGCATATTTAGCACTAAGGTATTAAAAATACTTGATTTATATTTATTTAAAATTATATTTTTTGGGATTGAACCCTTTAATTTTTTGTATTTCGTATACATATATGTGACGATAATAACTCAATTTTTCTTTAGCTTTATGCTGTATCCTGTATTTAGCAGGGTAGGCAGGAGGAACCTGGGAACTTAGTGTTAAGACACTCCGTTCCCATTAAAATACTTTCGTTTCCTACTTCTACGGCGGAATTCAACGCCACAATTTCGCCTCGTTACCACAGCGAGGAAATTAAAAAAAAAGAAAGTATTTTCCTCGCGCTGAGGAAATGAAAAAATTAAATATTTCATTTCCTCGAATGGGAGTCGAACTCGCAACCTGTCGCGTATACAGTCACAACGCTTCGTCGTGACTGGTCTCAACCGATGTAAAAATATATAATTGTTTTATATACATATATTTTTAAATACTCTTACCGCGTAGTATTGCCATAGAATTTATTGTACAAAGCTAAGTTTTATGCTTATTTTTTTATTATTATTTAAAATTGACAACGAAATAAACCATTATTTTTAATTTGTGATTTTTATTTATTTTACCTATAACTATAACACTTAATTATTATATATTTTTTTCCCCTTTTCGTTCGGTGTATTTATTAGTGATCTATAAAAAATTGCTCAAACTATAAAACAAAAATAAAACATATAGTCCAAATGAAAAACCACCTTTTTAAATGAAACTAACCGGATCAGAACCCGAGATCGCGTATATTTAGTATATACATTTTTAAGTTTTAAACCCGACGTTCCAAGCACTTTGCAGTAGTCCGTGGTCACGGGTATAGTCACGACCTTCAACCGTCTTAACTCAACTCTAGCCGTGTGCCGATACCACAAACAACTGCATTGTTCGAAACGACGGCTTTCCGAAAAAAACATATAAAAAAGTCAACTTCACGCTATATCCCGCACACAGCAGGACAGGGAGGGAACCTAGTGTTAAGGCACTCCGTTGATCACTTTTTGCAAAATTTTCGAGACCTTTACCCTAACAATTAAAATACTAAATATACGCAATTAATCCAGTTTAGAAACTGTTTTTCTTCCTATAATTTCAATCTATAACAACGATTCAACGCTCCCATGACACGTCTCACGCTATTAAAGTAAACTAAAAGGTTACTTTTTAGGCATTCCTCGCAGTGTCTCAAAGAAGTTACCATTTGGGAGTACAATTGCGACATCGATTCCAATTTCATTAATATCAAACGCTGGAATGTTATATAGTAGTTGTCCCTTTGCATCTGAAAATTATATATGTAAATATTTATAGTATTTTAAGTGTTATTTCACGTTACGGAAATACACCCCGTTCCCATTAAGACACTTCCGTTCTCAAGTTTCTGCCGAATTCAGGTAGCATTGTGTGTTAAGTGGCGGATCTCAATGCCGCGCTTTGCCTGCCTATTCTGTGCCTGTGTGATCTTTAATTGTTTTCAAGAGCACCTTTCAAAGATTTATTAAATTTCAAAAAATTATGATGTAAGTATATAAATACAATTACTTAAGTGCAAAAGAATAGAAATAAGTTAAACATAAACAATCCTAAAAGGCGCAGTAGAAAGGTGTCTGATTCCGTTTTGGGAGTGATTTTTTTTGGCTTCACGCTATATCCCGCTCACAGCATGATAGGCAGAGGGAACCTAGTGCTAGGATACTTAGTTCCCCACTGTCCCATGAATTCTGGAGGCATTGCGTTTTGGGTGGCGGAACACAACGCCGCGCCTTTGTCGACACCAGAGCGAAAAAAAAAAAAAAATATCTAATTTCCTCGAGTTGGGTTCGAACCCACAACCAGTCGATTTTACAATCACACATTGTGCTCCTGTGCTACGACTGGCTGCTACATAATTAAAATACTCACATATTCAACTAGACAATCACCAGCGGTTTGTTCATCTCCCGGATTATTTAATTTGCACTGATTCAGTAAATATTTGTAGCCTTTACGCCATTTCCTTATCTAAAAATATTGTTTATAATTAAGATTGTATTATAATTAAGATTGCGTTGTTCATGTCCTTGTGGTGTAGTTTGATATGTTCGACTGCAAGGCAATTATGGGTTCGAATCTCAAACGAATCTCCCGATATTAACATATACCTACTTCTTTATATTTCAGTTTTTCTATAAAGGAAGTATATGATGATTAAGAACAAGGGGCCGTTCAAGTATTACGTAAGCAGTTTTTTTGCAATTATTGAGCACTTTGCCTCGTTACCAGAGCGAGGAAATGAAATGACTTTAAATTGAATTGCCCCGAGTGAGATCGAACTCACAATCGTCGCGTTTATAGTCGCACGCTTTTGTCCTGCGTCACGACTGCTTTTATCGCTGCTGAATTTATCGCATATTTAAAAAATTATAAGTTTACCTCTCTCTCCATTTGAAAAACAGAGTGTCTCTTCTTGCTCTCTTCCATGTTTGCCGTTTTGAGACATTTGCCTTCACCTTCGAAGTAAGCCGTGTCAGAATTATTTATTTCGATTTGGTGGAATTCCATGCATTCTTTCCACTAAAAAGACATTTTGAAATTAAAAAAAGTATTAAAGACATTCGAATTTACACGGACCTATTGTTAAGGCACTCCGTTCTCCACTTATCGTCTAATTTTCAGAACATTTCTAGCAGAGCGGGAAAATGAAAATAATTTAAATATAATCATATGTCTTCGAATTGGAATTGAAGACAATCGATCTGGAGAGCAATCTTGAGATGACAGAATCGAGAGCAGTTTACAAATACGGGCCAGTAGTGTAGTCCGTGCGTTGTCTGTCAGTCACTCAGTAACGGAAGAGTTTATATTTATGTATAGATTTTATGAATAATATTTTATCTTTACGAATATCCCGGTTCTAGTAATATGATGAATTATTTGTGTTATGTCATTTTATTATTCATTTCCGGCTTATATTTAAACAATATCGTATTACCAATTAAAAGTGATTATTTTTTAAAGGCAGCGATAACCTAGTTTGCAATACTTTATTCATTCTTCAAAAAAAAAAAAAAAAATCAGCTTCACGCTGTATCCCGCACACTGCAGGGTAGGCAGAGGGAACGTAGTGAAAGACACTCCGTTCCCCACTTTCTGCCGAATTCCGGAGGCATTGCGTGTTAAGTGGCAGAACTTAACGCCGCGCTTTGCCTCGACACCAGAGCGAAGAAATGGAAATATAAATTTAAGTAAATATTTCATCTCCTCGAGTGGGGATCGAACCCACAACCAGTCGGTTTACAGTCACACCTTGTGCCGCTGCGCCACGACCGGCCTCTAATTCATTCTTCGTGCATGAAAACACTGGTAACGGAACTCAACGCCGTGTTTTACCAAAAATCTTTTGACAAATAACTTGCTTTGGTCCTTAGCATTACTTTTGCGATCATTTCTGTATAGATCGTGTGATGCGGGTTTGATTCCTACTCGGTAAATTAATTTTTTTTTTTCTCGCTCACGTCACAAGACAAAGCGCTCCGTTGAGCTCCGCTTATCAACAGAGTGCTTTAACACTAGGTTTCCTCCTACCTAGCTTACTTTGCGCGGGATCGCTACAGGTGAAGCTAAAACAAGAATTTAGTATTAAGTCACGTTCCTTGTATACCAGACCTACGTTCCTTGTATATCAGAGACATTACTAATATCAAGAAGACATTAAGTAGCGGAACGCCGTGTTTTGAAAAAAAAGTACTTAAAACCTTACCTTAGCATTACTCTTGATCCACATAAAATTGCTCTCCCTATGCCTCGTCATATCAATTCTATACTGTGTTGTGATATTCACTAATTGTATCTGAAAGTCCGTGGTCCAGTTCTTGAGGATGCTGCGATCGCTTCTGTCGAGGTCGTGAGACGCTGCCACTGAGCTCTTGTACGTCTTTAGGAGCGCCGACGTTTCTGTTGGTTCTGTTGACTTTGTCAAGTGTATTTATGTGAAGAAATAAAGTTTATAAGATATATTAAATTTAATTGAAGAATTCAGTAATTTCTGTGACAATTCTATCATATTTGTAACAAGTGTTGGTACAAGTTTTCCAAAGTGTTATTTCCATTTAACTAAGAAAAGTATTTTTTTAAGGATTAGTCCTGTAATAATTAACCAGCGATTTTAAGTTCCGCCACTCAGCACACAGTAACTCCAGAATTAGTGGAGTAGTAGTCGTTATGGGAACGGAGTGTCTTAACACTTGGTTTCCACGTTTTCTCTGCCTATCCTGCTATGAGCTTGATATAGCGTGAAGCTAAAAAAAATACAAGGCTGTTTCGAAGATATCATTGGAAGAACAAGGAAAGAATATTCGTAAATTCTCTAGCTATCTTTTAGCATACTCATATTTAGTTGCTACTTTAATATCTTATAAATTTTCTGCTCACAAGCATTCGATATCTCTAAATGGCGGAAAATTATTCTCAATTTAAAAATATTTTTAACCTGTAGGTATGCATCCCTCGTCATTCCTCATTTCAGGATGATACCAAAGATAATCTAATCACTAACCAATCACTCATTTCTCCATTTTTCTTAAATTGATCTAAACAATCCAAGGGAATTCAACAACCTATTTCCTTGTCACCAGAACAAGCAAATCAAAAAAAATCGTATCATTCATATCCAACCCTGCTTACAATCATCGCGCTTGTAGTCTCTGCCACGGCCTCAAAATCATATATGTATGTATATAGCACAACTTCAGTTTCCTACATACCTCACTATTAACAGTATATAAAAATATAAAAAAGTAAACAAAATATGAACATTTTAACCACATATTTAAGCTTTAACTAAGAAATAGTTATATCACTCCACACTGGTAACTGAATAGGAATTAATCTAGGCATCTATTAAGACCTAAAGTCAAGAGCACAGTATGGTTAGCATAAAACATATATTGCTAATATTAAAGTATTTAACATCACGTATCTCTCATACATTTCGTAGTGTAGGCAAAATAACGTAGTGATAAGATAATCCGTTGTAATTTTATGCATCTTAGTAAGGAACTCTATGTTCCTTACTAAGATGCAAGAACTACCTGTCGCATTTATGGAATGTGGGAAAACGTAAATTATTTAAACTTAACCTGCCATTCCCCTAAACGGGAATCAAACTCACGACTGTAGCGTACACGGTCAGACTATATATTATGATGGGCCCTGACGAATTATAAGTTGTTTTAATTATATGGACTGAATACCATTCTATTACTATTAAATTTTATATATTAGGATTTATATATAGAGGTTTAGACTTAAAAGTTGTTCGTTATTTTGATATGGAAAAGCAAAAAGATATTGATATTGAATATCAAATTATGTCTTAAATAAACAAACAGTGGTGAAAGGAGAGTCTTAACACTAGCTCGTAAGTCGGACTCGCAAAATAAAGTAAGGGATACGTAAAGATAACATTTTTTTGCAATCAGTACATACAAATGAGATAACCTTTGTTATTCCAGATATGCGCTGCAGTAAGTTTTATTTATCAATAACACATCACATTACGCAATTATATTGGTGTTTGGCACGAAGTGTGACTGAAAAATAGAGTGGTTATGGGTTCGAACCCTACTCGAGAAGATGAAATATTTACTTAAATTTATATTTTCATTTTTTCGCTCTGGTGTCGAGGCTAAGCGCGGCGTTGAGTTTCGCTATACAACACGTAATGCCTCCAGAAATCGGCAGAAAGTTTGGAACGGAGTGTCTTAACACTAGGTTCCCTCTGCCTACCCTGAAGCTGATAAATATACCAATTATAAAAAGCGACAAAATAAAATACCAAAAATATTTCGTTAAAATTTATTAAAAATAAAATCTGGTTAACAACAACATACTGTTAAAACAACTACATACATTATACACTAAATACGAAATCTGCTCTACAAATAAATTAATATACCAACTATCACAGTGCCTAAGTATCTAATTGCTACATAAAATAGGTTATAGCGCAGGAACTCAACGCGGAGGCAGTTGTGGGTTCGGTTCCCACTTGTTTAAAATGAAAGTTTAAAATTTTGAAAATCGGAAAATTTTGAACACAAGGGAACGTAGTAAGACAGTTAATATTTTTGATCGTAAGAAACAACATTTTATACTATAGAAAAATATTAGATTTAATTAAGAGTCCATTAGTGTACTCTATTAGGTTCTCGCTCTATTGTGCACTTAGCAGGTTAGGGTGAAAGAACCTGGGAACCTAATGTTAAGACGACTGAAGTGGCGGAATTGAACTCCGCTTTGCCTCGTTACTAGAGCAAATAAATGAAAATGTTAAATCTTTGTGTTCCCGAGTGGGAATCGAACCTTTCCAGTTTACAGCCGCGCATTTGTGCCCCTGCGCTACGACGGCTCATTATTATATTATTATACTTTTTACGCTAATACTACGTTACAAAATCCGATGCATAAAAATATCATTCAGATATTTAAAAAAATACTAAAACAAATCTATTTTATATTATAAGTATGGCACAAATAATTTTGTCTAAATAAATTTTGAAAATAATAATATATTTTTGTAGTTTTTTGCGAAAGCTATAGTTATCTTATAATTTCATATCATTAAATAGAAAATTGAAATTTAAATATTTATTTTTAAGCCATTCCTGTAATGTTACTTTCTGATTCTGATAACAATTTGTAAAAATAAAAAAAACAGGTTAAGTTTATATTAATAACTGTTACACATATAATTAAATCATTATACAAAAATATTAAAAGAATATTTTAAGCATAAAATATAATTCTTCTATAAATACAAAATAACAGAATATAAGTATTTTAAGATACATTATACCTATTTCCCTTTTTAGTTTCTTTTCTTAAATAACTAAACACATTCGTATTATCGTTTGTACTTTAAGTTATTCAATTAGAACCAGTTATATAAAACAATAATTTATTGTGGATATTGACATATATAGTGAAGTTATTCTATGCTTTAATTTTCTCTTAGTTTCTAAAGGTTTTTCATGGTACCTATAACCCATAAGCAGGTCATGCAGTTAGGAATAAGTTATATTTGTACATTTATTTAAATAATAAAAAAATGGGAAAGACAATAAGTACGCAAATGTAAATAAATCTATTAACAAAACCATAAACCATAATAATATACATATACTTGTAGTATTAAAATATTTTTTGTTCCTTTTAAATAATCACCATTAATTTGCTTAATTAAATATTTAAGATGTTATTTTTATATGATGTATGTATGTATGTACTCAGCCTACTTAGATATTAAAAATACCATATATATAAAAAAAAATCTATATTATTTTCATTATAAATTTCGTCCATATTTTTTCAAGCACTCTCAATTAAATTCGTCATGGCAGTTTCATTTACGTATATCATTTGGCCAATTTTTTAAACTAATACTTACTTTATTTTCTATTTTATTTTTAATTAAATCCTTTTAGTAACAATATTTTAATTATGTAGGTTTTCTTTCCTATGATGAACACTTTTAATATAGATATTGGTTACATATGTAAGTAAAATATACCATTATAAGGATATAATTAAGTATGGAAATTATAAAATAGTTTATTTACATATTATAAGTCAAAAAAATAATTAAATCAAATGAAATCAGCTTCACACTGTATCCCGCACACAGTGGGGTAGGCAAAGGGAACCTAGTGCTAAGACACTCCGTTACTCCACTTTCCGCCAAGTTTTACAGGCCTTGCGTGCTGAGTGGTGGAACTCAACTTCGCGCTTTTCCTCGACACCACAGCGAAGAAATGAAATATATAAATGTAAATAAATATTCCACTTCCTCGAGTGGGGATCGAACCTACAACCAGTCGATTTTAAAGTCACATTTCTGCGCCACGACTGGCCTATATTATAAGTCGATATGAACATTTCAACAATAAGATTAGAATGAATACTATGATATTACATTTTTTATAAATTTCAGTCCATTTATAATTTTGAGTATCTAATATAAAAATAACCATTTATAAAATTTTCTTTATGTTTTTAAATAATATACTTAACCAAAACAACATTTGTCTCTGTACTAATAACTCTTACCAATAATAAGTACGGGGCCGTTCAAGTATTGTATTACGTAAGCACTGTAGGGGGGCGGGGTGGTCTTGAGTTTGCTTATTTTTGATGACATGGGGGGTTGGGGGGTATAAAAATAAACCACGAGACACGTGTTCAATGAAATATTTTTAAGAGGATCGCTTATTTTTGATGACATAGGGGATTCAATAATTCCAAAAAAACTGCTTACGTAATACTTGAACGGCCCCTATCTAAAAAACAAATAAATACTTTAAAAAATTTTTGGTAAGAAATATATATATATATATTATACATATATATATATGTATATATATATATATATATACACCTCCTCTCTATACTATATTAGCATTTAGTTTGACATACACACAGTTTCACCTTTTCTACAGCTTTATTGGCTAACAATTGTGCTTCTATTCTCAATCTCTTCAGTTTCCTTCTAGAATGTACAAGAAGATCCTTATAGGACCTTCTTGAATGTTGGATATCATCTTTAACTCTATTTAGCTCATGTAGAGCAAGACGTCGCCATCTTATCATTTTGGGAGTAGTCTGTAAAATAAGAAATTAATTATACTATCATTTGTTGCTTATATTCTTTACTTTATTTATAATATATTAAGAAATAAATAATGATGGAGAGCAGTGGCACGTTATTGTAATTCAAATTCAAATAATTTTATTCAAGATAAGAAGTAACATGCTACATTTTTTGAACGTGAAATAATTTACCACCGGTTCACTAAAGTTAATGCCTCAGACCTGAGAAGAACCGGCGCAAAAAACGAGGCGGGACTTATTTTTTTTAAATCAATTTTAAACAATTATATATTCATTTATCTGTGACAATGATAACTTTTAAACAGATCGGAACGAGCATTTCATTCCCAAGGCGCGTTATCATTTACAAAATCATTAATTAATTAATTGCCTTTCACACAAAAACGTCCTTTCACAATTTTTTAAAATCGTGATATAAAAAATATGTGAAAATGAACGTGGGTTCGATATTTCGCTCATTTGGTGCAAAAACTAAATAATTGCGGTTGTGGTTCTAATCATGAATTCAGAAATATTATTTACAACTTTTATTTCGTATTCTCGTTCTCTTGCAATATATTAAAAAATATAATTGAAACATAATTGCAAAGAATGGGAAATATCTAAATAATATTAATTTTACCGCCTCAGTGAAACAAACTGCGGTGTTAAGTTCCGTCACGCAATGTCTTAAAAGTAAAAGCTGAAAGTGTGCAACGGAAGGACGATCGGTAAGTCCAAAAAATAAAACTTACTTCACAATGGATGCCGCATCCTTTCATTATCCTTTCACACTTGCGGATGTAATTTTCACTCTGTAATAAGAAAAAAAAAATTTTATATTTCACTTATCTGTCGTTATCCTAATATTATAAAGTTAAAAAAATCAGCTTCACGCTGTATCCCGCATAAATCAGAATAGGCAAAAGGTACCTAGTGTTAAAATACTTCCCCACTTTCCGATTTTTTGAAGCATTTTGTGTTGAGTGGCGGATCTCAACGCTGGAGCTAAAGAGTTTGTTTGGTGTTATTTACTTGTTGTGTATATTTTCTTGTGTACAGTTATTAGGGAGAATAGTGAGGAACAGACATCCAAATAATTATTTAGCTATTCTTGCTCTTTTCCAGGGGCTACAATATATTTTTAATAAACTAAATTTATAAAAAAATTGTGCACCGTAGACGCGCAGGGGGACCGCGTCTGTCAATAAACGCGGCGGTTGTTAGTACCCTTATTCCAGGTCATGATTACATTTAAATTATTTAAATTCCCGCCACTATATACAACTTCTTAGATATAAGACGGCATTGGTAAACTGAATTTCTTATCACTACTCTCTGCTCTTCCTATAGAGAAAATATGTTAAATTGATGAAAAACTTATTTTATTAGAGAGAGAGATATATATATACATGTAAAACTACTTTATATTTTCATCAATACTACACTACTATTATTTATTTACCCATATTCATTGTATAAGGAGGAAACAGAATTACATCGCTAAGTTCTTTATTTAAATGCGTGTTCAAAATAAAGGATATTTAAACTCACCCTATTTAAATGAATTTTAAATACAATCATGTGTCCCAAAAAGTATTTGTGGTGGTTCTCTCCGCTGAAGCTGGCAACACGATGTGAGTCATATACTATCTTTTTAATATTATTCTCGAAGTCGTCTCTGCATTTCCTTGACTGGAATTTAAAAATCAAAAAATATCAGAATATGCCAGTCGTGGCGCAGGGCCACAAGCGAGTGACTGTAAACGCGACAATTGTGGGTTCAATTGCTCTCGAGGAAATAAAATATTTAATATTTTAATTCGCTCTGGTGTTAAGGCAAAGCGCGGCATTGAGTTGCGCCACTAAACACGCTATACTTCCAGAATTCGGTGGTTAATGGGGACTGGAGTGTCTTAACACTAGATACAGCATGAAGCTAAGAGGAAATATCACAATGGTTGTATTTTTCAATAATTCTCCTTGTTTATGTAAAGTTTTCGTAGGGCTATATAGACTAAGATTAAAAGAAGCTTAAGAGAAAAGTGATCTTGGCGGCTAGTGCATAGGCAGAAGAAAGCTAGTGTTAAAACTATCCGTTCCCCACTATTTTCAAAACATTATGTGTTGTTGAGTGGCGGATCTCAACACTGTCTTTTAACCGACATTTTAGGTGGCGCTGCGTCTCTATAGTCTGATTTTTTTTTCATTTATACTAAATTTATAATATTTTTCATCTAAATATTTAATTATTGGCAATGTTATTATAAATAATTTAACGATCTATACTTGGTCGCTTTTAGGTGACGGCTGTTGAGATCATCGTGTTACGGCGGCAATTAAATTAGCGGTAGATAATTTCTTTTTTTTTTTATGGAAAAGACACGGCAAACGAGCGTGCGGGTCACCTGATGATAAGTGATTACCGCCGCCCACGGCCCCGTGCAACCCCAGAGGAGCTACAGGTGCGTTGCCGGCCTTTAAGATGGGTTGGGCGCCGGGGCCCGGCATTACCTCATGTGAAACGCAGTGGCATAAAGCCACTACTTCACGCCGGTTTTAAATGCCGGGGGTGGTAATGTTTTTTCGAGTCTGCCCATGCGTGTTGCCATTGCTGGCGACGTGACTCTACCACACGTACAAAAATATCATTATATTTTTAGCTTCCCGCTGTATCCCGCAAATTGCATGGTAGGAAGCCTAGTACTTAAAAAAATCACTCAGCTGTCCTCATGAACTGCCCGTTTTGCTCAACACTCCTATGTGTGTTTGCGTCACGCATCGAATCGAAATCAAATATACAACTGCGGCGCATTCAATCAGACACTGTGCCACTGCACCACGACAGCCTCAAGATAATATTCTCCACTTTCCGCCTAATTTTGAAGGCGTTGTGAGTTGAATAGTCAAATTTATATACAAAATCCTAATCGCGAGTTCCCTAGCCACACCGCGATACCGTCACTGTCAAGGTTAGCAAAACAAACGTTGCGCAGACGTCATATAATGGTTTCATTACGTCTTAACGTTTTAACTGTAGTTTCGAGCGTGGGTAGTTAACATTAATAGATTTATAGTACGTTTTGTTGCTATGTATGTAGTAATTAGTAATGGTGTCCGATTGTAAACGCGATGGTTGTAGGTTCGATTCTTGTTCGGTAGTAAATTAAAAAAATTTTTCATTTCTCCGCTCTGACAAACATGCGCGGCGTTGAGTCAAAAATTTTAGTCAACAAGAAACAATACAACAAGAAAGTTAAGAACGGAGTGGGATTGATTTTTACACAACGCAGTTTAAGCTCTGCAATTATTTTTTACAGGTCCAAATCTTTATTATTTAGTTGCTTTTTTATCGAGTATGAAAATAGTAATTTTGAAATATTATATTATTATTTTATATTTTGATGGGTGATTTTTATGAACTTTCATCAAACGAACCTCCTCCTCCTCCAATATTATGGATATTGTGTTCACGAATGACAATCAATTCAATCTCTCTTACTCTTACCCACTTTTGTTTCATAAATCCTTTTATATCACACATTTTGAGTACGTTTTCCATTCTTCTCTCTTGCTCATGTTTGTTTTTTTTCGATGTATCCTGCACACAGGTCCCCTCTGTCTACCCTAGACAGAGGGAACCTAGTATTAAAACACTCCTTTCGCCATTTTCCGCCGAATTACGGAAGTATTGCGGAGGAGCTTAACGTATGATAACGATGAAAAGAAATATAATATATTACATCTCCTCAAGTAGGTATCGAACCTACAACTTTTTTCATTTGCAGTTATGCGAAAATGCCTCAGGCCTCAGTTTGTTTGTTGTGATTGTTTTAATTATTGTAATAATTTCTGGGTGGCTTAGCTTTGTATCTATGTATATATGTATATGCATACATATATCTTCTTATAAAAGTTATAATAATAATTTAGTAATAACAAATAATAATTAAGTAAAATCCTGCTAATTTCATTCAGTTCTTAGTTTATGATATTTCGAGCGTGCTCTTGCTAGTTTCAATACGACTATTTAGATTGTCTTGCCAGTAATTGTCTTTGCCTATCTCTCTTTTTGCGAGGCGAGATATAACACATGTTCCTTCGGTGCAAAAAATTGGTAAAGTGTGAGTTGGTCTTACCCATTGAGGATTCCGTACCAATTTCAGGATTGGAGGTTAACGGGAACGTGATTTATAAAAGTTCAGAAACTTAAGTTGGCTTAAGACTGTGTACACTCATTTTTATACACTGAACTACAAATATAAATAAATGTTTTTTTTTCTGTGTTATACCTATACATTTTCATTTACCACATTTTTGCTCAATTTATACCATAAGTTCACACTCTTTGCTTAATTTCCTCTTTCTTGATCCATAGGAAATATTTCTGTATAGATTCAAAAAGTTGTTATTATAAAATATATATATTTTTTAAAAATAACCATTTGAAAATTTTGTAGTGAAATTTTAAGGAAACTCTTTTAGTATCTACGTATTAAGCAAAACATGATCTAAAGAAATCGGTCGACAACATTCTTATCGTTTGCGTTAATGTGTATTGTATTCTGAACTTTGTTACAAGAGTAATAAGATGCTTTCTAGACTTACATTTTTTCTAATAAAAATTCCTAGCAAATAGTGTAATTGCTGGTAATTAAATTCCAATTTAAAATGTCGCGCTCCTTTAGGTAAAACCTTAGTGAATATGTATTGGCAATTGATTATTTTTGGACATCGAAGCTTCGTAAAAATGTCCCTAGTAATGTTATTTAAAAGTATGGGTGAAGCGAGTGATCCGTGCCCACCCAGTCACTTTCACAGCAATGTCTTAAAATATTAATATACACAGTACAATACAGTATTAAGGTTTAAAAATATGGATTATTATCCATCCATGTATAAAAATAAAATAGCCCATATTTGGGCTATTTTTTTTATACATTTTTTTGAATGGAATCGTTTGCACAACAATATTTTAAAAATATATATTCTTAGGAACTAAAAGAAATTATAGACAGTCTTGAATCGCTGGAGTTATGAAAGTGAAATATGTCACTTAGTCTGTATGTCCATATTTTAACAACCAGTATGGCATTAGAGTGATTTATAAATTTATTGAATTTCCATATAAAATGACATGCCCAGATAGTATAGGGAGAATATTTATATTTTGAAATTATTTCGATTATCCTCAATGTAGTTGTGGACATAGCGCGGCGTTGAATTTCGCCGCTTTACACGCAATGTCTCTAATTCGGAAAGTGGAGAACAGATTTATTATTCGCGATATATTAAAAACCGCCTGAAGTTATAAATAAATGTGTTACTACATGACATTTAAATAGAGATCATAGGTATTAATCAAAGTGGACTCTAACCAATCTTAGTAAGTTAATCATTATTATTAAACAGGTTAATAATACAATCACGCGGGTTAATGAGGAGTTACGATTTTATTGACCAAGTACAATATTATATTTGTAATAATCGACTTAAATTCATATTATTTGCTAGTTTTTTTCCATGGTTTCGTGTACTAATAATGCCTAAAGCGACTGTACACGCGACTGTAAACGCGACAGGTTTTCTATTTCTACTGTTCGTGGAGTTGAAATATTTAATATTTTAAATTCCTCGCTCTGGCAACGAAATAAAGCGTGGCGTTGAATTCCACCACTCAACGGAAGGCCTCAAGATTTCAACGGAAAGTGGGCAACGGAAAACTATTAATGGGCAACGGTGTATCTTAGCACTAGGCTCTCAGGTTACTTCCGCCTCACTATATGTGAGACACAATGTAAAGCTACAAAAATATCATTGCTGCACTAAATTAGCGATATGTACAATATAACCTGCATAGTACGGTCGACAAGTCGTGGCTGTCCTGACGTAAGGTTTTCTGAATCTTTATGCATTGTTCAGTCGGAAAGGAAATAATCAAAATTAGGAAAAAATCCTAAAGTATTATCTGCACAGCCATCTACGGCTAACATCAAAGGGATCCCGACCCCTTATCTTAACCTTACTGTAGGATGCATGTATTATATATTATTTAATTTGCTATAATTCACTAAGAAGGTTAGATTAAAACCTATTTGTACCTACCTCTGTTCATTGTGTTGTAAGCCATGACATTGTTAGTTCACGGGCACATACCTTTATAAAGACACCTTTATAGCGCAGTTGTACTATAGTCTCGTTTTTAATATGATGATTGGTTCGAATTTTGCGTTATTGTAGGTTTTTTAGACGCAAATTTTATTTTGAGGCCGTCGTACTACAGCGGCACAGCGAATGACTCGAAATGCAACGGTTGTGGGTACGATTTCTACTCGAGGAAATTAAAAATTAGATTTTTATTTTCTCGCTCAGGTTACGCTACCTACTGGTACAACTCGCAAAATTTCGAAAATTGTGCGGTTGCGTGGGGTACAGAATACCTTAACATTAGGTTCCCTTGGACTACTCTGCTATATGCGGGAATCCAAAGTAACACATTTGCAAAAAGAATGTAATGTCAAGACATTACATTCTCCTCTTTTGACTTGGCATTGAGTGTAGAGTGGCGGAAATCAATTCCCCACTTTGGTAGATGAAGTGCGGCGTTGAGTTCCGCCAGCCAATACGCAATGTTTCGAAAATTGAGCAGTACGTGGGGAACAGAGTATCTTTACATTAGGTTCCCTTTGCCTATCCTATAAATCTAAGCGGTATACAGTGTGAAGCTATGATTATTATATTTACAAAACAAATAGTACCACCGAGCCTAAGATGAAAATATCCATCACGAGAGAGTTTGGCAGTATGCCCTTGTAATAATAAATATTACGTGCACGTGTAAATGTTGAATGGAAGACTGTTTATTTAGTGTATTATATAACGGTGAAGGTCAGGAGTTCAACGTCCGGAAAAAGGAAATATATTATTTTTTATATGATATTACTAAAAGAGGCCGTGTTGATGCCGGTCGCACAAGGGTGTGATGGTTGGGAGTTTGATTCCCAGTCGGGAGAATTAAATATTTAATATTTTTATTTTCTTGCTCTTATAATAGCTCTACCTATCCTACAATGAGCGATATACACCGTAAAGCTAAGCTATATATTTTTTACAGCTGTTCCCCACTTTTTGAGGAATTCTGTAGGCTTTGTGTCTTGAATCGCGATACTAAACGGAGCACTTCGCATCGACACTAGTGCGAAGAAAATGAAAATATTAACTATTCCTTCAAATGGTAACCGAACCCACAAACTGTCGCTTTACGTTTACAAGCTTGTGCCTCTGCGCCACGACCGGCCTGAAGCAAAATAATATATAATAATATTATTAAAGAGGAAATTTGTATGAGCTTATATGGTTGCAGTAACTTGCAGTCTCACCCCTGCAGGTCAATGGAAATAACTAACACAGTTGATACATCACAAGTGCCTGAGGTAACCCGACAGCGCATACAGTTATGATGATATAGCCTATAGCCTAAAGGCTATATCACAATAACTATTAATTGATATAGACTATAGTCTATCTCAATAAACTGAGTGTCCAATACAAAAAGTTTTTTTTTCAAATCGAACCAGCAGTTCCTGAGATGAATACTTTTAACTATAAAGCATGCAATAGGAAGCATGGAATTTATGGATGTATGCCATTGTAGTTTTAATTTGAATTAACATTTAATTTTAATGTGATTATTTTCTGAAAATATTGCTAGTTTCATACTTTAAATTTTTTACAAGATTTTATTAAACTTGTAATGTCAGTTGCCCACTGGAGGTTCCCTCTGTCTACCCTGCTGTGTGCGGGATACAGCGTGAAGCTGTGAAGCAACGTAAGTGTGATAGTGTGTGTAAAAGCTAAAACACCCACTTCCCAGTGTCTAGTTGAGTTGAAATTTGGATCACGACTTTAGTTCTGATAATAAAGTCATTTCAAATGATCAATAAATTATTGTTGTTGTTGTAAAATAGCGGATTACAATTTTTGCACAATTCAATTAATGACGACAAATACCAAATAGAAGGGCTAAATTTTAAAAACACAAGACACTATGAATGAAATTCATAAAATCTTTTTTTTAAGTAGTTTTCATTTTTTTTCCAATTTTGGTAACATTATTTAGTCGATAACAAAAATACCTAAGCAGAATTTGAACTCACTATCTTATTTAATAAGATGTTGTTTTAAATGCATATTTTTTAAATTATGAATATTTATTGTCAATCAAAGATTCATTAGACCCGATATCACTACCGTAAGTAGTACTAGGTACTAGGCAGATAAGAATAACAAATGCACCTAGATATAAATAAAAGGCAAGTTGGAGAATGACTCATTTAGTGCACTTGAAATATATGTAGATCTAGATATATAGAGTACTTTGTATCTAGCTACATATTTTAGCATATTTTATATATCGTTTTTATTTTATTTTTTAGGAATTTATTCTCATTTTCCTGTCATGGTAAATATAACACGGTGTTGAGTTCCCCACTCAACATATGACTTACATATTGAATGAAACTCAGTATATAAAAAAAACTTAATCAATCTATCAATAACGTTCGCTTTAGTTAAGACGTGCCAAGTTGGCTATCATATTCTATTTTAATAGAGTTGTGACTAAGTGATGTTTTTTAGGTTGACCTCTTCATTATTGCTCATTAAGAAGAGAGAAAATGACAGATCACTTAAATCTTTCACGTTAGTTGTTATATCTACGTAAATTTTAAATTAATAATCTCAAGATAGCTTAAAAACTAAAAAAAATAATATTATTATTAGTATTCTTTTCTCGTCCTGGGAAGTACTACAGGTTTATATAATAAAAATATTGTGTTGACATTAAATTCAAAGAAGCATGCAAATCGAAAAAAAAATTAAAACAGCATTAAAATAATATTTTATACGCCTTTATTAAAATAATATTTATTTTATACAAATAAATCCTCTCAGCTTTACATTGTATCCCGCACACAGCGGGGTATGCAGAGGAGACCTAGTGCTAGACACTCCGTTCCTGATTATCCGCTGAATTCTGGAAGCATTGCGTGTATAGTGGCGGAACCGTTACAATTTTTTTATATAGGTACATATCTATTTATACTGTATTACGAGTTAATGTGCATTTAATTTTAGAAATTTTTGGGACTGCTCTGAGCTCGTCACCTTGCAACGCGATGGGCACACACACGATTGAGCCATCAAATACTAAGTTTCTTTTCTCTCCTGATTATTCTCAGTCTATTTTTTACTTAAGGAGTTCCACTTAACACGCAACGTCTTGAAAATTAGGTAGTTGTGGTGGAGTGTCCTAACACTATGTTTGATTTTTCTACCCCACTACAGCGTGAAGATAAAAATATACTTTTTTTATACATCTTGATAATTACTCCTACATTCCTGCACCGAGCAGCAACTATGTAAATTTCATTCAAATATTAGTAAACAGAACAGCAGCTGTATCCAGATGCCTGCACGTTTATGTAGGAAACCTATATCTAGCGTTAATGGCAAACGATAGTTTCCTTGGAAACGAGTCTAATGCACTTAGAAATACTATAATATATGTATTTTAACAGAGTGATATATCACTACGTTTTCTCTGCATACCACAACAATTATAGAATTTGCGTGAAGAAGAGAATCCACAAGATTTTGTTTTTCCTTTTTCTAAAACTGTGCATTTAAAATATAATTTAATATTAACTACAGCTTCACACTTTTCCCCGCATAGCAGGATAGACAGTAAGAACGGAAACCATAATCAAGACATTGCGGAAACAACACCATGGTTTATCTAGCCGCATCTTCCTGAAAATTGAAATAATTCTTTTACCCTAGTGGTATTTGAACCTACAATCATTATTTTTGTCCTGTACAATCAGACATTTTCTCAATGTACCTTGATGATTTTTTTTAGCTTCACACAGTATCCCGCTGGGCAGAGTGTACCTTAGGTTAACATACTCCGTTCCCCAAACACCGTTCAATAGACTGTCATATAGGTACATATAACGATGAATATATGTTTATTTTATTTGAGTTACAAAAAATCTCGTTTTTACAACTCAAAAACTATAAATTTTGCAATTGTCCTTTCGCACATTGCAACGCGATAAATCATCTAACACATCCTTGGACGCTGTCCTCACATGCACTATCAGGGTTTTCTTAGAGAATAGAACTTATTCACGTTGTGTCATTATTTACTTTAAGCGTCATATACGTGTTTTCTTATAAATTTACATGAAAATAAACAATATTGTAAAATTACAGTACCTATTACTCATTTCAATATATTATGTATATTTTTAAAGGCTTATAATTATTATATATAATTGAGGCCAGTCGTGGCGCAGGGGCACAAAGTGTGACTGTAAAATCGACTGGTTGTGGGTTCGATCCCCACTCGAGGAGATGAAATATTTACCTAAATTTATATTTCCATTTCTTCGCTCTGTTGTCGAGGCAAAGCGCGGCATTGAGTTCCGCCACTCACCACGCAATGCTTCTAGAATTTGGCAGAAAGTAGGGAAAGGAGTGTCTTCACACTAGGTTCCCTCTGCCTACCCTGCTGTGTGCGGGATACAGCGTGAAGCTGAGCCTAAATTTTATATAATGAAAAAAAATCGTAAAAGTGCTAGAATTGACTACAATATTTATTTTAAAAATTTATTCGAATGGACATTGAATCCACTTCTTTTATTGTCAGACGTTGTGCCACTGTGCCATTATGCACCACAAAATTCATTACTATAGTTAGGCTTAAAGTAAAATTAAAGAAAGTCCAAAAATCTTTTCAACAAACAAGAGTCATCTCGTATGCATTTTAGAAAGGCGTCCATTGAAACAAAACGTGACTGTTTTTCGTGATTATTTTTTTTAAGGAAAGTAATCTTTGGAGTTTTGAATGAATATGTAACATTTCGTCTCGATTTTAAAACTTAGGTATAATTTGAGACTGTGGCCTGAGATTTAAAGACGACTGTGTTATAAGTTCTTTGATTTTTACGGTTATCGAGATATAAAAGACCGTGTTTTTAGTATTAAACACCTAATGTTAAAGACACTCCGTTCCTCACTTTCTGCATAATTTTCGAAATATTGTATATTGAGCGGGAGAAGTATGTCTCATTCGTTCCTATGAGTAGGAATGGAACCTACATCCGTTGCGTTTACATTCAGAAACTGTGACGCTGCGCCACGATGGCCCCACTGTCAGCTATATATATAAATTTAGAAAGTAAAATGATATACATTGAGTTTTTCTTCCGCACTTAAAAACGTGAATTAGCATTTTAGTGGCATTAAAAGAGTATGAGCAAATATCTTTTTTACCAGAGATCGTCATAGCGTAGCTGCACAGCATCTGATTGTAAACGCGACGATTCTCATTGGAAGAAATTAATTATTTTCATTTCCTCGTTCTGGTAGTAGTAAGAAAAAGAGCGGTGTTAAGTTGCACCACTCGACTCGAAACTTCCATCCAAGTAATAAATTTTGTTGCTGCTATAACCTACAGCGAAGGAATTCGAAGGTGCGGTAGTATTCTAGTCGAATTTGTCGGTAACACCTACCCTGTCAAATTTGTTGATTAAATGATAATTTACTTTATAGTTATGTTGTTTATATGATTATATGATTTGTTTAGACATATCTATATCATGCAGGATAATGAAAGTGAAATTAAATTAGTTACTGAGTACGGTTAGAATCGCTCAACTCAACACCGCGCTATGCCTAACCAGAGAGGGACAGTCAAAATATGAATTTCAACATCCTATCTGCTGTTCGGGAAGCAGCGTGATGTTGCAAGAAAACAATAATTAAAAGTATGACTGGTTGAGTCATATCAATGTTCAATTTGTATTTACTCGAGGCATTCGCAACCAGTTATGCATTCAAAGGTTGCCATAAAATTAACATAGCTTTTAAAACATAGCCAACTTGTCTACGACATACATACATCATGTCTTGGAATTTAATTTATATTTTAAATTCATATGTATGTATGATGAATGGTCGTTATAGCTTAAATTAGATGTTTTTTTTGTAGCTTCACGCTGTATCTCGTATATAGTGTAGACAAAGGGAACCTAGTGTTAAGACACTCGGTTCCCAAGTTAACTTCAAATTTCCCGAGGCATTGCGTGTTTAGTTGCGCTACTCAACGCCTCGTTTTGAAATCAGCTTCACGATGTATCCCGCACACAGCAGATATGGAAACAGAAGAAATGGAAATATAAGTTTAAATAAATATTTCATCTCCTCGAGTGGGGATCGAACCCACGACCAGTCGGCTTTACAATCACTCTTCATGCCACTGCGCCACGACTGGCCTCAATTTGAAATGTTACCATAATAATGCGGGACTCTGACCCACAACTGAGTGGGGTTCAAACCCACAACGTTTATACCACAGCGCCACAATGGCATCGTAATAGATGTTTCCTACAATTTCGCCCCTGTGCTCAAAATGGAACGTAACCGACAAATAAGAGTTGTGTATGAGTTTGAAGTGCCTGAGAACTCTGACCACTGGTAAAACCGGTTACATCGAAACGAGTAACGCTAAAATACATATAACACATATTACAGGTTGCCTACATAGGTAAAATGGAATATCTATGTGGGACGTTTTGTACGCTTTAATTGGTTGACGCGTACAATACGCGTTGTCATAGCAACGTGTACGTCCCTTTATGAAAAAGTGTAGGTGTGTTGTCAAACACGTGGTAATGTGTGTTGTATTTATTTTATGGATTTAATGTATTTTTATTTAATATTTAAAGAAATATTAGTATTTTACACTCCTCTATATACACTATAGGTATTTGTGCCAAATTTCGTTCTCCTCTGTTCGCCTAATTTGTCGTGAAAAGGATACAAAGTTTTTGTTATATGATCTTCTTCAAAATGGATAACATTAAAAATATTAAGTATTATTATTTATTAAGGCTTCTAAGCACTTGTGTTAAAATTAGTTACTGTAATAGCTGGCTTGTCCAGTCGTGGCACATGGACTGCGACAAACGGTAAATGCGAGAGTGAGTTCGATTCGTATTCGAGGAAATGAAAAATTTAATATTTTCATTTCCTCGCTCTGGCAACGAGGCGAAGCGCGGCGTTGATTTCCACCACTTAACAATGAACTCCTCCAGATTTCTGCGCAAAATTGAAAATGGACGAGTCTTAAAAGAAACGGAGTGTCTTAACAATAGATTCCCAGATCTCTTTTCCCGTGTGTGAAGCTAAATATTTCTCGACAAATTTCATGGGATTTGAAAGTTACATCGAGAACAGGTATATTTCAACTAAAGGAACAGTTCAAATTTAATATATGAGTATCCATGGATTACCGTATATAATATATGCCGAGGTAGCCCG
Source organism: Heliconius sara (assembly GCA_917862395.2). Taxonomy (NCBI): domain Eukaryota; kingdom Metazoa; phylum Arthropoda; class Insecta; order Lepidoptera; family Nymphalidae; genus Heliconius; species Heliconius sara. Next base: position 12,856,648 of record OU860782.2, on the reverse strand, counting down.
ACCGGTATTTGAAATAGGTCTTATTTTCAAATTATTTTTGTAGCATTAAAGTGCCTTCCAAACAACAAAACATATATATACCTAAACCTAAACAGTAATTTCACCCAATCAGTACAACTAATGTACTTTTATCAATACTAAAGTATTTTAGTGCCAAAATGTAGTGCATTCACAAAATTCTGATATGATTCCAACTGGTTCAGGGTCTGTGGGGCGAAGAGATAGACGCTCCATTAAGACGAGATAGCGGATGCTTCATCTTATATGATGTTACAACTATTTAGGTAATTTCAACTATTTGTTTATTTATATATAAATTTATTTTTGAGGCCGTCGTCGTTGGAGTGCGTCTGATTGTAAACTTTAGTTGTAGGTTCCATCACCACTCGAGAGACGATCAGTTTCTCGAGTGGTGTTTGAACCTACAACTTAATTTTAGCTTCACGCTTTATCCCTTAATTAGCGGGATAGGTCGAGGGAACGCGGGTCTATAGTTAGCTCTCCCATTCCCCACTTTCCGCCGAATTGTGGGGGTGTTGCGTGTTGAGTGGCGGAATTGAACGCCGCACTTTGCCTTGTTACCAGAGCGAGGAAATGAAAATAATAAATATTTCATTGCCTCCAGTGGGAATGGTCCCCTAATCGCACGCTTGCGTTCCGCTTGCAATAGACGGAAATAGGCAACGCAGTCTTTTATCACTCCGTCCGTCAATATGGTGAAGCTTCCAAGTTGAAATTGTGGGCAACAAAGTATCTTAACACTAAGTTTCACCTGTCTAATGTCTTACAAGCTGGATAAAGCGTGAAACTAAAACAACAAACACTTACAGCTCTATCCAGTATCCCTATTTGCATATTATGGATCGTATCTCTTGTCAATTCTGTAATATTGCTCAAAAACAGCTGTAAATCTTCCGCTGCTTGTGCCGTAAATTCTGTGTACAATAGAAGAGCGTCAGTCTTAGTGTTCTTGAGATCTTCTAGAAGTTCCTTAGTGTATCTCTTCTCTATGTCTTGGTTTAGGCTGTCTAACGCGCTTAAGTCAGCTTTGGGTCTGTTGGGTCTCGGAGCCTCGATGTATATACGTGCGGCTGGCTGGAACAAAATGTTACTTGGTTTTTTATAAGGTTTAATATTTTTTATGGTGAAACATTACATCATATTGGTAAAAAAAACCGATTTCTAAGGTTCCAATTTCCCATTGGGGGTATAAATTTTATTTTCTTTTCTTTGCTATGATCGGCAATGCGCAGCGTTGAGTTCCGCCATTCAATACGCAATGTCCCCAAAGTAGAGCGGGAAATGAGAAACAAAAAGTCTTGAGCGTGGAATTTTCTTTTATTTAAACACTTTATTATTATTTTTAATAAATTTACTCTATCTATTTCTATTTTTACTTTTAATAGGTCGAGTTGCAACTATGTACTCTTGGAAAATCTAAGAATCTGAATAACACATCTAGTTATTGTATCATCCTGGAACTTGGGAATTATATGTAGATAAGATGACGTTATTATATCGTGGTACCGTCGAGCTGGTCTGATGATGGATGGAAGATGGTTGATGGAACTATGGACGGCCTATTAGAAAACATATGGAAATTGATATAGACTGAATATAGACTTTGTGCTGATTACATTCTTATTAATGTGTTCTGTTGGAAAAGCATGTTTTTGGTTTTTTAAGCTATTATTCTTTAGAAATATAATGTTTTTATATCAAACTGATATTTTTTTTCAGATTAGAATAAAAGAAAAATAATATTATTTACACTATAAACGTTCTTGGGAACGGGAATTGAAACCACAACTATCATATACACTTTCTATTTCTCCACTGATCCATTATAAATAGACATATAAATTTATTATATAAGCAACGCTTTATTTTCGAACTTGAACCTTGGCACCAGGACTCGGCAATGAAACACGTAATATAATTTTACGACGGCGTTAATATAAAATGTTCGCGATTTTTTTTCTTAGCAATTAGATACAGTGTTCTTTGTTTGTAAAAAGATTAAGCTTTCAAACAAGCTTACGGATAATAAAACACATTTTGTACTCAAATAATTTTAAAATAAACCGGGACTATAAGTTTGAATGAACGGTTTTGTTTCAAGGCAGGTGTAGTTTAGTTATAGGTATTTTTTTCATCACAAAACGAATAAACAACGGAATCACTGACAAGTGAGTCGAAGTAACCTTTATTTTTTAGTTTTAGTGTTATGATACCCATACCTAGTAAGATATTTCTGCTCCCCACTTTCCGCCGAATTCTAATATTTATTGTTTGGTTTTTGAGCAAAGCGCGGCGTTGAGTTCCGCTATTTAACACACTACGCTTCCAGAACTGTTTTAACACTCTCCTCATCCTCTTTCTCTCTTTTCTACTGAGCGTGGGATACAGCGTGAAGCTGATTTATTTCTTTTATTTTATCCATTTTGTAATAACGTGAGATAGTGACATAAAACGTAGCGCTGCATACTTGTCTTATCTATAATATTAATTACGCCATTTGCTATCTTTAAGTAGGTACATATATCTGTAAGTGTTTAGTAGCTATGGTACAGCAGCACTTTGGACTTAAAAACTGAATGGCAGAGAATGGGTTCACTTCCTTTAGTGGGCAGTGAGTACTCGTATGTACATTTAAATATTTATTTAAATTTATGTTGACATTTCTTCTATCACTTAACACGCAATGCCTGCAGAAATCGGCGGCCAGTGGGCAACGAAGGTTCTTAGCACTAGGTTCCCTCTGCCTACCCTGCTGTGTATGGAATACAGCGTGTAGCTGAATTAATTTACTTAATGTAGGCACATTTAAAAGCAGTGATTTGCGTAGACTAGATTTTACCTGCGGCTTCGCGCCTCTGGTTAGTTTTTTCCAATATATAAATTTATAACCTTGTAAATGTTGTAAATGTAATAGTGGATAATAGAATACAAAAAGATTTTTCATTTGGAACCAATAGTTCCTAAGATGAGCGCGATCAACGAAACTAACTAAAAAGTTAGCTTAATGCTTTAATGATTACAACTTGCATTTATTAAAATACAAGTTTTCACGTTTTGTAAAGATTATAGGAACGCAGAGGTCCCCTATCTAACTAGAGAGAAGTGGAGTGACGGAGTTCAATCCTTACTAAACTTCAAGTCAAGACACTCCATACCCGCTTTCCACTCGAATTTGAGACATTAAGACATTGGTACATGTTGATTTGTGAATTCAATGCTGCCCTTTTGTATAGAAAAGTTAAAATAGTTCTTTCCCCAAGTGGAGATAGAGCCCAAACTACCTCTCCAGTCAGGCAGTTGTGGACTCTTTTGAATGTAATTTTCTCTCAACATAACAAAATAATCGTTTTTATTCGTTCGGTTCGGTTCGATTCCGACTCGGGGCAGTGAATTCTTTTCATTTCCTCGCTCTGGTAACAAAACAAAGTGCCGGTTTCATTTTGAGAAAGACATTTTAACGCAATGTATTAAAATTAACAGGTTGCGTAGGAAACGGAGTGTCTTGACACTAGCTTCTCTCTGGTTACCCTTCTATGTGCGGGATTAAATATTAATACGAACTAAAGTCAATAATAGAGTATAGAAGTTCACCGGAAAGCGGTCAATTTATGATTTACTTATTCGTTTTATGTTTCCTTTGTGACATCGTAAAAATTTAAATTTTGTTGTATACATTTTACGACAGAATGCGAGGACGCAAATTTGGCTGAAGTGTGACCTATTTTTATACAATACTAGGTTCCATATGGAGTTTCGCCACAGTGATCTATGACACATGACACATAGTTACTGACCACATTATGTCGCAGTAAAACACAGTGAAAGTAAAATCTCGTTTAAATGATTTTTCCAAAATAATAATAAGATTTTTTTAAGGCCAGTCGCGCACGTCATGAGCGATGTAACTCAACGTCACGCTTTGCCTTCTTACCGGACTAAGAAAATCAAATTATTGAATCCCCCTCATGGGAATCAAACCCACAACGTAGGGCTTACAATCAGACGACTGAGCCACAACGATAAATGGAATTTAGCCTCGATAAAGGGTCTTTCAAAATATTATTTAGTTCAAGAGCACAATGATACCTGCTATCTCACATTGTTTGTGCATACCTTTGTTTAAGTTAAATAACAAACAAAAATCTAACTCCAATCTAACGCCTTCCTTCTTATAATAGTCTACGAGCATATCTACATTAATATTATATAGAGAAAAGATTAGAATTTTTGTTTTTTTGAATTGAAATAAAATTATTTTAAATGAAACTATTTTAACCGGATTATTCGCGTATATTTTGTATTGTACATTTTTGGAAACCCGACGTTTCGAACACTTTGCAGTAGTCCACGGACTACTAAGTAGTACACTACCAAGAGTAGACTACCAAGTCTACTATCAAGTCTATAAGCGATTAATCTGGTTAAAATAATTTCATCTAAATTGTCTTATAATCGTGAAAATCAAAGAACTTTTTTCGTTTATTATTATAGTCCCTACATTACCTCTGATGAACATAGGCTATATTAAATAGAAGAAATGAATGTGTATAAATTTCGATAATGTAATTGTCGGAATCTGATGGAGTATTTTGACACTAAGTTCTCTCTATCAGCTGCCTACCCCGCGAATTATACCAAATAAGCCGAAAATACTATAAAACAAAATTAATAAAATAAAATGCCTAACTTTTATTAATAAAAATAAAATGTCTAACTTTTATACAAAATTACATATAAATGATCTAATTTTAGAATTAAATACAATAAATCGGTTGAGTAGATTTGATGAGATTAACATACATACCTACATACTTACATACACACCGTTTCAGTTACTGTTCGCACGGCTTATTGACGACGGAAATTACCTACTAATGCCAATGCCAACCTCGGATGCATCTTGTGACGTAAGATACTACACTAGTTGTCCGCTCGCGGCTTCGGCCGCATTAACAGTAGTCTTGAAGTAAAATATTAATTTATATATTTTTTTTCGGCTTCACACTGCACCCCGCGTATAGCAGGGTAGGCAGAGGGAACCTAGTGTTAAGATATAATACAGTCAATATATAATATTAAAAATAGACGCTGAAATGGATAAGCTTGCGATCGTTTTACGTGTATAAGGTGGACGACATTGTGGTTAGATAACCACAGATTGTCACGTGTCAGTTTAATCATCGCATTGTTTATATAAAAACAATATTATTAAAATAATCTATATTAATGATGCTAGTTGTGGAGGAAATGAAATATTTAACATTCTCATTTCCTGGTAACGAGGCAAAGTGCGATGTTGAGTTACGCCATTCAACCGAATTGTGTCCGAAAGGAAATGTCTTACCACTAGCATCCAAGGTTCCCTCTGCCTACCGTGCTGCGAGGTGCAGCGTGAAGCTACTCAGTTGATAATGCATGGATATCTATGCTATATCTAGAAAAATTACTGCACAGATTTTGATGAAACGTGGACCCTAATTGGTAAGGTTTATCTCGATATGATTTTAATTTTAGGAAAGACGATTTGATATTTATTTAGAAAACGTATTGAATATCAAATAAATTAATTATATATTACTAGACGAGATAAAAAGCGAAGCTGATTAATTTTTTTTAACTAATTATAAACGATTTGTCTGTCTCATAGTACTAATTAAATAATAGATTTCGCAGAATTTTTGAATCTTGTATAGTTTTTTTAAATTTATGTTTGCATAGGTACCTACTTACTTAGCGAAAAATGGTTCAGGCAATTCTCACACGGCTATTCGACACCAAAATGTGCAGAATTTATAATATTATAATAAATAACAGGACAATTGATAAGTATAGATAAAACATTTTAAACTTAAACTTAAATAATTACTTTAAACGTTTTAAACTTTAATTATTATTTTTCATTCATGTTTTCATTACTTCACCAAAGTACGAAACCGTGGCGTTGAGTTCCGCCACTTAAAAAGCAATGCCTCCAGAATTCGGCTGAAAATTGGGCGCAGAGTATCATTATACTAGGTTCCCTCTTCCTGCTGCCCCCCTGCTGTGAGCGGGATACAGCGTGAAGCTGATTGTTTTTTTTAAAAAGATATATTATCGTGTTTACAGTTTACTAGAATAGTGGCGCAGTGGAACAGCGTATGAACAGAGAAATGTTTATATAATATTTGAATTATTTTCTGTGCTCCACCCGGGTCTACCAGGAAAAAAACTCAACTCACCAAGTGTGGCGTTAAGTTTTGTCACTTAATACGCAACGTCTCTTTTTTACATTACTAACGACTAGAATAACTATAATGCTGATAAAGACGAGAGATTAATGAATTATTTGCATTTCCTCACCTTTGCATGATAAGGAACGGCGTTGAATTCCGCCACTCCACGCGAAATATCTCGAAATCTAGCGGAACACTGGAGCTTTGAACTTAAGCAAATAAAAAAAAATAAAAATATACTCGATAAACTCTGACTTTGTATAGTAAAATATATAACGTCAACATATTATTATCCCACGACTTGCTTAGGTATTTGTAACGCGAGATGTGTTGTGTTTAGAGACACGATCTTATAACATGACGCTACTAATATATGAGAACTTCTTTTTATTTATAGGTTCACGCTGTATCCCGCATATAGCAGGTAGGGAAAGGGAACCTTGTGCTAACTGCTAAGACACTTTGTTTCCAATGCACCGCCCAATTTTCGAGACGTTTTGTGTTTAATGGAAAATAAAAATTAAAAAGAATGGGAAATCCGAGTAAGAATCGCACCAACAACCGTCGCTTTTATATTTAGACACCGTGCCGTCACGACGGCCTTTTTAAGATTTTTTTTTTAACAAATATTACTTTTAGACCCTACGACATTTTCTACGTATCAGGGTGGTTAGACAGAGTTATCTCTGTCTAAATCCTAGAGTTAAGACACTCCGTTTCCCCATTTTCCGCCGGATTCTGGAAGTATTGTATGTCGAGTGGCCAAACTCAGCGTCACTCAGCTGTCGCGTTCGCAGTCACCCGCTTGTGCCCCTGCGCCACAACTGGCCTCAAATAAACCTTTTATATTTGTTTAGATTACCTAGGGGTTAATATTGAACCCAAGATATATAATTTATGTTATGATATAAAAAATAATGGTTTACTTTTATTTTTTAACACCTAAGTGCAAAGCTATTACAAAGTTATAGATGACTTAATAATAATTTTAAAACTAGTAAGATTTATTGTTGAAGCCGTCAAGGCACAGTAAGTGCCTATAAACTACACGGTTGTGGGTACGATTCCCATTCAATGATTTTTTAAATTTTCGCTTTCACGGAACTAAACAGGACAAACTGCGATTTCATTTAACGCGAAATGAATGAATTGTTCGAAAATAGGATGTTGTGTGGATAACAGAGGATATCTTACTGAAGTTTCCTTCTGCATACCCTCCTATATACAGCGTAAACCTATTTAAATTTTAAACCAATTTTGGAAACCTAAACCAATTTTATTTGTAACAAAATAAAAAAATAACTACTTATATAATTATGCAAACAGATTAAAAAAAACTCACATGCTTTAAAATTATGAGATTTCCAGTAATATCAATACGAGGCAAAAACTGGTAAAATAATTAACTTTTTGACAGTAAAAATATCTTTTATGAAAAAATATATCTTATAATTTAAAGAAATCAACATGTATACACTTCCTGTACAGAAGTATAAATGAAAAGTTTTTTAGAAGTTTCTTTGCGGTTTTTTTTTATATTATGAATATAAAAAGATAGCGAAAAACTGTGATATTTACAGGCTGAGTATTATAAATCCTAACAAAAAATTTATGCAAGTTAATTAATATTACAATAATTTATATTCGATATAAATCTATAATTGAAAGTTTTATTAAGATTTATAAAATATATAAACAAACGAAATTATGAAATTTAAAAATTATTTACCACAAATTCTATTTAATTAAAAAAAAAATAGAATGAAATATTAAAAACATAAAGAGCGTAAATCGTCCATTCACACATTTTAATATAATTTATATTAATTTGCCCTTATTATAATAATTAATAAATTATGAATATAGATGCAAATAAAAATCAATAATTTAAATCACAATTGAATTATTTAATTTCCGAAAATTGGCGCTAAAACCATCATCTGTCACATAAAACCGCCATTTTTATTTTAAATTTGCTAAAATAATTTTTACTCTTATTTATTCTAATTTCTAATATAAATTATTACTAATAATATAATAATAATAATAATAAATAAACTAACCTGTAAACAGCGCGCTATAGTCACGCAAAGCGCGAGTATCGCGACGCGCGCGGCCATACTGCAGGCGCGCACTGCACTGATGCAAGAGTTCAGAAATTCTGTTCTGATAGTTGTAGTATAAGTATTTATTATTTACAACTACAATGTACTTCAAGAATACTTCATGAAGTCTATGGATCGTTTTGTGTGACCTTGGATTGCATTTCCGGTGAGTATTGTGTGTTTTTTTATGTTTATAATAGATTAGATGATATATTGTGTATAGAGTGAAGACAAGATTGATAAAAAAAGATCTTCACATATTTTTTATTCTGCACCTCCCAATTTTGGAGACATTGCGTGTTGTGTGTCGGAACTAAATGACGTGTCTTGTATTGTTAAAAGAGTGAGTAAATATAAATAATTTATTCCCATAAATGGGAATCCCATTTCGAATCCTACTCGAGGGGACCAAATATTTAATATTTTCATTTGCTCACTCTGAAAACAAGGCAAAGCTCGGCGTTAAGTTTCGGTTCTTAACGTACATTGCTCGAGGAGAATTAATCGGAAAATGACGAACGGAGTGTCTCAATTCTAGATTTGGCCTACCCTGCTATATACGAAATATAGCGTAAAACTGAAAAATCTCATAAAAGGTAATGTTAAAAATATATTTACTTACTTGGCTTCACGTTGTATCCTTAGCAGAGAGAACGGAGCGCTTCGGTAAATACTTAAAAATAATTTCGTCATCATCCAATTTCCTTTATACAATATACATAGGTATAGAAGGCGTTGTGGCGCATCGGCACAGCATTGGACTCTTCCTTATCGGCGAAATATCCTCGCTAAGGAGTGGTAACAAGTCAAAGCGTGGCGTTGAGTTCCATTTTTTTTTTTTTTTTTTTATGGAAAAGACACGGCAAACGAGCGTGCGGGTCACCTGATGGTAAGTGATTACCGCCGCCCACGGCCCCGTGCAACCCCAGAAGAGCTACAGGTGCGTTGCCGGCCTTTAAGGTGGGTTGGGCGCCGGGGCCCGGCATTACCTGATGCGAAACGCAGTGGCATAAAGCCACTACTTAACGCCGGTTTTAAATGCCAGGGGTGGTAATGATCCGGTCGAGTCTGCCCATGCGTGTTGCCATTGCTGGCGACGTGACTCTACCACACGTACTTTAGTCGCCTCCTACGACACCACCAGTACCAGGATGATCCTATTCTAGGCCGGGATCACACGGCACAAAATTATTAAAACAAAATGTTGGTGCGTGGGAGGAAATGAATTTTCTAAAGATGGAGGTTATTTTATATTGGAAAATTAAATTACGATATAGCCAGTATGTTTATACATACTAATTTTTACCTGATGGCCAATCCCCGTGGTCAAATAGAAATATAAAGCCTTAAATATTTTTTTTATTATTTATATATTTTTTAATATATATTTATTATTATTTTTCAGCAGTATGAGCTGAGAAAAATCTAGTAGTAAGACACTCCATTCCCTACTTTTGAAGTTTTGAATTTTTGAAGCATTACGTGTTGATTGTTGATCGGCGGTACTCATCGCCACTCTTTTCCTTAGGACTAGAGTAAAGAAAAAAATATTAATTAACAATAACACATTTCCCCGAGTGGGAATTGAGGGCTCTTCCGTTTCTCACTTTCTGCTGAATTCTGGAGGCATTGCGTGTTGAGTGGCGGAACTCAACGGTACATTATGGTAATTTATTTGATGGGTGGGGACCCATCATTCCCTGATGCATGTCTTCCGGAAGGAAAGGAAGGAATCCATCCAGAATTGCTGATCTGTATTTTTGAAAGTCCACCCAGCTCATCATCTGCCTTTCTTACCACTCGCTCTTCTATCATAAATTGCTTTGCCATTCTTTCTTTTTACATGGTCAAATCAACTGAGCACGTTCTCCTTCATACTCACCGTGACATCCTGCCATTCTTGCGGCTTCATCCAGAAGACACAAAGTTTGCATCATAAAGCTACATAGAGCTTGCATCTCTATAGAATTCATTTTTCTTTTATTCTTCTTCTATAATATCCTTGTTTCAGCGCTGTATCCGCATCGACCCCAATTTTGACGAGAAATTGTGTGTTTAGTGGCGGAACTCAACGCCAATCTTTGTTATAGCTACCGGAGCGAAGAAATATTCCATTTTCACGAGTGATGACTGTTCCACCATAGCTATAGATAATATTCCAAATTCATGTTATACTCATACCCAAGCCACGTGAAACGTCCTTTATACATGACTATATCATGACTGAACTTTCTAATTTAAAAACACAAATTTTGTTTAATATTGTATTGTTTGTTTTCACATTTCAGTAGGTACGTGTCGGCACGTGTGCTCACGTATTTTGCTATAACTCGAAAACTAAGACGTAGGTGGTCATTGAAAACATTGAATTTAAAACAAAAATACATTTCATCATAGTTCATAGGGCTAAACACAGTTTTTGATTCATAAGTTTAGTGATTCACTTCCGTTTTCAATTCAGTATAAATTTTCTATGATATTTAGGATTAAGTTTATATGTAGCGCCACCATAACGACGTATTTTTACTAAGATGATTTGCCGTATTTTCCTTATGTAGTCAAAAAGTTTATTGGTAAATATTTTTATCATTTAATAGTCTCCTTTCTCCACTCTCCGCCAAATTCTAGAAATATAGCGCGTTGAGTGACGAGACTCAACACGCTCTATACTACTAGAGTAGTAGACTCAGTATAAAATGTAAGTAGTGCCTCCAATATAGTATATAATATATTTATTTGACAGCTATTACAATTCTTTAGAACATTCATAATACATTTCTGAGTGGAGTCTCATGTCTCAATGGGAACGGAATGTCTCGTTTCCAGATGGGAAAACTGTCGGAAAAGGTAGTCCTCTTATAAAAATAGAAGAAAAACGTAAGCCTTGAACACTTCCGTGGACCCAAAATGATATCACGTTTATTTAAGTACAATATATGTATTAGGTCGATAAATATTTATCTTTTAGATAACCGTGTGATAATTATTTGCTCATGCAATATGCAATTTTCAAATAGTCTAATGTAATATGAATTAAATGAATATATTTCTTCCGCACCTAGTATGGTATACAAATGAAACCAGGAAACCTCGTGTAGTCGTAGTCCTAAGACACTCCGTTCCCATTAAACCACTTCTATTCCTCACTTTGCTCCGCATTCTGAAGGTGTTGAGTGACTGAAGTTAACGCTGCGTTTTGCCCCGTTACTAGAGCGTGGAAATGAAAAAATTAAATATTTTCTTTGCTCGAGTGGCAGTCGAAATCAGCCGACGACTACTGACTTCACATTCTGCAGTTTTCTTTATACACGTATTATACTAAATTAAGCATGTAAAATGTAGTTCAATTAATTGAATATACCGACTGTTGAAATATAAGTGAAAATATTATAATTGGAACGTGACGCTCTTTGTTTTATCATTCCCATATTCTAACAGCTACTGGAACACTATACTAGTCGTCGCCTCCGATTTTGATTGTTAAATTGACTTAAGGACATTAAATGATAGAAAAAGAAAGCTATTTAGAAACGTATTAAATTATTTACGAAGTGGATTTTAAATCTGCACTTTTTCGAAACCACACAAGGTTCGAACTCTTATCTCTTCTTAGCATTTGCCTTTTTTTGTATTTAAGTATAATGAACTAACCAACTGAATGTTGGTTAGTTCATTATACTATAATAAAAAAAAAAATTCTATCCTATAAAAAAACTGAAATGCGTTCAGATATATAAAAAAACCCATAATTTATCTATATTTGATTGAACGCACAAATCTCAGGAACTACTAGTATGTACAAAAACAATCTAATTCTAAAGTATAACATTTATTTTTAAACAAAATCAGTACTAGTGGCCTATATTCTTTTAAAATGTAGGTGTTAGGATAATCTCGACAGCGCACTGATCGATCTGTATCAGGACCTCAGGAGTTATGCAAAGAATGTTAGAATAAACAATCGTCTATTCATTGAGTAACGTGTATTGAACGTAACTATGTCTCTACATATACTGTTTTTATAGAGGTGAAGGGTTTGTTTGCTTGAACGATCTTACCTCAGGAACTAATGATATGAATTGATAAAATATTTTCTGTTTGACAGTCTACTGTCTATTTTCATTTGACTAGATAAATAATAATTTGAAATAATGTTTTTAGCTTTACGCGGTATCCCGCACACAGTATGGTAGGTAGAGGAAAACTGGGAGTCTAGTAATAAGACGCCTCATTCCCATAGACACTACCGTCCCCACTTTCTGCTGAATTCTAGAGTGGTCCGCCACTCAATATTCAATGCCTCTAGAATTCAGCGCGGCGTTGAGTTCCGACTCAACGCCGCGCTTCACCTCAATACAAGAGCGAAGAAATGTAAATACTAATATGTCATTCCCCCGAAAGATAATTGAATCTTGCGGACATAGATGGGGCAGAAAATAAATAAAACTTTTTTAAGATATACCTTAAAATAAATATATTTAAATTTGTTAAAATTATATATTATTCGATACGTTTATTAATTTTAAAATTACTATTTTTATATCAAATTGAGATTAGAAACTAAGGACAAAATTACTGTAATTTTCTTATCACCATTTAAGTGAAGGCCTTCATCTACAATATACAAACTTTAATATATAAGAAAATGACACAGTCTTGTAGTTAAGCGATTTTGATGTGATTTTTCTTGAGACAATATATTTATAAGTGATGTGTAGATTGGAATGATAATGATTAAATTATTTTCTTATGATTCCAGTCGTGGCGTTGGGGCACAAAATGGGACTGTAAATTAACTCATTGTGGGTTCGATTCTCACTCGAGGAAAACTAAATACTTACTTAAATTTATATTTTCATTTCTTCGCTCTGGTGAAGAGGCAAAGAGCGGCGTGGAGTTCCGCCACTCAATACGCAATGCCTTCAAAACTTAGCGGAAAGTGGGAAATAGAGTGTCTTAACGATAGGTTCCCTCTACCTACCTAGCTACGTGCTGGATACAATGAGAAGCTAAAAAAAATGAATAAATATACTCGATACAGGTGAGACTGGAAGCCAAGCCACAATTGATTTTTTCTATGAATATGCAGAAGCCACGCCTGATAACTACAGCCCTTCGAATCAAATGTACGTAATACCATATAATTATTTTATTATTTACCTTGTACCGACATTATGCAATTAATCTTTTGAAATATAAAAAAATCTACATCTAAATCTAAACTTATAATAAAATCGTAACGCATTGGTGTCTGTACATGGAAGATATATGTATAAGAAAAAACGTTGTTAGGTGCCTTTATTAATAAAAAAAGAACCCAGAGCAATTATTTTTTTATGTTTTTTGTCTGTTTATCTGTGCGTTTGTTCACGCTAATCTGAAATACAGCTTAACCGATTCACATGCAATTTTCATTATTCTATTTTTTTCATTATTCTACTTTGTAAGCTTCCCTTAACATTTTGTGTTTGTGTGTGCTTGATTTCATTCGGTGGACAAATAAAAAGTTATATAAAGAGCTGCATGCGACAATATTGCTACAAAATAAGTGTTTTATTAAATTAGCAAAAACTTTACCTATCAATGTATGGATATAGTCCTTAAAATGATAATGTTATTCGATCACGAATATTATGGAGATGAGAAAATAAATAATTGTGCAGTACAAGCGGGCGAAGCCACGCCGGCGCCTTTATTATATATATACATAAGACTCTCGGTGCTAAGTGACTGACAGACAATGTCAGAACTACTTGGGACATGATGTAGAACGTTGAAATATATGATTTTGAGGAGCTTTAAGAGAAAATTCCCAGAAATCCTTACAGAAACGAAAAAAACGATATTTTATATCTATTGTTATAGTTAAAGCCAGCTAAAGTTGCTAGGGCTACGTTTTGAATTCACTACAATATTTTATATATATATATACCACAGGGCACAAGTGTAAGACTGAAAACTCGACAGATTGTGGGTTCGATTCCCACTCGAAGGAATGAAATACTAAACTAGGTGCTGTCGGCGTTAGGTATCACCACCACTTAATGTGGAATGTTGTGAAAGTACAGTACAACTCAAATCGTAGAATTTCAACGTGCAATGAAAAATTGATTGGAAAATGGAGAACAGAGTGTCTTAACATTAGGTTCCCTCTATATGCGGGATACATGGGCATGAAGCAGGGTCGATAAAAATATATGACTTACATCATACTATTCCCACTACTATCATACTATTCCTAATACCTAGCGAGTTTGGCAGGTTGGGTCTTATTTTTCGTTCAATTTTCAAGACATTTCGAGGCATTAAGACATTTAATCATTGTCTGCGTGCGAAAGGATATTACAATATATAAAAAATTTACAGCATTTGATTTGGATATTATTTCTAAAACCGTAATAATATGTACTATAAGTACTAGGTACGTATTAAAAGATTATTTTCAAGTATCTCTAAAGAATATGCTTTGTTTTGAATTTAATAATCACAATAAGGAAATTAACAATTAACATTTATTAATAATAATTTTAAGTGTTCCGCTTGATTTATATCTTTCATAAGTACTCAGGTACTTCAATAAGTACAAGACCGTAGTGGTGCAGTGGAACAGCTTCTGAATATAATTATTTTCTTTGTATATAGTAACTTTTGATTCTCATCATGGAATTTGTTTAATGGAACAAGTGAATAAAGAAAAAAGCTTTATTAGTAGGCTGTCTTCCATTTCCATCAGGATTATGGAAGAATCCCTTGTTTCCCGTGAAATTCCTGGCTGATATACGGGATTAAGCTGCGATAAATAAATAAAACAGTAATATGAAATTTAAGCGGCTATATTAAAAAAAATAGTTACAATATTTTCTCCAATGAATTAAATTTAAGACTTGAAACGACCATTACTAAAAATATTGATAAATAAACAAAAAAAAATAAGGTGATTCTTTATTAAAACATACTCAAAAATATAATTTATTTTTTAATTGTTATTAAACTCGCAAAAATATATAAGTTGATCGATTTAATGCCCAACAAATATTAATTATCATCTGCATTTACAGCAGAAAATCTTAAATAAAAACCTCAGGAATCATTGTTAAATTAGGGATCATTTACAACAATTAGGGCTGCAAGAATTTAGATGGGGTTACAGGTATAAAGAAATATAGGAAATATATAAATGCTGTTAATGGTAAAAAAAAAATTTTGGAATCGTTTTTGGTATATTTACCAAATATATTGACGTTAGTCTTATATTATTTGGGCTACGGATATTAAATGTTTGAGAAATTTATATATTAAAGAATTTTATGTGCTTTGAAGAAATGTAGCGTCGGTTAAGCCAAAAAATGTACCGTAAAAAGTCTCATTCAGACTACGCAAATGTTTGAAATCATTCGAAAGATAAATAACTGATTTGGTTAGATAGATCAGGGATATCTATCCGTTAATAACTACCCGTATTTATGTTAGAGCTATACATATATAAATAGTTTGGTAGAGATTACATGGATAATTAGGTATATTAGATAATTTCGGCTGTTATTAAAAACCTATAATCGCTTTCTATTAATTTTGTACTGCGGTAATAGAATTCTGATACATTGAAAGTATTAAAAAGCCTATGGCGTATACGACAAGAACAAAGTCCATGGCAGTGGCGAATATCTCTCTCGAATATTGGTGATTTGCGAGTCGTCGTAGCTGGTTGCCAAGGAGACTGCACATTCTGCCCAATTTCAATACACATAACTCCGCCATATATAGAATTATACTGAAAAATAAAAAAAATCAAGCGGTGAAACTTTTTTTTACAAAATATATTTCCGCACTTGGGTTACAACAATAAATGTTGAACGTGGCGGGAATCGAACATAAAAACTTTTGTTGAATGAGTAAGAATTTAGTCAGGTGACGTAAAAAAAATGAACATTAAAAATATTAACAGTTTTATACACTAGTTACATCTCGAAGTGGAAGTCGGTTCTCGGTCTGAACTCAGTCTTTTAATATAATAATCAAAAAGAACATTCAACAATATTATCGTTTCGGTCAAGTTCCGGTCCAATTACGCATATAAGAATACAAGCATATGAGATTGGACCGAGAACGTACCATACGTTGAATACTCCCTTATAGAGTTGCGATACATGTCAAAGTTGTGTGTTGGGTGGCGGAGCTCAACGCCGCGATTTGCCTACCATGTTGTATTGCGCTGAGATTGCATTTTTCCTTTTATACTTTATGATAATTTCAAGAGGTCAGTCGTGGCGCAAGGGGCACAAGCGTGTCATTATTAAAACAGGAGGTTTTGGGTTCGATCTCCAATCAATAATATATTTAATACTTTCATTTCCTTGCCCCAGTGTAGAAACAAAGTGCAGCATTATGTTCCACCACTCAACACTCAATGCCTCCAGAATTCGGCAGAAAGTAGGGAAAGAAGCGTCTTAATACTAGGCTCCCACTGCCTACCTTGCTACATGCAGCATACCGTAAGCTGCAAGCTGAAAAAAATCAATTCAAATTATTTTAAAAAGTATTCATAATTTAAAAAACGATAATTTCTTTTGTTTTACAATGTAATAAGACATCTATCGAGATAAATGAGTACTACTACTTTAAGAGTATGTTTGTAGCTGTAGTGTTGTAAAATATCCAAAAGATGGCATTGCAATGGGAACTTTGGAAACTTTATTTTTTCTTCTACTTAACGTTATATTTCAAATGTAACAGAATAAGAGAGTGCACCTTGTGTTAAAACATTTTTTTCGAGATATTATGAGTAGAGTTGCGAATTTCAACGCCGCGCTTTGTCTTGTTAACAAATAGAAGAACTGAAAACAATGAATTCCTCCGACTGGAAACTCAGCGCACCACCGTCGAGTTTACAGTCAGATGCTTCGCTGCTGTACCACGACGGTTTCAAATATAGTAAGAAAGAACATTTAAAAGTATCCGGGAAATTCTGATATTGAGAATGAAAAATTGATTCAGTAATTATTTGACTTGAACCTAATAGATGGCGCTACTCATAATTAAATGCACGAAATCAGGCTTAGTAATCATTTAAAGAAAAAAAACTACTTCACGTTTTAAAACGCATAACAGCGTAGGCGTCGGCGTAGCGCAAAACATTAAGAAATTTCGTTTAATTTTCGAGGCATTGCATATTGAGTGGCGGAGTTCAACGCTGGATTTTTAAATTATCTTGTCTACTAAACTACAGAACACTACTTGTATTTATGAATATGAACTTGTTACCTAGGAGTGCATCTCCACGGCCCTCGGTTAGCACTGAACAATGGTAGTATTACTGCTAGCATGTACCAAAACCCCGATGAATCAGCTGTAGAGTTCACTAGCGTTGATCTTTGGATAGTTGTTATCATTAAATAAATTAATTAAAAACAGAAAAGAATGAGAAAAATAACAATATATATATATATATATATATATATATATATATATATATATATATATATATATATATATATATATATATATATATATATATATATATATATATATATATATATATATATATATATATATATATATATATTTTTTTTTGTATATATATATACCCTTCCAGGTATCAATCTAGGATTTGGAAGCCATTGCAGCGCACCCATTACCAGAGTATGACTGTGAAAGCGACAATTATATGTGCTGTTTTCACCTAGGGGGAAAGACGACGAAGCTCGGATCATCATGCAATGTATTGAAAATCGAGCGGAAGTGGAAAATCCCAACTCTAGGTTCCCACTGCCTAATAATAAAACCATAACGAAATTCATTTAGGCAATATTAGTTATCATTTTTGAGTGAACATTGAATATTTAACATTTTATAAAATAAAAAACTATATATGATGGTTAGAAACGAGCAGTGGACGAAATGGCTGAGGATTATACTCAGTTTCAAATTGAAAAAAAAAAAATAAAAAAAGCGAAACTTTCATATACTATTACAATGTCAATCTGCTGGTTATCAATCAATCTTATATTTTTAATTCTTCTTCCTAAAGACTATCGTTGAATCTACTCTAATATACATTAGAGTCGTTAGAGAAAATTTAGTGTTACGACATTCCGTTCCTCATTTATCAAAAAATTTAAGAGACTTGTGGCCTGACACTCTACAGAGTGGCAGGGCACAATATCTTTACAAGACTCAACGACGTAAAATAATTAAAGCTCTAAAAATATGTGTTACTATATTATTGCAAAGATTTCATTAGTTTTTGCGTGGAACGTGAAAAAAGTGGAAGGAACACCCATTTATGATATTAGAAGGATAGAAGTCTACCTGCTCCCCTGAACTCCCGTAGATTCTGTAGAAGAACTGTACCCTCTCATCCAGAGGTCCACATCTCGACTAAACAAACTTTGGTCGGCCGCCAGAGTGTATGCAGACGAACTTTGTGGACTAATCTATATACATAAAGGAAAGTGATGCTAGCTATTTATTGCTCATTTGATATATAATATGATGTAATAATCAGATTCACGCTGTATCCCGCGCACAGAAGAGGTAGGTTCGCCATTTTCCGCGTAATACTGGAGGCGTCGCCTGTTGTCTCACAAGCGTCGCGTTACAGGCACGACATTGTGCCCTTGCGCCACGACGGCCTTACGTAAGTGTACTTTTTGAAAAATTGTAGGTGGTCAAATGAAATTATAAAAATTAATTTTTCAAATATATCAGATATTTCATTTGTTTCTTAAAATAAAAATACAATTGCATTTTATTAAGTAAGCGCAGTGTAATCTGTTAAAAAGAACTTCCGCATATAAAAGAGTAAGCAGTCGGAAACCAGTAGGTTGTTGTTGAATGGCGAAACTCAACGCCGTGCCATGTCCTGTTACTATAATGAGGACTGGAAAGAAAAATCCCATCAACTGTTAATCCAATTGAACAATGCCCTCAAAAAAAAAACTTTTAAGTAGAATATTTTTTATGTTGTTTTCTTATGTGTCTACAAAATATACTACATTATGGATTATTATTAAGAGATACGGGTTCGTGTCCCGCTACGTTGATGATTATGAATACATCTCTAACATTGCTTCTTAACTAGAGTGTAAATAAAACTTGAATAACACCACAGAAAGCTTAAAATAAAAGGTCATCCCACCTGTGCTGGATTAATAATTCCTGGAGAAAATTTATGAAGAATATTAGGAGGGAAACAATCTAAGGAATCTTGGAGATGTTCTCTTGGTGCTGTGGTCATCTTTCTAAAAAAAATATAATACATAAAGTACAAATATGGCTTAAAAGAGAAAAGAAATAGCAAATTTTTGAACATTACAATATAATTATTACGTTAGAATATAATATATATGATACATTTTTATTATTATAATAAATAGCGCCAACCTCTATAAGGCGCACCTTATCAAGGCACGGCTAGAAATGTTTCTACGAAATTCACTACTTGATTTTTTTTGCTAAATTCACTCTTTCATTTTTTATATCTTTTTCGACCCAATCTTGTCATCTCGTCCTATAAGAACTATGATTGACTTGTCAAAAGTATTTGTTTTTTATAGCGAATTCTCATTACGCATAATAATTAGACAGGCCTCAATTTATTTATTAACTTATTTAATTTTCTAATGCATAGAAGATATAAAAAAAACTTATTTACTTCATATAATGTTTATTTCAACGTCACGTCAAAAACGACAACATAGTAAACAAATCGTCACACCTGACCGACAATTTTAATTAAATTAATACAATTAATTTGTTAATTCGGTAGCCCGTGGCGGAATGTTTTAGATCATATGACTTTTTATAATCTACGTTATTCTTTGTGTCATTTTGTGTGGTCTGTGTAAAAAGGCGCGAACTGTCGGACGCCATTGTTCGTATACAATTTGAATTTGGAACGCAGACGTCCCGCCGCTTTATTATTCGCGGGTGCTCAAATGAAAAAGTTTTTATTGTCAATTGATTTGAAATGTTTTTTTCGGTGCCTTTTTTGGATATAGATAAGTTATTTAATAGAGTTTGATCTAAGATTGAAAATTAATTGTATAGTTCAAATTGTCTTTAATTATTATACTCACTTACCCCATGCGTTTTAGTTAAATATTTTCAATAATTTTATTTAAATTATTTGATATTATTAAAATTTCAAGAAAAAAAATCAGCTTCAAGCTGTATCCCGCACATAGCAAGAAGAAAGATTGAGTTAAGACACTCCGTTTCCCATTTTACGAGTAAACTCATACAGTAAATGTAAATGGATTAGGGACAAAAAGCTGTTCTTCAGTGATAATCCATTATAGTACTATACAAAAAATAGCAAAGTTAAATTCACTAAAACATCTTAATGTAATAATGAAGTCGTTACACCATCAACCTGATCGCTCCACTACCACCAAATCCTGAGCGATGACAAGCATTATTCCGATGATACACACCACCAAAGTGATGATGGTGCATTTGCAACGCGTGTAGCCTCTAAATTTTAAATACAATATAATAATAAGTTCTAAATTTGCCTAAATAATGCAAAAAAAGGGTTTTAGACTTTAGTACACGCTGCTGTTCTTCGACCGCCACTGACCGGAATTACGGGTACTAAGAGGTTCCCTCTATCTAGTCAATAAGCGATGCAGCATGAATCTACAAAAACAATAATAATAATAATAAAGAAGAAAAAAAATAGTAAAAATATATGCATTCCACCAATAATATCTTCTATTCGAAATAAAAAAATCTGCGAAAGTTATTACAAAATCGATCAATTTTTTCACTTTCCCGCGTCCAGTAGCTGTCACCGCGGGGGTCGCTACCAGTGGTTAATAGAATTAGCATTTTTTTTATTGCTTTTTGAGTTTTGACACCTTGACGCAGGTCAATATCGACTGCGATTTTTTTGATTGATCTCTAGTTATACATTTTTTTATAATGTGCTAAAATATTATAAATGTAGCATTAAATTTTAAATCTTTTTAATTTCATTCTTATGGTCGCTGACGCTATGGTAAAAAGTCAAAGCGCGGAGTTGAATTTTTTGAGAAATTGAATGTACATTCAATGTCTCAACTCAAATGGGGGACGATTTTAACTGGTGATTCTATCTTGCTATATGTCGGATACAGCATGCAGCTAAAGAAATACGTTAAAAAAATGCCTTATAACTAAAAGAAAATATCAATAAAAATCCAACATTGACAAAAAATGCCTTAAAAATCTAATGCCAGCTTTAAATTAACTTATTTTACAATACTTTCTCACACTTTTAAATAGGCTTAATTTTAAAATTCCAGTCATTTTACGAAATTACCTCCATTTATAACCCTTAAACAAATATATATTCTTAACGAAATTAAAATATCATCAACTTTCTTACATAATTTTATTACTAAAAAAAAGGTCCGATAACAAAATGCTAATTTACATAAATCTATGCGCGAACTAAGTATAGTGGTTTAAACAACCATTTATATCTTCAATTTTTGTTTGTTTTCACGCGGTATCCCGCATATAGCAGGGTAAGTAGAAGAAACCTAGGGTTACGACACTTAATCCCTCATTTTAAATTTAATTTTCGTGACAGTGGTGAAACTCAATTATCTCTATGAATTCTTTAAGGGATGTTGTATACGCCTCCATATGCCTTAAGAATTCGATGGAAAGTGGGGAACGGAAGTGTCTTAATAGGAACGGAGCATCTTAACACTAGGTTCCCAGGTTCCCTTTTCCTACCTTGCGTTGTGCAGGATAACAGCGTGAAGTCAAATATAATATTTTTATTATTATATAAAAATTGTCAAGTTCAAATGGTTTTTACTTGCTAAATTGTCATTAATACTTAAATTCGAGGTATTAGGTTTTTCTGTTAGACAGTTTCAATATTTAAAAATCTCTTGTTTATTTTATTAAAATTTTAAAATAAAATTGTACAAATAAATCAATTATTTGTATTAAACTAAATCTAAATGAAAGTATAAAAAAACAATTTATATTTATTTTCTTACTCTACCACTCTTCTCGTCTACATTAAAATTAGAAACACATTTTCTAGAGCGGCATTGGTATTTTGATAGAGTCGTTTCGGTAAAAGTCCATGTTTGTTTAGCATTTATATTATAATTGGGGTCTAAACGATACCTCGCAAATAAAGGGTTGAATTGATTGAGCCATATGGAGCTTTTTTTAACAAAAAAAACCCTTTAAGTCAACTTAAAGACTTAGTAAATGATGATGCTTTCTAATTTATTGCGATTAGAACAGATTTTCTTGGAATATTAGAATAGAATAGGTTTTAACTAGAGTAGGATTTTGGTTTTGAATACATTTTTTTTTTGGTTTTTTATAGTTTTCTAAAGTTTTTAGTACATTAAAATCTCATTATTTTTTTTGTGATCCGCATAAATGAGTGGCCAGCGGAAATGAAAATAATTTATTTCATGGAGTAGGAATTGAACAAGCAACCGTCGCTGTTACAGTCAGATGATGTGCCGCTTCGCTACGATAACCTCAACAATTTTAATATCAAAAACAGCTTCACGTTCTATCCTGCACACATTAGGGTAGGCAGAGGGTGTGACTTACACTCCGTTCAGTTTTAGACGTTCTGTCCAGAATTTGATGGAAAATGGTTTCCCTCGAAATCTGGTGGCGTTGCGTGTTGAGTGGCGGAACTCAACGCCGCGCTTTGCCTCTACACCAGAGCGAAGAAATGAAAATATAAATGTAAATAAATATTTTCTCGAGTGGGGAATCGAAACCACAACCAGTCGCGTTAACAGTCAAACTTTGTGCCCCTGCGCCACGACTTTATTTAGTTAGAAACAAAAAAATATACGCGCTTTATTTAGTTACAAACAAAAAAATACCAAAATTATTCCTTCTGCACTTCTTTTTTAGGCGGAGTCTACAGTAATATAGGACAAATATGTATACTAATACATATAATTTTACCACAAAATGGGATTCAAATTAGAAACCAATATATATATATTATATATGTATAGATATGTCTGTTTATCAACTAGACAGCATTTGACAAAGGAAGAAGAAATCGTGAAACTACTTGCTAGTTTTACATATATTTTTTAGAAAACGCGTGACCATTGATTCGGCATGTGTTTATTAAGTAACAGTTAACAAGAGGTATGTGATGGGTGGAAATGAAAGAATAAACATACAAACTTACAAATTTTACATGTTTCTTTTATCTTCACGCTTTATCCCAAGCAGGGTAGTCAGAGAAATAAACGCTACGGTCTCTGCATACCTCTTTCAACTCGTCCACTCTCATCGACCTCTTTCTTGTCTTTGTACTCCGGGGGGTCAAATGCTTCTTTCTTTCTTTAACTGATTATAGCTATAAAGACTCTTATAATTTCCACAATTCAAAAACTTTCCCAAAATAACGTAGCCATATAATTTATTTTCATCGGTTACAATGTATTATGAATAACGTTAAACATTAATCCATATGCCATACAAAAGATCAAAAAAAGCAGGATCTATCGTATCGTTTCAATATCCTGTTCGAAATTGATGAAACTCTGTACAACCGGATAGGCTTCGCTACCACGTGACATGCGCACGCGCACAAACAATGCCCTTTTTTGCAATACGAAAATTTCAAATAATAGTTTGTTAACTAATGAATGTTTTGTCCTTTTCTAGCGTTTTAGTTTTCAGTTTTGACGGAGGGAGAGGGCAAATGTAACAGTTGGCTTGGCGTCTGCCACTACCATATGTTGTTGAGCTTGGAGAATTACGGTTGAAAGAAAGATGCCAATTTTTACGTTTCATTTCGTGTCTCATGTCTATTTATTATAATTTAATTGTGGGTATGTGTAATGATGGAAGAATGAGGTGTTTGACTGTACTCGATTGTTGTAGATTCAATTTCCGTTATGGGAAAAGTTTTTTTAATATTACTTTAGCTTCACGCTGTACGAGAATATCGCAATAAAGATAGGCATAGAGAATCTAGTGTTAAGACACTGTTCAAAACTCACTCAATATTCGAAATATTGCGTATTAAATGGGAGAAGTCAACGCCGCGCTTTTTTTTATTACCAAAGCGACGAAATGAAAATAATTGATTGTTTCAAGTGAGAATCTAATCCATAATACAGGGACAGCGTTTAAATATATGTATAAATATTTAGAAAAATAAAAATATTTCATTTCTCCGAGTGGCAATCGAACTCGCAACCATCGCGTTTACAGTCGCACATATTTAAAGCTGTCGTAGCATATACATATATATTTATAATAAATACACAATCAAACCACCCCAAGGGCTCGACCCCAATATGGCGACATATGGGCGACTCGTGCGCATCCCTTTGACATCCCGACGAGCACCTGAGCGTTTTAAACTTAAATAGGTAAACAACTTGTATGTATAAAAAGTGAATTGTAAAGTAAGGAGCATATGCTGTTATTAAGGAGATAGCAGGTTCAAGTTGGATTTAGAGTTAGTATTTTGTTATTATATATGTACATGTTTTAGTCTTTTAACACGAATCGAGTCCAGTCGTAGCGCAGGGGCAAAAGTGTGCGACTGTGAACGACGACGACAGGTTATGGGTTCGATTCCCAGTTGAGAAATCTAACGCAAAATGCCTCCATGCCAGAATTCAAAGGAAAGTGGGCAACGAAAGTGTCCAGTGTGAAAAACTGCTGTGTGCGGGATACAGTGTGAACGTTAAAATATAACACAAATCTAACAATATTTTAATAAACTGAAGTATTTGTCTGGTACTTATTCGAAATTAAAAACTCTTTTAGTTTTGGATAATCCATTTATCGAGAAAGTATATAAGGCGTATTATATTACGTTAATTGTATCTATGAAAGACGCTGGACGGCAGTCAAAATTTGCTCTAGCTTTTAGTTAGTTATACCGCTTACAGCTTTGGTTTGTTTAACCGTAGATGTGCCTGCGGTCAGGTGTACCTGCTTTACACATGAATAAAAATACTAAATACAGATCCGAAGATCATCATCATCATCATCAGACTGTCCTCGTCCACTGCTGGACGAAGGCCTTCTATGCACACCACCGAGCTCGCTCTTCAGCTCTTCGCATCCAGCCGTCAAAAGATCCAAACTTAAGTATTTTTATTATTCTCCAATAGAATTTCAATTCGTGACACGTAAAGATTTTCATACAAATTTTTGAATTAATCATTTAAATGGACATTTATGACAATATTACACAGCCTTGTTATGATACCATACATAAATTGTTTGTCAGAATAACTAGCGCTCCGCCTTTATTTGTTCGCGGCTTTTATGACTTACTTGTGTGGTCGCATACAATTTTTCTTTCATATAGAAAAGAGCCGTATTAGCGCAGGGCCAAAAGCGGTTGTGGGTTAGATTCTCCGGTGAATGAAATATTTATTGCTTTCATTTCCTCGTTCGGTAACGAGGCAAAAACACGCTGTTGTTTTCCATTTAACAAGTATTATCTCAAAAATTCAGTGGAAACGGAAGTGTCTTAATAGGAACGTAGTGTCTTAATACTAGGTTCTCAGGTTTTTTGCCTACCTACTATTTGCGGGATACAGCACAAACCAAAAATGTATAGAACATTTCAATTACTTACACTATTAAGATTTAATAGTTTTGAAGTGTTAGAATTTCAAAAAATTACAAATTTAACAAGGTTATATATATAAATAATATATTTTCTAAATAAAAGTTAAATCAGGTTCAGTTTTGTTGCACAAATTATTTTCGTTTGTTTACTTTTTAATTTAGCTAAAAGATTCCTACTAAGCGTATTTTTCAGTAATTTTTAATACAGATTAAAAATATATAGTATACAAATCCAAACACTCTAGACGGATTCTCCATTTTTTTGTTATAAGGACAAAACGGAATAATTATTTTATTACATCAGTTGCA
Source organism: Heliconius sara (assembly GCA_917862395.2). Classification (NCBI taxonomy): domain Eukaryota; kingdom Metazoa; phylum Arthropoda; class Insecta; order Lepidoptera; family Nymphalidae; genus Heliconius; species Heliconius sara. The sequence goes on along the minus strand of OU860782.2, from coordinate 12,830,409 downwards.
TCCGTTGGCCAAACATGGACCAATGTTACCTAAATTAATAAAATATGACTTCGTTTTTATGAATAATCCTTTCTGTGTCAAAGTTAATTCTGTGTAAAGTTTTCAGATTTTCTTCTATACCGACATATTTTAAAAGGTATTCGTAAACGTCTAGGGATGAAAACTATTATGAGAGCACTAATAAAACAAACACATTTATAATGTGCTTTAAATTTTAAGATATAGTGTAAAATATCGCTCAAATTGAATGTATATCTTTTATCGTCAAAATATTCTATATAAAACTAGGACCTGACCTTGACCTTTTACATTTACATTTACCTAAAAATATATATTATCTGCGACGATTGCATAATAAGTACACTTAAAAAAACTCACTGTAACTGTAAGTGTGGATTTACCACCAAAATTCAAATAACTCTTAAACTTTATGAGAATTTGCCCATTCCTTGCTCATCTCCTGTCACTTGTTATCTTAAGCTTTCTTTTATCTTTCAAGAAACGTGATTCGTAAATGCTCCTACATGAAAGTTGACGCCAAATTAAGTAGTTAGACGCTCATTGTCACCCGTCCACCGTTTAAATGGGCAATAAAACTAAATTTATTGTGTCCACGCGCCGGTAAATGCTTTACAAAAGGATAAAGGCGTTTTTGTTTGACAATTATCAATCCCTTTACTTTTGTTTCTTTGAAAAATCGACCTTAAAGTATAAAAAAATATTGTATTTTGTAAATATTATGTTAAGAGTCGTGTTGCAGAGGGACAGCGACTGTAAGTGCGATGTTTGTTCGATTCGATACTCACTCGAGGTGATTATATTTAATTAATGTTCATTTCCCCACTCTGGTAGACAATGTGCAGTAAATAATTCCGCCATCTAAGATTCAATGTCAGGAAAATAGGGTGGAAACCGGGAAACAGAGTGTCTTCACACTAGTATTTAATCTTTATTATACCTTCCCTGCTTTGAGGGATAATCATGAAACCTTCCTTTTCAGAACTAGTCCTTGTCAGATATTATGGATGTGTGTATGTAGCCTTATACGGTGATTAAAGGTGTCATTTTATTACCAGTTCTCGTCCTCATGAAACAAAATGCGGCGTTAAATTCCGCTTTTCAATAAACATTGTGTCAGGTTCAGGTGGGAAGTAGAGAATGTCTACAGGCGAGATACAGCGTGTAGCGGCATATACATTTTGTTAGCTTCACGTATCTCACGGGAAGCTAACAAAATTAATATGAATATATAATCATAGCGAGGAAAACGAAAATATTTATTATACACATTTCCCCGAATGGAAGTCGAACCCACAACCTGGTGCTTCTCCTTGAACATCACGTTTCTTTTTCGTATATACAACGATAAGCGCTGAGAATCTTGTGTTAAAATATTTCGTTCTCCGCTTTATGCCCAAAGTTCCCATCGGGGAATATATTGTCTATCGAGACACTGCATTTTAAATGGAACTCTCTGCCGCATTCAAAATTGCAGAATTGCGAAATAAAAAGAGTTCTGCCTGACTTAAATCCAGGACCATCGCATTTACAATCACACGCTGTTCCACTGCGCCACGATAGCCGATAGATCAAAGTTACCCATCTAAATAGCATCACCGTACTATTTTGCTACCAACATTTAGATCCAAAGATAATAACAAATTTTATTGCTTAGGAAACCAATAAATTTCACAGTTTTTTCCACTTGTAACACTAATTTGTTTTAATAATGCATAAAATTTTGGCAAAAAAAAATACCTTAATGGTTCCGCTTCCTTCGACTGTCGCTAAAGTGGTTTATGACTTTTGGCTTTCTTAGGCGAAGTCATAAAAATTAGAGCGTTTGAGACAAAAAATTGACGCCATCTGATTAAATGTGAATATAATGCTATGGTGGTGTTTGTGGGTTCAAATTTCTTGAAATACTATTAAATTAAGACAATAAAATTGTTTATATAATAGTGGTCCGGTTAAGCAAGTTTTATATATTTTTTTAATTTTTAGAGGCCGGCCGTGGCGCAGTGGCACGAAGTGTGACTGTAAAACCGACTGGTTGTGGGTTCGATCCCCACTCGAAGAGATGAAATATTTACTTAAATTTATATTTCCATTTCTTCGCTCTGGTGTCAAGGCAAAGCGCGGCGTTGAATTCTGCCACTCAACACGCAAGGCCTTCAAAATCGGCAGAAAGTGGGGAACGGAGTGTCTTAACACTAGGTTCCTTCTGCCTACCCTGCTGTGTGCGGGATATAGCGTGAAGCTAATTTAATTTTTAATTTTTAATTTTAATTTTCCCTCGTTTTAGTGACATTTGCATATTTAGATTTATCCCTGACACCTTTATAGCGTAAGGGCGCAGCAAGTGAATGGGCACGCTGGATGGTTGTGGGTTTGATTTCCACTCGAGGAATTAATTATTTTTATATACTCGCTCTTGTTTTATAAAACAAAGCGTATCGCTGAATAATGCCACGCAAAATCTAGAACATTGAGTCTGCTTGCATCTAATATATTTAATACTAAAAAATTGCCCCCAGGTGATATCGAATGCACAGTCACTGCGTATATAGCCAGAGCCTATCCTACTGCGTCACTATAGAAGCAATATTACACTAAAAATTGCAAAATGATTGATTGACAGAATGACACAATATTAGCGGTTTCAATTCATTTACATTAAACGTTATATTTAATAACCAATAATCACGATATTAGACACGCTTTTAGTACAAACGATTTATCGAATCCACTACCATTTTTTGCAAAAATGGACCTTTCTCACATATTTTTATAAGTAAAAAGAACTGTTTTTAAACATATTACCGTTTGGATTGGAGATGTCCATACAAGATTGCATGGAAAAAACGATAATCGATGATTCTATTGATATGACTGACTAAATATACTTTTAATTGCTACTTTACCGTTCTGCAACCAGTTATTAAATAGTTGCAAAGTATCAAAATATATTTTTGGAATGAAGCTTTAAGTGGGCGGTCGTGTGGGCCGAGGGCGGGCGGGCGTAGATCTATTTTCATTCCGTACAATGGGTGGCGGTTAAATTGCACTTTTAATCTTATATAATTAAGTAATATATTGTTTTTGTTGTAACTTATGCTTTTGTATTTTTTTCATCATTATACATACATCATTTATATGGACAAAGATAATCTATTAAATATTTTATTAGAACAGCACCAAGAGGTGCAGATTGAAAACACAACAGGTTATGGGTTCGAATTCATTTCTCAGTCCAATCCTTATCTTATGCTGCCTCTGATTCAGTGATAAGCTAAAAAAATTAAAATATCGGAAATTTGTGTAAATAGATAAATAAATTAAAACTAACGTATAAGAATTTCAATCGTTTGGTTTAATTGTCAAAAGCTATAATTATTTTTAAGAGGCGCGGGTTCGAGTTGTACGTACAAATGTTAATACGTATCTAAACACATAATAGAATCTTATAATAACTTGTATAGCTTTTGAGTGATATCAAATGTTACAGAAATAAAATATAGCTTCCGTAATAAAATATGCTGTAATTTTATTTATACATAATTTTATCTTTCATATTGTATTGTTACTTTAGGTAAAAACAAATTAGAATATATCACAATATACAATTACTCAACAGTTTAGGTCACACGCATTTTCAAAAGCAACTTTTGCTTTAAAAGACAACAAAAACTGACCAAGTCCCTTCAAAAACCACTGGCCACGGCAACATCAAACAAAAAAACAGTAAGATCAATCGATTAACTTTTTGCCCCACACGTTTCTAAATAAAATCATAAATTCTGTAGTAGCGATTGGAGAGGAGTTGGAGGTAGATGTGAAAAAATCACAAGTTATGACGTAGGTATGCGCGGGCGTGGTGTACGATTTATGACTGTATAACAGAGGTTTGACCGTATAATATATAAGTAGGTACAGTACGGTCGGTGAGTCGTGGCCGTACTGAAGATTGGCCTGCTGAACTTTGCAATGTAAGTTTGCTTTGAAAAAAATGAAAAGTAAGAAATCCTACATTTAAATCTCCGTAGCCATTTACAGCTAATTTCAGGGTGACCACGACTCGTCAACCGTAGTGTAGTGTGATTTGAAATTGAATAGCATTTTTTCATTTGTTTGTACTTATACTTGTTTTATAGAGAGGGTATTGTTTAATTGGATAATTTATTTTATTATATTCGTGCGTTTTATATAACTTCATGCTATATTCCCTATACAACAGGGTAGAAAGGGTGAAACTAGTGTTAAGATACTCCCTTCCCCACTTTTGGACCATTTTCGTAACATTGCCTATTGACTGGATTAACGTTGCGCTTTGTTTTCTTGCCAGAATGAGGTAATGAAAATAATTCAATCGCCCACGGTGGAAATTGAATTCACAATCGCCGCTATGCTGCTGCACCACTAGGGCTTTTAGAAGATCCACCATGAATATAAAAAAAATAAGGAAAACCAAAAAAGCACAAATCATTAGGAGACTTGTTAGACGGTTATTACATTCTATTAGTGGACGTATGCGGTTTCGCAAATAAAAAAAAATAAACGAGATGTCATCAAAGTATCATTTGACACGATATAGACGAAAGCTGAATAAAACATTTTTTAACCCTAAGATAAATAAAAGACTAAGATGTTTTATATTTGTTACTTATTAATAAAAATATGTAGCTTCACATCTTTTCGGTATAACAGGATAGACAAAGGGAACCTAATGTTAAGATATTCTGTTCCTTACTCGGCCGAATTTTCAAGACATTACGTAATAAGTGACGGAATTTAACACCACCTTTTTTTTGATACCAGAGCTTGTTTGCTTGGTAACAAGACATGTAAATAATAGAAATGAAAATATAGGATGTCTTCGAGTGGATACTGTCGCGATTACTCGAATTTAGAGGAAATTTATTTGACTAAAAACTTAAGCTTAGACTAAGCTTAAGTTTTATAGGATAGGGTTTAAACTCGTACTTCTTAAACAACAACACTATCAAATAACGGCCCAAAAACCACAAGTAACATTTTGACCACAAAATTAACAATTACATAATAAATCATCACTCATTTCGTCAAAAATGATATCCGGTGCCATCTAATTCAATTAGGGATTCGCAAGCATTTGCCGTCGGCACCAAATTACCTGATTAGTGACCAATTTTAGCCACTTTGCCGAAATAAGTCCGAATAATTGCTATTATTATCTAAATTAGATAAAAATATTTTTTTATCTATTTCGAAGTATAAGATATTTGAAGCTCTAGTCTAATAATGGATGTTGAGTGACGAGACGAAATGGATACCTACTTCAATTAATCGAAACCATTGTGGTGTAGGGGTACAAAAGGGCTGCTCTAAGCGCGACGGTTGTGGGTGCGATTGCCAGTCGGTGAAAGGAAATATTTAATATTTTCATTTCTTTGCTCTAGTAAAGAGGCAAAGCGCGGAGGAACGGTCCGTATCCTTAACATGAGGTTCTCAGGTTCCCTTTGCCCGACCTGGTAGGTGTGGGATACAGCGTAAAGATATGAAAATATTTTTTTTTCATACTATTCCGGCGACAGCCTCGTAGGTAGATTACCCCTATAGAGACGATCATAAGACACTGCGTCCGCCGAATTCCGAGATATTGTATGTTAAATGACGGAAATTGACACTATTTTTTTTATTACCAGAACGAGGGAATTAAAATTATAATTGAATTACAGTTCATTTCCATATTGCGAATAGAACCTACAATCGTCGCGCTTATTATCAATACTTCTGCACTCTGTCATAGCGCCACGACGGCCTCATGCATGCTTTCTGTGATTTTTGTATTTAGAAATATAGTTATGTATGTATGTAATATACATTAGCTTTTAGGTTTTCACTTGGAGAGGCTTGGACTTGGATTTCTCTAACTGGCTAAAATTGTATTAATTTATAAACAGTTAAACAATCTATTGGTAGGTACAATAGTAGGTATATATGAGCATTTATTATTAAAACTGAAGAGTTTGTTCGACAGAACACTCTAATCTCAAAAACTACTGGTTCAAAAGGTACCTACTACTCGTAGAATGGTATAAACTTAAGACGACTAACATCTTTAACGGTTTTCAAAAGAAACAGGTTCAAGTCCAGTTCCGTAAAAAATAGTTCATGAAAAAAAATAAGAGCTCTTAATTTTTTTACTTTACAAAATTATGAAATTCTAAGATATTTCTGAGTCAGAATAACTTAAGTTCTAATTATATCATGTTAGCGTTTCCATGAAAGGGAGTTGAATGGGGTCGAAGGGGGAGGGGGGTTGATAATTTGAGGAACTAAAGAGACTTTAATCCCCCGAAAAGGTTTCAACGGAAGTAAGCAGAATTTGTAAGATATCGCACTTCCGTTTGATAGCCAATAATGTCGTTATTGTTACTTGATTAAATAGTCTTGATATTAGCTGTAATATATAAAAATATTTAATTATACATTAAATAAGCGCGATGTCCTAAGCGTTCTCACCACTAACCCACGCGTTCTCATCAAGCTATGTCGAAATGTCGAAAATCAGAGAAATTCTAATGTTAAGACTGAAGTTGAGTAGTGGAACTGCCGCGCTTTACCTCGACACCAGAACGAAGAAAATGGAAATATAAAATGTTTTATTTCCTCGTATAGGGAACGAACCCAAAACCTGTCGTGTCTACAGTCACACGCATGTGCCCCTACGCAACGACTGACGATTTTTTAATAAAAGATCAAAACTGAAAGGGTGAAGTGCATGGTCAGATCTCTGGACTTCCAGTCCATTTTTCGCGCATCATTGCACTTTTGTACGGAACTAACCATAATTAGTTGAACGTTCATGACAAAATATACCTAAAATGAATTGAAATAAAGTATGTTTTAGAATAATCCCTCAAAAGTCCTTCAAAATTTGTCATTTTAAATATCTATTCACAAGTAATTGTATAAAAAAACGTTATGTAAACTCAAGTGTACACGTGTCATAATTGCTCATCTTTATAAATGTTATTAGACCTGTTGGTTCAGTGACTACTTTTAAGTCAGAGGGACCGGGTTCTTTTCCGTGTTGATATTTTATTTACATCGAGTTCAACGTATTTCAAAAGTAACATATAATATTAATTTGTCTATAAAAGAGTAGAGTTAAAAAAAAAAGCTTTTTTGTTTTGGAATTTTCCTACAGTGACAATCTTTGAGAATAATATTATATTATATTCGTTACGACGCCTCAAGCGTCAAAAGTCACTATCAAAGAATCCAAGATTCAGGTAAAAAGGGATTTTGCAGAACAAATCGAATGGTTATAACGTTACATTAAAACTAAATTAGACAGCGTATTCGATTTGCCGTGTAACATTTATGACTTTATTTATATTTTATGAATCGCTTGAAGCGCCAAAACTCGTTTTTTTTACTTGTAAAAATTCTATAATTTTGTCATGGTTATGATGGCAACCAAAAAACGGGTGGTCATAACTAAGTGCCGTTGGCGATGTCTCGTACGGCTTAAGAGGACTACATTTAGAGAAAGGTTTTTTGTAGGTAAAGTAGATCAATCAATAGGATAGGTATAGATAATCTAGTCTTAAGACACTCAGTTTCCCATTTTCCGACGATTTCTGGAGATTGCATGTTGAGTCCAGGACTTCATTGCCGTATTTTTGCCTCGGACCAGAGTGAAGAAATGAAAATATAAATTTAAATAAATATTGCATTTCCTCGAGTCGGGATCGAACCCACAGCCAGTTGCGTTTACAGTCACAAGCTTGTGCCTGACTGGCCTAATTTTAGTAGAGTTTCTCTACTAAAATTAGGCCAGTCGTGGTACTAATTTTAGTAGACTAAAATGCGACGGCCGGAGATTCAACACTAAGGCGTGGAAACGAATTATTTTCGTTTTATCATTTTTTGAGCAGAGTGCCTTAGTCCTAGATTTCTTCTGCCTGGGATACAGAGATACAGCTAAAAATTCTGTATGCAGAAGAGTCTGTTTGAACGACTATATCTATGGAACTAACAGTTGGATTTGAAAAAATATATTATTTTAGCGACATTAATGAGGAAGGGAAACTAACAATAGGCTCAAGTTTTTGATATAGGTACATATTTTAAGTAAGTCTGCGGGTAAAATATTTACTGTATAACTGTTACATTTACTATATCTTACAAATAGTGATCGATATCTTTGTATTTGCAAAACCATTTTAATACATTTAATATTATGATTCTTAACTCACCTACTGTTACACAAAAAAACTGCCAATTGCAAACCATCTGTTTGCGCCTGCGCCTGCGCATCTTAGGTGAAGCCTCGCAATATCGTTGTAGCAACTGTCTTCTGAATATTCCACAATACTAAAACAGATGCTGTAATTTTTTAACACTTTTTTAATAAAATCTTCCATTTTTTATATCAAAATGTTAGTTTTTTATGAGAAAATCTCGGTTAATCTTCATGTGAACGGTCAATTGAGTGGATAATGAGTGCTACGTGTGAACGTTGACAGATGTAGGTTAGTGTGAGAATCTGTGACGTTTATTTTCTCATAAGTTGTATAGATTTTTGGAATTGCAAAGATTAAATAGTTAATTAGAAGGAAAAAACGCGATGGCTGTGAGTTCTATGTTCACTCCTCTAATAATAAAATAGGCCCAGCGTTGTTTTCTGTCACTCAACGCTCATGTATTTAAAATTGTGCGGGAGGTTGGAAATAGAGTGTCATAACACTAGGATCTCTTTGAATATTTTTAAATTAAACAATTTTAACCGGATTAGTCGCGAATATTTAGGTTTATACATTTTTGGAAATCCAACCTTCCGAATACTTTGCAGTAGTCTGTGGTCACACACGGTGGTAAACTGAGATGGATTTCGTGTGTTAGTTGAAATTATTATTATATAAAACTACCGCCAATAATTTCTTAATTTCCTCGCGTACTGCCCTGGATTCCTGCATGTGCTGACTGTATCTTGCCCTCTGGTATGGTGAGTTTGAGACTTCAAAGATTTTATAAGTGGGTCCCAGGTGGTAAAAAAATTCCAGCCATCCTCTATTGAAATTGGAATGTATCTGTTTTCTTTAGCGAGGATTTAGGGTTACCTAATGTAGTGGGTGGGTTTATCCACAGGATGCTCAGCTGACTGTATTCCTTCACCCTAACACCGATGCTTCTCTTTGTTTGACGGATGTATGATAGGCCACAGTCACAATCTAGTTTGTATTCACCTTTACTCTGTAAAGAAATATTACGTTTCACTGGTCTCAAGACTCTCTTTGCCTACTAATATTCATCATATACTTTGAAATATAGAATGATATATTGAAATATATATATTTTTTGTTTTCTTTTGCATTGACTCTTGCATGTTGAAGGAATAAATAAAGAATTTACCAATTCTTTCAAGTATAATTGTTGCTGTTGTTTATTTTCTCGAAACAACTATAATAATTTTAACTTATAAGTAAACAATCCCTTTGGACAACACTTTTTCAATGAATTTGAAGTAACAACCTAGTGTACCTAGCTTTGCCTTGTCACCAGAGCGAAGAAATGAAAATATTAAATACTGCATTCCCCAGGGTTGGAACAATACATTTATTATTTCCAATATCTATAGCCTAACATAACTTTTAGATGGTTAAAAGAATTAAAAATAAGAAAAAAAAATCAAAATCACGTTACCAAAAGCAAGGCTAACGAGGTGTATAATCGCGAAGCCTACCAAGTCCACCCACTGGCCTACTGCCGTACTCTGCTTACGGTCAGCTGTCATAATAGACCTAACCTTGGGCTATAAGTTTTTGTTGGACCTAGGTTAGTTTTTTTAGGTATGACTAATATAAATTATACCTAGGTTAGTATAGTTAGGCTAGAGAGTATGGATTTGAAAATTTGATTAGGTTTTTTTCATGGTTACCTGTTTGTCTTATGAGTGAATGTAATGTAAAGGCATAATAAAATTACTTAATTTTTATTAATTTTTGATAATGTATTATAATATTAAAACCCACTTGGAGCTTTCTCCTTCTATATTAGGAAAATAGAAATTTATACACATATGTGAAAACAAAATTATACTATGTGAAGTGAAAGAAAATACGCTGTCGACATTACACTGCGGCGTACAGCGCCGAAATTTTACTTCTAAGGTTTTTGTGAAGTGCAGAGAGGATATTCAATATCTTTTTTTTTCTTCACGCTGTACCGTACATATCCGGATAGACAATGAGAACCTTGTTGTAAGACACTCCATTTCTATTAAGATTCCGTTCCTCATTTTCCGCCAAATTCTGGAGGCGTTGCGTTTTGAGTAAAGGAATCGGCCGCCGGGCTTAGCCTTCGTAATTCTTATAAAAATTAATAATTTTGAGCTTGGGAAATTTTAATTGAAATTATAATTAATTTTCTTATATATTTATTTTTCAACTTCAATAAAAATAGTAAGAAACGTCAAGATTCGTCAATCCGTTTGGTCTCTACAAAACCACATAAAGACAACCATCTATATATAAGTAGACCGATAAACACGTTACCCTCCTTTACGTCGCAGTCGAGTAAATAGATAGTTTTTCTAATAAAATGAACTAGAAACGTTGCAGGTTATATTAGTTTAAGCTAAACAAACGAGTTTTTCGTAGCTATAACAAACTTTTTGCTGTATCCACGTGGCACATATGGTGTTTGACCGCGGCGTCCGCATAATGGGTGAAAAAATATTTTTTCATTCATTTCATATATTGGCCTCTATAAGAGTCGGCTGAGTGAATGGTCTAGGGTCTAATTTCATGTCTTATGCCAGGAGTAGGTTCGATTTAGATGCGATTCAAAATTATAGAATATTATTCTCTTCATTTTGAGAAATATATTAAGGACGTTGTGCTGTCAAAATTAACAAAAAACAAACTATTTAAAACTTAATAATAGAATAGGTGTACCGATCTGTGCACGCCCCAGAACAACCTCATATCGCCATCCTAGAATTTTCATCAACAAACAATTGTGCTTGAAAAATTCCCCTCTTTACCCTCAGACAATATCTAATATAATATCTCTAGATACGCCAATGTCGTCGAATAAAGCTACCGCCGGTTTGAAACGCAGTTCTGGTGAGAAAATCCGGTAGACAGAGGGAACTTAGTGTTAAGACTCTCTTTTTTAGTAGTTAAGCTCAATGCCGCCCTTGGTCTTCTGACCCAAGTGAGGAAAGAAAATTATCTTTTTCTCCTGAGTGAGAATCGAACCCACAACAGTCATGATTTACGACTACCCCTTTCAAAAATTTTTTTATATCATGAAAGCTATGCCTTTCACAGCCACAATCACGCCACAGACCGTCCCGTGAGAAACACTTTTTATTCAAATAAAAACTTGTAATTATTATAATATATTATAGAAACGGAAGAGTTCCTGCCAGCATCCGGTGTTTAGGTTTGTGGTATATTGAGATCAAAATTTGATTTTGTTATAGCTTCACATGGTATTCTGCATGTAGCCATAGGGGACCTAGTGTTAAGACACTCCATTTTTGATAAATTGTGTTGTGCGACGGTCTCCGACTCCAATGACTCGGGATTTAGTTGTTTCATGTGTTATATCTTAACTCCTATTTCTTGTAAGTGTAATATCTTAACTGTTGTTTCCATGTACCTACCGGTTATAAATATATATTTTTTTATCCTACTAAGACGTGGCAAGTACATTGTTTTTTGGATTGTTAATATATTTTAGCTTTAGGTTGTAGATATAGCACATCGCATGGACGGCAGAGGGAACCTGGGAACCTAGTGTTTTTTTTATGGAAAAGACACGGCAAAAAGGCAAGGAAAAAGGGCAAGCTACAGGTGCGTTGCCAGCCTTTAAGATGGATTGGACACCGGGGCCCGGCCAGTGGCATAAAGCCACTACTTCACGCCGGTTTTAAATGCCGGGGGTGGTAATGATTCGGTCGAGTCTGCCCATGCATGTTGCCATTGCTGACGACGTGACTCTACCACACGTACTTTAGCCTCCTACGACACCACCAGTACCAGGATGATCCTATGGTAGGCCGGGATCACACGGCACTGGTGTTTGACACTCCGTTCACATTAGGGCATTTCTTTCACCACTTTCCGCAGAATTCTGAAACCATTGCGCGTTGGTAGAACTCAATGTCGCATTTTGCCTAGTAACCAGAGCGAGGAATTAAAAATATTAAATATTTCATTTCGAATCGAACCCACTACCCTTTAGTATTTACAGTCATACGCTTGGCCCTGCCTCACGACTGTCCATTAATAATTAAGGTATTTTTTTATTTAAGGTAGATTTGTAATTATATAAGCGAGTAAATATTATTTTATCACTTTTTAAGTAGTGTTCACACATTAAAGAAAACAAAAAAAATATTGACGTAACGGAACTCGAACTCGCGCCTCTTCCAAATTGTCTGTGCCTTTTATTGAAATATCCTTAGTGTACCTCGACCCTTACAAGATACCTGTCTGTAACGATGTGTACCGAATCAAGGATCGACATCATCCGTTCATTTTCTTAGAATGTGATGAATAAGGATATTTTTTATTACATAATTGTTAATAGCATAGTATCTATAGCAAGTAAAGAAAGTAGATTTATATCAAATATAACATAAATTTTAAAAGAGAAGACGTAAAGAAATACATGTAGCTCGTTTCTCTTATATCCCAAAAGGCGCCGAGTAGGAGCAGATTGGAGTCCCGCTATGTTATTTACTAATCGATAAGAACTAACGGTTCAGTGGTCAGACCCTTTTGCGCGGGTTCAAGTATTACATTCACATTTTTATACGCTTTAGTTGTTCTAAAAATATGTATAATATACTCCATATTATATACTCCTAACCAATGGCGTTATTATTAGAAAATGATTATTCAAAGTCAATTAATCTAACTTAACACTAACCGATTTCCTCATAAAAAAAAACCAAGGGCCACCGTGAACTAAAAAATTAAATTATTAGTGTTAACCTATAATAAAAGAAAAAAAACTATGTGAGAATTTCTTAATAAGTGCAATTTTTGCTATAAATGGCCACTAGCCTTTGTCACGGTAGATTATTATTATAAAAAAAAGAAAATAAAAAAAAAACCTCTTTAACACCCGTTCGATGGACATTATTAAGTTATGAAGAGTTCGGTTAAGAAATTAATAAATTTGAAATTTTCACATCTCTATATTTTTAGTGGATAAATAAAAAGCGTACGCGTAAATTAAAAATGCCAAACGTCGGCCACCCATATTTGTAAAAAATCGTAAAGTTACAATAGTAGAACGAATAATGGGTTCTGTATACTAGAAATCCATTTTCTAATTTTATATTATTGAGGTATTTGTTTGGTTAAATCTCAAAAACTACTGGTTTCAACTGAAACTACATTTATTGTGTTGGAAACTCAGTTAATCGAGTAAAAATAGCTATAAGATGCAAAATCGTGTCGATGTACCACTTGTACCTGCCGTCGGATTTACCTCTGGCACTTGAAGAATTTTAGTCTAAATTTTTTACTTTAAATTTTTTATTTTTTTTCATTTGAATAAGCAGACAGGATTACGCTTTTTACCACATAGCAGGAATGCAATATTAAGACACTCCGTTCCCCACTTTCCGCTAAATTTTATGGATTTTGCGTGTTGTATGGAACTACACGCCGCAATTTATCTTCTTACCAAAGTGAGAAATTGAAAATAATTTACTACTCCAAGTGTTTCAGTCAGACATTACAGAGTGATTGGCTACTAAATTTTAAAGGAAACAAAAAATGTTTACAAATGTATATATCACACGGACCCCCAATCTTATAAGGAAGGAAGCCTCTTTATAAAACCGACAGTGACTTGCAAGTAATATCAATAAAAATACAGTGGGTTCTCACCATCGAAAAAAAACACTTGTTAAAAAAATATAAAAAAGATGTGACGTGTAACGAGGCTACCTGATGGGTCAATTCTGATGGTGTTGACTTCGCGAATGAAATTTATATATATCTTTTTCTTATTTTCACACGTTTATGCAATAAAGGTAAATTCGTTATTAGGCAATATTCTAAGATCACTCCATTTAAGTGTTTTATAAAGATATTCAGCGTGGTATTAAGTTTCACTTATCACGCAATGTAAATGGAACACCTCCTGTGTTTTGCGGGATAAAGCGTGCAAATGTAATACGTTTTAATATATCGTGGTATACTTTATTTTTGTCTTAGTATAAAAGTTCAATTATAGTATATAGAAGTAGAATTATAATATATAGAAAATAAACTGATGTCAGATGCATGAATTAGGTAAATAAATTTTTTTTTGGATAATGTTATTTTTAAAAGTGTGAGATTTTTAAAAATAACAATACGTAGAAACTTGAAGTGGAATAAGCCGGTAGCGAAAATAAATACTTGTAGCACTCAAGTGTTTCTCTAACACGAGTTAAGTTTAACATTTTAATTGATTATAAACACAAGTCAAATATCTTGAAATGGTTTTTTTTTAGAAAAAATGCTGTACCCTATTTTGATAATGTTATAGGGTTTTTGTATGTTGATTTATTTTGGATGTATATATATATTATAAGTATTTTGAGTGTTAGTTTAATTATTTGTAGTGGTAAGTAAAGTAGTTGAAGGTTTAATAATCATTTATTAAAAGTTAGCTTTGTAAGATTTGATCCTTTACATTTACATTCAAAAATCCTGTCTCGCGAAAATTAAGAAATTAAAAAAATAAAATTAAATTAGCTTCACGCTATATCCCGCACACAGCAGGGTAGGCCGAGGGAAACTAGTGTTAAGACACTCCGTTCCCCACTTTCTGCCGAATTTTGGAGGCATTGCGTGTTGAGTGGCAGAACTCAACGCCGCGCTTTGCCTTGACACCAGAGCGAAGAAATGAAAATATAAATTTAAGTAAATATTTCTTCTCCTCGAGTGGGGATCGAACCAACAACCAGTCGGTTTTACAGTCATACTTCGTGGCCTCTAAAATTAAGAAATAATAGATAATATTAGTTATATATAAACAAAAAAACTTATAAAATAATATTGAGGATTTTATGAGTATAAAATCCTGAGCATGTCAGGATAAGTAGATAGGGGATCTAGAGTTAAAACATTTCTTTTTTGACTCACCCCCAAAGTTTTGAGATAATTCGTATAGAGTGGCGGTACTCAACGCCGTGTTTTGTTTAACATAGCGGGCGGAAAAATTAAAATATTTAAATGCAATCTTCCCTCGAGGATAGTACCGCAACGCGTTTACAGTTAGACGATATTTCATTGCGTCATTATGCTATCTACGTTTATATATTTTTTTATATTTATTTATATAAATATATAATAGTTTAGTTTAGGATTTATACTCGAACACGTACAATAAAAAAAATCTCTTAATTTATTGCAAATAGCGTAAAACTGTTTTAAAATCTTTTCTTCAAACATAATACAAAGTAAATTGATTAAATCTCTTAATACAACCATGAAATCATCTATTTTCCACACAAATTTACAAACAATCACAATAATACAATTCGCTATATCACAAAAGGGGTGTAACAAAGAACTTTTATGCTATAATTAAAAAAAAATACTAAGTTATCATTTAGCCCATACAAAATCCTATTGAATATTGTATTTTTTTTCAAGTTTTTTCGACTTTTTTATATACCCCGCTGAGATACGCCTAAGAGTGAATTAAAAAATAGCATTGTTTTCACACGGTGATGATAGGCGGTCTCTTTATTTTTTAAATTTTAATATACTATCCTTTCTTAATTCTTCTTCCGGTTTGACAAACAATATAATAGTGTAGAGTTTTATTTCGTTTGATTGAACTTTTGTGAGAAACGAAATGTTTGTGTCAAAAAACCTTTAATTAAAGTGTAATCTGTATAGTAAACAACACTGTATACTAAAACAAGTGAATTATAATTATGGTATTATGATAGACCCGATATTAATTTAAAATTTCATAATTTTCTTGGCTTGGTTAGACTCAGTGCAATATTGAATATATAAGAAATAGATAACTAAATTTAAACGATATTAAAATGATTAAAATAGGGAGATATTTAAGCGGAATGCACTAGCTCACTCGCTCGCTCGCTCTTTTTAACTTGTATATATATATAAAAAAAAACATTAAACCAAATACATCATAAAACTACTTAATTTTAGAAAATCATATAGGAAAACAACAAAACGGATGTATGTAGGAAACAGGGGTGATCAAAAATAAATTCAAAATTAAACGGAAACCACCCTCAGACATCAATGAGAGTTAATCAGCGATACAAACATAAACATATGGTGAAACAACATAAAAGGATTGAACAATTACATAAATTAATATAAACATCCTTAACATAAAAAACAATTTTAAGGCTCTACATAAAAATCACTTCCGTTTCGTCTCTCTTACCACATGACGGTGTTTTTACACGGTGTCGCCCCATATGTCGTAGCACGTGGTATAATGGGTGTCTAATGGTTTTTTAGCTCTGTTTTAACATCTTGTAATGGCAAATGCGATGGTAATGGGTTCCTACTCGAAGGAATGGCACTTGTTCTGATAGGCAAAGCGCAGCGTTGAGTTACTGCTCAACAGACAATGGCTTAAAAGTTAATTGGAAAGTGTGGAACGGAGTATCGTCTCACCAGGTTCTTCTGCCTATTCTGCTTGCGGGTGTAACTATGAAGCTACTTTTTATACTGATCAAAATTTGCAAAGATAATCTAGAGCTAAATCTCAACGTTTCTGTTATCTTTTATATTAGAAATATTACACGGCCATCATGACGCAGTAGGGCCGCGTCTGACTTTAAACACAATGAATGCAATTCTCAATAGGAGCAATAAATTATTTTCAATTCCCCGCTAGTCAGACACGGCACGACGTTGAGTTCTGCCACTCAAAGCGCAATATATAATACTCTGGAAAATAGAGAAAAAATTATAATATTAAGTATTAATACTATCTAAAAAAAAGTGGTTCAGTATGTCTATAGTGACATAAGCCAATGCGGTGGTCTATTAATAATGTTGCCATAAAAACGTGGACCTCCCAAAAACCGAGAAACAATAACAACAATAACATTTATGAACGATAGAAATATTTCACCAAAACATATTAATTTGGTGCAGACGTTTTGGTAAAGGATCAATAAACGCACGTTTTAGTGATTTTTGACTGTGGGATCACTGCGGGGGGGAGCTCGAGTTGCGTAGATTTGAAATATTAATTCAGAAATATGGTAATTGCAAAATAATATCTCGTATATAGTAGGGCAGAAAGAAATTAGTGTTTAGACACTTCGCTCTCCATGCCTTTCCCAATTTTCGAGACTTTGTGTGTTGAGTGGTTTAACTCAACTCCACGTTGTGTCTCGTTACAAAATCCACTTAATGAATATATCTTATTATTATAAATGAGAAACGAACCCACAATCGTCGCATCTTAAAGTGAATTGCGATGACACGAAACGA